>CM060600.1:31648650-32248650 GCA_030578255.1 Tiaroga cobitis | reverse complement strand
GCACGTTTGTGAGTCAATAGAGAAGAGCAGTAGTGTGTAACATTTTGTTTCACAGAGTGGGTTGTGTTTGTTGCTAAGAATGTTAATGTGAATCGTCTAACAAGCCTGTCTTTGCAAGGGTGTGCGGTGCGTGTCAGGCCAGCCAGCAGAGGTTAACATAGCTTGGCTAATGAGCCTCGACCAACATTAGCACAAATGAAGGGGCAGATTCTATCGAATTCATGATGGAGTTATTGAACGGCACACAGTGGCAGAACGTCGCGTCTGAGAGACTCGAGCAGTCAGGGTAAATTGACCTGATGTCACATCTACTCTGAAAACTGAACAACAAACTTGTGGAAAGCCAAAGAGGCAATATTATGGTTTGCAAAAGTTTTCAACTTGTCTGGAACATTGATTATGGCAGACATTACTGGACATTAGAGAGCAACAACATTTGTACAGCAGTAGGCAAATCACTGGGAGAGCAGAACCGCTCATGTCACTATATTGACTCTTGAGCGTCTGCGCTCTGAGCTAGCATTACCAACACAAATATTTCAACCTGTTCAAAACAATGGTTGAAGGAGCCATAGACTACACTTTAATTTTTATGTATAACACTATTCAAACTTAAAATGTGGGCTTCATGTGTTAATGTACTCATGGTTATAATGGCAAAAGGAACATGGAAACTGTAAAAATAGTAAAAAATTATACAGAAATAAAAATATTTTTTAACATGTCTAGTAAAAGGAAATTATGCATTCTACGGAGCCCCTAAAGAGACATGGTGATAATGGTGAAAAAATATGAGATGGGAGGAAAATATATATTTCAATACTTTTGCGTTCTCTCACAGTTATATATTTGAGTAATTATATTGTACAAACTTTGCTGGCATCAGGGAGCCGCTATCAATATGCAGGGTACTAAAAATCTCTCGCTTTTTGCTTTTCACTTTCGCGATCATGCGTAGATCTCCGTAGGGCTCTGTAGAGTGTGTTATCCATTTTCCATGCATTTCTAAATTCGGATTTAGGCTTCGGGCACATCCCTAGCATTGATACACAGCTCCTGATATGTTTTTATTGCAATTTCTCAAGTTTTATCCAATTTCTCAATTCAAATCTATTAATTAAATTTGATTCAATTCTGATTCCCCCATCCCCATCCCCAACGAATCCATTATAATCCAATTTCTGTTACCGATCCTGAGGAGCTACATTACATAAGCAAAAGACAGCTGACGTTAACATTGAGCTGATTAAGTCTTTGATATACACTTTTAACACAACAAAAGTTCAGTGTTGAAATATTCTCTTTTAAGCTGATTTGTCACACCGGTGAGGATCAAAGTGAGACGAGCCTCATGTTCATTGTAATTAGTATAGCTCTCTGTCACCTGTGACTAATGAAATAGCCCTTAAAGGGGGGCAAATCACGGGACTAATTTCGTGGGCGGCCGACTATGACCCCGTAACTGCTTCACTAGCTGTGAAATAAGAAGCAGATCCCATAAAACTAAAGTGTTCTTTTTGCCTGGCTGAAGTAACGTGAGGTGGTTTGTCTCTGTAATCGGAAATGTGACCTTCTGTGCCCTTCAGCGTTTTTCTCCTTAAAAGAACTTGTTGGGTTTTGGATGCCCAGAATTCTCAAAGTGGAAGCATCCAGAGCATCTGGTTACAGAAAAAAAAGGATATTGTATACAGTTAACAAAATTTGCAATTACGTAAAAAAGTATGGTAATCGCAACTAGGTGAATAATTGCATACTGTACGTACTGCAAGTGTAGTATTGTACTGAATATTGTATAGTATTGCATGTCAGTATATTCAGCACTTGCATACTATAAAAATGCAGAAGTCCAAATGCAAAAGCTCAAAAGGTCAAAGAAAACTCTAAATGAAAAGCATGTTACAGTACACTCAAAGAAAGTTGTATATCTGCAAAATCAAGAGATGCATTCTGCCTCAGCATCACGTCTTCGTTTTGGGTCCAGCCTGAGGACTTTGTCCATTTCACAGGCAATGTTGTCTCTTGCCAGGTAAAAGAAAAACCCCTCTGGTGTGCTAGATCCAGTCTTGACAACAATCCACACCTTGCTCTTCCTCTTCCTCCTCATCCTCATTCACCACCTCTTACACATACTCTTACTCCTCTCCCTCTCAGATCGTTTCCATCCATTGTTGGTATCAACATTCAGTACACCAGTGCACCTGGCTTATATTTTGTACAGTTGATTTGATCCCAACATTAGAAACAAGTGTGCTGTAGTTGTGTTTAACTTTTGCCACTTGTGTTTACTGTTTGCAACACAAGAGCATCACAGTGCAAAATGTGCTTTAGTGAGTGAGAATGAGTTTTGCAAAAAGAGTGCATGTGATTTGTAAATGTTGTCTAACTGCTTGAACTTGTTTAAGGTTTTGCAAAAAGAGTGATTTATTCGAAAAATGGGTTAAGGCATTTGAGAATTTGGTTCAGAATATGGGATTAAGTGTCTTAGCAATTGTGAAAGTTGCAACTTATTACTAGTTAAAATGATAAGTACAAAATAAGTGCAATTTTTAAAAGTGTACTTAAGTGCGTTAAGAAATGTTCATTCACGAGTTCACACTTACAAATGATCAGAGAATAAATAGTTATGCGTATTTGGCGTGCTGTCCGGGGGGAGGGCTCCGAGCTCGGAAATTGGGCCCGAACCCAGAGTACTCCCCCCGTATCTCTGTTTAGGAAGATAATCAGGCAAGTGTGAGGAGATGGGGTGGTGGAGGGATGCTGAAAACTGTCGAGGAATATGGGTGAGTCGACTGAGTATATTTATAGGCTTTACTCGTGCTGATTGAGTGGACCTGTTAATTACTGATTGCTGACAGCTGACTGGAATGACTTGATTGTTTGATCATTAGAACGTGTTCCTCCCGAACCTTGTTAATAAAACATCAATTCACGAGTTCACACTTACAAATGATCAGAGAATAAATAGTTATGCGTATTTGGCGTGCTGTCCGGGGGGAGGGCTCCGAGCTCGGAAATTGGGCCCGAACCCAGAGTACTCCCCATAAAGCAAAGTGAGCAAAGGACAGCCGCCTGCTTAAAGACCCCCCGAAAAGAGCGCAGAGATTGGCGGGCTGGCATTTCGAGGAGAGTCTGGTTGTTTTGGCTGGGAGAGCTCTTGCGGTGTCCGACAAGAGTTCAATGCTTACGGTGTCGGACGGGTAAGTATGGATGTTCGAACGGGAGGGTTCTTGTGGCAATGGTCACGGCACCGGAAAGGGTAAGCCTCACCAGTCAGGAAAGAGAGAACATAGATGCTTGACTGGGAGGGTTTGGCTACGTCCGCTGGGAGATCAATACTCGCTGGACGGAGGAGGAGATGAAGATGCTTGACCTGGGGAACTCTCGTTGTGTCCGCTGGGAGATCAATACTCGCTGGACGGAGAAAGAGAAAATATAAATACTCGACCGGGAAGCCTGTCTCTGGGTCCGCTGGGAGATCAATACTCGCTGGACAAAGAAAGGGAAGACATGGATGCTTGACCGGGAAGGCTCTTGCTGTGTCCGCTGGGAGATCAATACTCGCTGGACGGAGAAAGAGAAGACATGGATGCTCGACCTGGAAGGCTCTCGCTGTGTCCGCTGGGAGATCAATACTCGCTGGACGAGAAAGAGGAGACATGGAAGCTCGACCGGGAAAGCTCTCGCTTTGTCCGCTGGGAGATCAGTACTAGCTGGATGGAGAAAGAGAAGACATGGACAATTTTTTTTTTTTTTTTTTTTTACCGATTAGGGTTTGGTGGGCTTTTTTGATATGGAAACGATTAGTTCTGATATAGGTTTGGAACGCGTCTGAGGACCATCTTCCAAGCGCTTGGATCTGTTGGAACCAAAAGCGTGTCACGGGTTTGTTAGAGTCGTCTATGAACAGGGGTTCGAGATGGGATTTAGCCTGAGAGTTTCTCAGTTGGAGGTATGCTAGTATAGTTTGGAATGGTTGAATTGGTGACGAGAGGTTGAAAATATATATGAAGTGGGCTTTTTTGGTTTGGTCTGTTTTGCTTTGTTTAATCAGAAAAGAGATAGTTTCACTGTCAAGCACTGAAAGGTCTGAGATGTTTGGGTGGATTTTTGGGTCAAATCTGGAAGTGATAGCCAGTTCAGAGCATCTTAGGAAACCGAAAAAAGCTAGAATAAACATGGCGTCGAGTGTGCGAGAGGTATTAAGGGATCGGTAGCCTGTGCGGAGGGTATGAATACATTTGGTAAGAATATCTAACGTTATGGGTTGTCTGGTGTCCGGGCGGGTGGGCTGGGATCGTTGGATGCCTTTAATTAAGAGGGAGGTTTGTGAATTATTTATCTCCGGTGAGGGGGCGCCGTGAATCAATTTGTGAAAAAATTGGATGCCGCTTAAGTAACTTTTGATGGACCTGACTTGGAGGCTCTTAACGCTGTTAAAGTAAGAAATGAAGGAGGTTATTGTAAGGAGGGAAAAATCAGGGAATGGCGTGTTATAAGAAAGGTGGGAGGCTTTAAAACATCTCCATGCGGTCACATAGGATTGGAGAGTTCTGGGGGAAACTGCTTGGAGAATGGTGTCGAGTGATATGTTGAGGAGGGATTTTTGCGGGTGGGTTACGGGAATATTAATTCCGAATAATGAGGTACTGGAGTTGGGAGCTTGTCTGCCCCTGGAGCCAGCATCCTGAATTTCTGAAACATAAAGCGAGACAGAGAGTCAGCAATTTGGTTTTTTGATCCGGGGATGTGTTTAGCAATTAAGATAAATTGATCACATGCTGAAATCCAGATTAGACGTCTTAAAAGTGGCATCAGTGCGAGTGAATGGGAACGGCCTTTGTTAATGCACTGGACTGTAGCTTCGTTGTCACAATGCACTATGATGCTGCTGGCAGTCCATTCTTTCCCCCACAGGAAGGCTGCTACTACGAGAGGGTAGAGCTCGAATAATGCAGAGGACTGTAGCGTGTCCTGTATTTGGGGGGGCCAAGTAGACGCGAACCAGCGTCCTTGGCAGAACCCCCCAAAGCCGACTGAGGGGGCTGCATCTGTGAACAGCTGGATGTCGATGGGGGCGGAAATTAGATCCTTATAGAAAAAGGATAGGCCGTTCCACTGTTTAAGGAAAGTTATCCATAGGCTGAGTTCGTCGCGGCATGCTGGAATTAGGGAAATGAGATCCTCTAGTGCGTGAACTGAAGACGCGAGAGAGAGGAGATGAGAAATGAAAGGGCGGCCTTGTGGAATAATGCGCATGCCGAAGTTTAAGTGGCCGAGCATGGATAGGAGTTCGCGTTTGGAACACTTTGAACTGTCTGCGAAGGTAGATGAGATGAGGATTATTCTATTGATTTTCTCCTTGGGCAGGGAGGCCTGGTATTTAACTGAATCTAGATTAATGCCAAGGAACTCAATGGATGTGGCGGGACCCATGGTTTTTTCCTGGGCGATGGGGATTCCGAGCTCAGAAAAAACTTTTTGAACTGTGAGGATCTGGGCTGCTGGAATGGTGCCGGGAGGCGAAATTATTAGAAAATCGTCCAGCAGGTGAATGAGGTGAGGAATTGCATAATTGTTTGACAAGATCCAGCAAACGGCTTCAGATAGCATGTCAAAAATGTTGGGGCTGCTTTTGCATCCAAAAGTTAAGCGTACGGCGAAATAGAATTTCCCATGCCAGCGCACTCCAAATAAGTGCCATGAATCCGGGTGGATGGGCATCACTTTAAAAGCCGAAGTGATGTCAATTTTTGCGAGCCAGGCACCCCGACCCACGATTTTTATCAGGTCGACTGCTTGATCTACGTCGTGATATTTGAGAGAAAATTCGTCGAGTGGGATCAGGCTGTTAATGCTTGGGAACAGGGATTTATGTGGAGCTGACAGATCGACTATGAGGCGTTTCTTACCTGAAAACTTTCTCGTAGCCACTCCAATGGGGCTAATGCGAAAAACTTTGAAAGGAGGCTCGTCAAAAGGGCCAATCATGAAGCCTGACTCGACTTCTTTTTTAATCAGGTTGTCTACCACGTCGGGCTCGGCGAGAGCCGATTGGAGATTATCGCAGATGATGTTTTGGGAGAGCGGACAAACCACTCCAGGTTTAAAACCGTGTTGTAGGCCAGACAGCAGATATTCAGTGAAGTCTGAGTCCGGGTGGTGAGCTAGTTTGATAGAAAGGCGAGAAATATTCACGGGAGTCGATAAATAATTTTTTGATTTTTTATTGACATCTTTAAAGACAGGGCATACAGGACGGGCATGAGCACCGCCACAGAAGCTACATATGTGCAAGTACCGACAACGCTGCCTGGTGCACTTGCCGACATTAAAATTGTTGCAAGGCTGTTTGCTGTCCGTAAGTGCTCTGGAGCTGAAATTAGCCTCGTGTGGATATGGGTTGCTAGTCGCCGGTCTTGGTGTATAGCTGGTGGATTTGACTGGTGCTGTTTCCGGGCATGGGGAAACGGAGGGGTTACATTGAGGGCACGATATTGTGGAATGTGCCACTGACCTGCAGACCGTGCAAGAAATATTCCTGCAGCCAAGGAAAACTCTGCTGTGTAGGTCAGTGTCTAGTGCTCCCCAGTATGGGCATTGGTTCCACTGTGAAACCCTAACAGCGCATTTTGCTGAGAAGAGTTTATGATAGGTGTAAAAGTGCCCTCTCCCGTAGGACAACGCGAGTTCGGCTATCAGCGCTAAATAGTCGTTCAGTTCGCGTCGCCTATGAGGGAAGGCTGAGCAAATTATTTCTGTGAAGTGGCTGAAAGCGATTGAAAACTCCGAAAAAGAAAGTAAACGTGATGAATGTGCATTTTGGTTTTTTAATGTGACTGAAAAAACCCCGCAGTCTAACTGACGGTTAGAATCGGATACAGGAAGCAGAGAAAGTAAATGTGAAAGGTCTACATCCACACCTGCCAGAATCTGTGCTCGGATGTTTTGAGTCACTGGGGGAGGCTCCAGAGCGACAGCGTTTGGTGGGACTGGCATCGGGGTAGCTGTGAAAAGAGAAAATTGTGATTTGGCATTTAAGAGAGAGCTGTAAGGGAGAGAAGCCTGGGCTGCGACTATCGGCGGAGGCAGCCTCACGCTTAGGTCGGCCTGTGGGGCTTGAGAAGGGAAATTGAGAAAAGCATGAGGGGGAAAAGGAGGAAATGAATGAGAAGCCTGAGTTTGGTTTGCAAGCGGAGGCGGTCTCGCACTTGCTTGAGCTGCAGGCCACTGAAAATGGGAGGGGTTAGCAGTAGTCGCAGGAAGATGGTGGAAAGTTTGAGCCTGTACCGCTAGCGGAGGCAGCCTCACGCTAGCGTCTGCTACGGGAGCCGGAGGCCACTGCAAAGGAAAAGAGTTAAAAACAGCAGGAGGAAAAAACTGGGAGGTAGCGGGTGAGCCGGCGGGCCCAGCTGTGTATGGCGCTGCGGCGGGAAGCGCCGTGCTGAAAAGCTCAGCTGAAGTGGGAGGCGAGTGAGGTCTCATGGCGGTGGAATCTGGAGCGCGACCCAGGCTCGCAGAAATCCTGGCGCCGCGGGCTGAAGCGCGCGGCAAACCGAATCTTGCACGGGAAGGTGGTGGTGTCGGGCGAGGCGAATTCGGGGCCTCACGAGAATTTCCCGGCCTGCTGGCCGCCTTGGAACCTGGGGTGGATTTAGGAGAGAGATTAGATGATTGCAAGGTAACGTATGAGTTGTATAGTTGCGCTTTAGTCATCCTGCGCGAGGGCTGAATATCAGAGTTTATCAGCGCTTGTCTCAGACTCAGGACTGTCCACTTCCCAATAGGCGGAATCGTTGGTACGGCTGAACGATAGGAGGACGCCGGGGAGGAAGCTGGAGTCCTCGCCGGTGGAGGTGAGAATAAACCTCGGCGTCTTGACGTGCGGGGGGTTGCTTGCGCAGACCGGCGCCCGCGAGATGAATCGTGGGGCTCGGAGGCGGTATCAGGTGGAGAGGTTGTCCTGGGGCCAGCTGATGGCGCCGGAGGAACCGGAGCATGGTTAAGCTCATCATCGGATGGTGAAAGCTGCATTTGGGACATCGTAGCAAAGCAGTAAACCAAATGCTGAAAACTGTCGAGGAATATGGGTGAGTCGACTGAGTATATTTATAGGCTTTACTCGTGCTGATTGAGTGGACCTGTTAATTACTGATTGCTGACAGCTGACTGGAATGACTTGATTGTTTGATCATTAGAACGTGTTCCTCCCGAACCTTGTTAATAAAACATCAATTAAGTTTACTGTTACACTTTAAGCTGCAGTCTGTGAGTTTTGCCTCTTTGTCGCCATCTCTGTTTGAAACCTGAAATTGCAGCTATTTGCGGAGTTATCTTCTTTGCATGGGTTGTGCATTGGCATGGCTCCTCAGTGTGGATGAATCTAATGTTTTGAGGTGTAGCCTATGTGTGGTGATTCCCCAGTTGTCAACGATGATGACACATTTGTTTTTTTTTCTTTAAGGATTTTTTGGATTTGGATTACAATCCTACGGAGCCCCTAAAGGGACCTCTGCAAAAATAAAAAAAATAAAAAAATAAAGACTATCGCATTAGAATTTCCGGTTTGCGACTTTTGATAAGATGAATCAGAGTAGGGGAAATAGCTGTAATGACAGAATTAAATTCTTTCAAATGCACAAGAAAACTATGGATTTGCATAAATTGTTCGTATGTTAAAATATTTCCCTGTTAAACCAATTCCTCAAAAATAAGGATTTATTGGTCGCGTTGTAACCAACAGTTTAATAACACTTTGGTCTTTTTTAATCTAGACGAGAAGTTTAAACTTTGACATCCATGCTCTTGTTTTCTTGTTTGACATCAAAACTCATTCTCGCTCACTAAAGCACATTTTGCACTGTGATGCTCTTGTGTTGCAAACAGTAAACACAAGTGGCAAAAGTTAAACACAACTACAGCACACTTGTTTCTAATGTTGGGATCAAACCAACTGTACAAAATATAAGCCAGGTGCACTGGTGTACTGAATGTTGATACCAACAATGGATGGAAACGATCTGAGAGGGAGAGGAGTAAGAGTATGTGTAAGAGGTGGTGAATGAGGATGAGGAGGAAGAGGAAGAGCAAGGTGTGGATTGTTGTCAAGACTGGATCTAGCACACCAGAGGGGTTTTTCTTTTACCTGGCAAGAGACAACATTGCCTGTGATATGGACAAAGTCCTTTGACCTTTTGAGCTTTTGCATTTGGACTTCTGCATTTTTATAGTAAATAAGAGCAAATTGTACGCAAACCGGAAATTGTAATGGGTGCGCACGAGAAACGTATCACGCCGCACGCGATAGTCTTTATTTTTTTATTTTTGCAGAGGTACCTTTAGGGGCTCCGTACAATCCGCCATCAAAATGACAAGTTTAATTACATTCTAACTGCTGTAAGAAGAAAACGATTTCCCACCTGCAGCATCCACACACGGGATTTAGCCTACTAGCCGGGACTCCTCCTTTATGTATACGGACATGACGTAATGACGCAAAGACGAACGGCGGCAAACTCGTATTTCCCACGGAAACCGACCCGACCACTCAAATTAGAAAACATTATTACAAGCTTAAGTGGCCATTAAAATTCATTACGATTTTATTAACTGCATGTAAAAAAAAATTTAATATACTTTTAAGATTTGTATACATACTACAAGTGAATATATATTGTATACAATTAGGCACACTTCTTTTTTACAAGGGTAGTTAGCACAACAAGTTTTCGTCCTTTTAAAAGGTTAAATGAAGTCAATACAAATAAAGCTCAAACGTGTCAAATCAGTATATGTACAAATAGCTTAGGACAAGAGACCATGTTTTTGTGCACTGGAAGTTCAAATATCATTAACTCCTAATAAAAACGGACTATTTTCAACACATTAAATTCATTTTCCACATAGATGTGACGGCCGCGTTTTGCCAAAACATTCAGAGAATTTCACCCCAAAAAAATTAAAGGACAGATGATGTAGGACAAGTCAGAGTAAGTGGTGCATGCTTTCATCACATGTAAATGAGAAGATGAAGAGCCTCCTCGAGCAGAACAAACTAGGACAGTCTCAAAATTCATTCAAAGAGGGTCACTTACTTATGCAAGCCGCACTACGATAAAAGCTTCCACGGGAGGACCAGATGCATCAAAAGATGAGAGAAGATTTGATGTGCGGGGCTCAAGAGGCCAGAGGAACACAGAACGAGATTAACCAGATACAAGGAATAAAAGTTGACAAAAGTAATGGCAAGAAAAGTGTTGTTCGACGCAGACATATATTGTGTTATTTATTCGCTTACTCCATTTTATTTATTTGTCTGCTATTTCTTTTTTGTTTACTACAAACAAATAGTTCCTCGCCCACAAGAAAGATGATGTTTTTCCTAAGCTTTCAAAGACTTTCTGGGTTGCACACAGTACGTTACCGCAAGACTTACTGCTATTTGTGCATGTTAATTCTTTGAGCTGACACCCCCCCGGCACAAAGCCACTGCTAATATTAAGATCAGCTGGTGCTAATTCAAATTCAATTGCAGTTTTGTTCGTGTGCCTACCGAATTTTATGTCTGACCTCCCCTGACCTCCCAGTCAGAAGCTCTGGCTAAGCCATGACATGTGTTGATGGTGGCTCATTTAAGAAAAAAAAATTATCAAAATATTTCATTGAAAATCAGCAGTGATGCTAATGAAATCTGTCTCATGGGGACGGTAATTGGGAGGTTTTAGAAGGTAGCGGCTGACTGTCCTCGACCAGAAAGCGGCCTCATCAAGTAGACTCTGCTCCCACGCCGTCTGTTTACGTTTACATTTTTGCTGGAGCCCACTTTATGTCGAAGAGCGAGATATGATCCGCTTTATCTCTGAGGTACAAATTTCTGCATCTCTTATTCAAGCAACTGCAGGATCCAAATATCCTCCTATTCACAGGAGAGCCAAGCTTCACAACACAGCTCTACATTCTGCCGGCGGGCGAAGCCAGAAGCTGCTTTACAAACAGGCAGCATGTTTAATATTCATCGCTATTGCGAAGCTCTGGGAAAAGATAAAGTGAAATGTCAAAGGGTAATGAATGCCCCGAACAGGACTACACATAGGTGTGGTATCTCAGGGAACTTATACCTCAAACTTTATAGAGTCTGACCGACTGGTTTGGTTAAAAAGCAGAAATAAATCCAAGAATGGGCTTAAGTTGATGGATCAATGACATTTTACACATAAGCCTTGTGAAAGTGGTCGGAACATAGCATGAAGTGTTATATAAAATGAATCAGGGCTTTAATTCATCAGCGGTGAGCAGAGATTGAGTATTTTTCACCTTATGCCCTCACAATGTGCTTGAGATACCAGGTAACAAAGAGCAAACGAGTCTCAAAAGTCTCAGGCAAACAGATATTACTCCATTCCTTCATGTTCCCTGGTCCTGAGCATTTTCTAGCTTAACAGGGTCATTACTGTATGTCAGTGTGCGTCAAAGAAACTATAGGCAATGCAATGAACAAGTTGCTATCAAGTTCATAGGGTGTTCTGGGGTGTCTTGTTTCAAAACTCTGAGAATCAGTTATAGTAACAGTGATGCTTGCCTTAACAAAACACACTATTAACTGGCAAAACAGAAACACTAAAATATAGTTCACTTGGAAAGACTAGCAAGCAAGGGTCAGCAGAGGTCAGCATCAGAGCTCATTCCTGTAAGAAAATTTTAACTAGGCTATATATATTATTGGGTATCTGTAAGGTTTTTAAAATAACATTTAAGACCTTTTGAATTGATAGTTAAGACTTGTCTTGTACCATTTAAGATATTTAAGACTTTTTATGACCTTAAATTTTTTCAAACTAAATGTAAGACTTTTTAAGGACCTGCGGGGGACCCTGGTCATTATTAACTCATTATCATGTTGGAACACAATGTCTCAGTGTTCTTCTTTTTTCCTTTGTCCACAGTGAAACAATGATGACAATTTAACCAGGGGTACATATATAACCATAAGAAATAATGTTCCGCTTACATAAAAGTACCCCCTATCTGGAATGATTTTGCTTCATTAAAACTATAAAACTGTGAATAGAATTTAATTGGATCGCATTTATTAATAAAATTTGCAATATCAATTATTGTTGAAAAAAATTGCAGTTAGGTCTTTCTCTTTCTCTTCACAGAACGTTACAACCTGTGAAAGACAAACAAGCTCAGGTGTCTTATTAAATGAAGAAGCTATTTGGTGAGTCTTTTTCTCGCACAGTCTCGATTTTGTTTCATTTTTTTGTTGGGAAGTGCATCACTATAACAATGGCCACTTAAAATAAATGATAATCCTGAATGCTCAAAATAATATAATATAATATTTAATTTAATGTTGTTGAAGATGGTAAATATATATTATGCACTCTACACAGTAACACTCTAACCCATACTTTTGAATAGTGTATAACTTATTTTTCATAATACTTTTAGCTGCCTATCAACAAACAAAAATTTGCTTTTCAATGCATCCAAATTATCTATAAACAAATATAAAACTTATAGAGACCTGATGCTGTGAAGATGAGAAAGAAAAATAGTGCCATGATCAAATAACACTTATAGCCTCATACATCTGACTTGCAATGCCATTCTAGTGCGGAGCATCATTTAGTATTTAACGTGCTCCAGAAGGCCTAATAGTGAGTCACTTCAACAGGGTTTAAACAAGAAACCCTAAAGAGACAAATAAATTAACAAGACACCTGGAATGCAAAGAGTCAGGCAGCTCAGAACAGCACAAATAGAAAACGGAAAAAAAGAACAAAGAACAAAGATGAACTGAAGCATTCTGACCATGGAGGACACGGTTACGTACTAGTGTATGAATTCCTCTGTGAGTACATGCATACCATGGTTGTAGGACAAAAGGGTTTTGTCTTTATCTGTCCTTGTTACGTACAGCTGGAATCAATACTCCTCAGTTTGTCTTGAATGGCCAATAACAAGAATTCCTTTAGCTTTTCTGCACAGGTTAGAACATTCCTCACGCGAATGGAGAGACACAAGAACCATCAGAGGAGAGGAGAGGAGAGGAGAGGAGAGGAGAGGAGAGGAGAGGAGAGGAGAGGAGAGGAGAGGAGAGGAGAGGAGAGGAGAGGAGAGGAGAGGAGAGGAGAGGAGAGGAGAGGAGGAGATGGAGGGAATGGGAGATAGCAGAGGAGATGAGAGGAGAGGAAAGGATGGAAGGAGATGGAGGGAAGGAGAGATAGCAGGAGAGGAGAGGAGAGGAGAGGAGAGGAGAGGAGAGGAGAGGAGCGGGTGATGGCAGTCACATCTGAGGAGCGTGTGGCAGATTGTGAGGATTTAAGGATTTCAGAGGAAGGATTGCAAGCTGTGCGTGGGGATCTGTGAGGAGACTGAGACCAGATGGTTGTGATTCTGGCACAATTATCCCCCTCTATTGTTACTGATCTCCATCATTCTGTCTCTCCCCGCTCATCTCTGCCTCTGCCAACAGCCCAGAGTCACTTAATAGAAAATCTTTAAAGTGACTTAAAAAACATTGAACTATGAACTGAACGTGAGGATGTGTGTGTGCGCATGACCTTTAATCTATAGCAAGAAAGTATGAATGTTTTTCTCATTTACTACACTAATATTTGCTGCTTAAAAACATATTAAAGGGTTAGTTCACCCAAAAATGAAAATTACCCCACGATTTACTCACCCTCAAGTAGGGGTGTGCATTGGCACTGCCCTCACAATTCGATTCGATTACGATTCACCAGGTAACGATTCGATTCAATTCGATTCTACGATGCATTGCGATGCATCACAATTCTACTGCACACAACAAGGCAAATTTTACATCAGTCACAAGGCAATACAAGCAGTCAGATATCAAACAACAGATTTATTGGCTGCTATGTGTGTATTATAACTCTCCTGTATATTTAACATAAATGCCATTAAATAAAAGAAAATTTAAATCCAAGCTTTGGGTGCGTTTCTGATTACCCGTCTATGGGCCTGTTCACATATCGCGTCTTTTGCGCGCTCAAGTTCGTTATTTCAAATGTAGGCGTTCAAATGTAGGCGCTCATAATGGAAGCGAGGCGGTCGCGGTGCGACGCGCTCATTTTTTCCAAGCGCGTCCGCGCCGCATCGAGATAAAAACATCTCAGCTTCCATGTCACAACAGTGGCTCAACTATAAGTTTATCAAGCGACGAGAATACTTTTTGTGCGGAAATAAAACAAAAATAACGACTTTATTCGACTATTCCTTTTCTTCCTTGTGGGCCTGAAACGAGACTTCAAGAGATTTCCACGACGCATGCGCGAGAACTTAACTGAAGTAGTTGAAGGAGATCGCAATTCTCGCGCATGCGTCGTGGAAATCTCTTGAATTCTCGTCTCAGGCCTACAAGGAAGAAAAGGAATAGTCGAATAAAGTCGTTATTTTTGTTTTATTTCCGCACAAAAAGTATTCTCTTTGCTTGATAAACTTATAGTTGAGCCACTGTTGTGACATGGAATATTTAAACATTTTCTTCATTGACTTTCTGGGCCGTCAGGTTTCATTCCCTTAGGGAGCCTATGTAGGAGTGATCCAGCTGTCACATTTAATCAAAAATATCTTCATTTGTGTTCCGAAGACGAACGAAGGTCTTACGGGGTTGGTACAGCATGGGGGTGAGTAATTAATGACTTAATTTTCATTTTTGGGTGAACTAACCCTTTAAGCAACATAAAATAAATTTGAAATAAAAATCTAGATGGGTAGGCTTAGCCTACTACACTAAGCCTAACAATCTATTTGGTAAACTACTTCTATAAAAAAACCTTGAAACACTTATAATATAGGCTGGGGGTGTGGGGGGGTTGGGGGGGGGGGGGGGGGGAATAAGGGGAGTGGAAATAAGGTGTGGCCCCTTTAAGAGCTGCGCGCTCCCTGGTGAACTATCGGCAGTATTGTATTGTATGTGCCGTGCGCCTCGAACACCGGTTTTACTGTCTATATGCGAACACCCCATGTATGCGGGTAATTTCTGTTTGATGCTAATTTTTTAACTTATTTTGTTTATTAAGTAACGATGTGGACGGTAGAACGTGTGACAGACAGTTAGACTAGTTTTCCGGGGAAAATAACAAACCGGGAGGGGTCCGGGAGATAGGGCTAAAAAACGGGAGAAACCTGGGAAAAACGGGAGTGTTGACAGGTATGAGCTAAGTTATTGTTAGAATACAGCTGAATTTTCGAGGTTAGCACGCTGTATAGCTGATAGTCAATATCGATGCACTCCACTCCGGTTTGACCGCCTCATGTTTGGTTTCTTTTTTGCCGCCTCGAGTTTGTGTCGGCTCTCTCGCGTGAGAATCTCGTGTCACGTTCGCAATTTTCAATTAGCCGACAATTAATTTAATTTAATCAAGTAAATTCTTGTCGACAATTAATCGATAATCGATTAACCGTTTGCATCCCTAATTTCACATTTTAGTTTTTGACCAGCTGCAATAAAAGTTTTACTGAAGAAAACATGACTCTTTGCCGTTTTTTTTCAAGAAACTACTTTTTATACATTTCATGGATATTAATGGGGGTCAATTTGACCTCAAAACAATCTATGTAACCAAAAATTGTACAGCTTTTTCACTTTGCATGCACATTCTTGACAAGTAAAAGTAAAAAAAATTCAAGAATACATACATTGTTTAACCAGTGTCTCAAGCTGTTTAAAAATAGCATAAAACACAAAATGGCAATGTGACATGTTCAAAGTGAAACATTGGGAATTGACTGGATTGCAACATGCTGCGATATTATTGGTTAATATTATTTTTCCACACCCACACTGTCTTGATTGCACAAGCCGAAATGTAATTTCACAGACGTAAAAAGTTATTGCATTTCCATGAAATAATTTGCAACAAACAAGTTGATCTACGGAATAAAGTGCACTGATGAATCATCTGTCAGTAAGACCTGGGACTTTTATTAAAAACTAGATACTGTCAATTTTGATTTCATGTTGATTTACAGAGTTCTCCGCACAATGATCTAAGCAGGAACAGATGGCCAAACACAGACCCTGGTAAACCTGAGAGACATTGAGTTTCCTCTGAAAAGATTTTATCAGCATCGACATTTGTTGCTCCTGCAAGAGACGGTCATAAGGACGGAAACATATGCCGAAGCGAAAGGATTCAGCGACTAGAAACAGCACCTCAATGTTGCCTGCAGACTCCTGTTTCTCTGCGGAGTTCGCGTGGCCTCTCGTTGCCACCTTTAATGTCATCATCTACTTTTACAGCTGCCATCATCTTGTGTTATTTCTGTTTTTCAGGTAAAGCAGACATCATTTTGGTGTTTTCATTCAGAGAGTAACCTTCTAGCATCCAGCGCTGCTGTTCCCAAGAGATTTGATGAAATATCACAATAACACATAACACAGGGGGCAACGGGATTATGGGACATGTAAACAGGCAGTTTTCAGCAGGAGACGTAGTCAATGTAAAAATAGAGCATGACAGCATGAAGGCTTTTTTTTCTCCGTCAAATATAAGTTGTGCTCTTTCAAGTGCTCTGGTTTAGAGGAACCTGAGGCAGTTCATTGTAATTATTTAACACTTAGACCCACCAGACTGTAGCCGGTGATGTATTTTTCATGTTTTCACAACAACTTATGCCTCAGACGTAGGGGATAAAAAAAAAAAAAAAGACAGAGAGACTCATTTATTTCAGTATTTTTTTTTCAGTACTTTTTTCTCCTTTTGTAACGGCTTAATTAAACATATTTATTCTTCAAAGTCAAAGTAATTGTTTGTTTTTGCATATTCTAAATGCAAAGTGTGCTTTGGATTCTTGGTATCTGCCTCTTGTTTTGTCTTTTCTCCATCAATAAGTCACAATGAGAATACTAACAGACTTATCAATAATATCCACATTTTCGGTGCAAATTAAACAAGTCATATTTCCATGTGATACAATGTATCTTAAAAGCGTTTTGAGCTAATGAACTGAGAATGATGTCTTCATCAAATGAAACATTACCATACAAAATCTCTAGTCCAAAAATTCTTGTTCAAAATGTTTGTTGGCATGCAGCATCCTGCTTTCCCTCAGCCAGTTTTACACTTCACACTTTTGCTGACTCACTTTCACACTCCAGCAATCAAAGCCAAAGTTCAAAACAGCACATGTCCAGCATGTCTGGCGCAGCTATAGAAATGACATAGCTTGTCTCATCCAACTGGGCAGAAAACTGAGCCCAAGAGGAAAGGCGAGAGCTTTTGAGTGTTTTAGAGAGGCATGAGCCAAGAAAACGGCGAGTCCTTCTGAAGGCCAAAACCTTCCTGTCTACACCTGATCTGCAAAGATTGCTCATATGTGTAATGGAGAATGTCTCAACTTATTTCAGAATACAAAATACAGAGTGTTCCAGGCCAGCTCTAAAATCTGATTTGATGAGCAACGTTCAAAGCCGTTTCATGATATACACACACATCTGCTGAATTGATAACCACTGTGTTTGCTACCATACCATTAAAATCACTCAAACACACAGCCTTGAGTATCTTATTGCTTTAAAAAACTCAAATGACAGTAATTTAAAAAGTTTTTTTAATGACAAGTTGGGTGCTAAGACAAAGTTTGTTTGGTTCATATGTAACGGCATGCCAGCTACCTCGGCTATATTCATGGTGAGAAATAGATTAAAAAGGAACGATTAAAATAGGTTTTTAAACGTAATCTTATAGAAAAGTTCTAAAGCTAGATCTGGTCTTACTTCATTAAATATATTTTCATAAGAGTCAACTAAAACATAACGAATTCTAACAGAGTTCAAACTATCACACTATGAAATATTCTTCAGTAATAATGGATTCTGGCGTTAGGAGCATAAAGGAGGATCTTCACCTGTTAACAGAAACATAGGAGTTAGTCTGGAGTGCTATATATAGACAGCGTGTATAGGTAATATTTTCAAAATTGACACGCTAAGACAAAGTACCTTCTTTTTCAAAGTGCCTTCTCCACGATAATTATAACAAGCCCACCATATGTATTTCCTTATAAGTCACTTAGTAAGAAACTGTCAAGAATTACAAGAAGAGAACTGTAAATGCAAAAAGACTTAAGGCAATCCTGTGTCATAAAGCACTGAAGTAAAGTCAACTGCTGGGGTTTGCCCTGTAGCATTAAGAGCTCTGGGGAAATCTCAGAGCAATGTGACAGCTCAACAATCCCCTACTCTTAATTTACAGGCACAATGTTAGGCCGATTATAGTTAATAAAACAGAAAAAAATGATTAGTTAAAGATAAAATGCACAATAATTGTCATGTAAACACGGTTTTCCTAGATTTTTAGATTTTTGAATTAGTTATCATCAATTTGTTATGCATGCAAGCACACAGAGGGCCAGATGTACGTACATTTGCAAACGCAGCGTTAATAGCGCCATGGCCAAGACGAAGAAAGCGTTTGATGTGAAACCGCAGTGTGCGTGTTATGTACCAAACCCATCAGGTGCCCCCACCCACTATACCGTATATTGTGCGCGTCAAATACTTGTACTATGATACGGCTGAGTGCAGACTCCGATATTCCCACTGCTGATGCTATGACTGTTTGAAATGATCCTGATGCCAATAATTGTAATGTAGCGAGGAGTTTGCACTGTTCCTTCGTTGGCCAGAGGAGAACTGGCCCTCTGACTGAGTCTGGTTTCTCCCAAGGTTTTTTTCTCCATTCTGTCTCCTGATGGAGTTTTGGTTCCTTGCCACTGTTGCCTTGGCTTTTGGCTTGCTTAGTTGGGGACATTTAATATTCAATAACATTATTGATCTGCCTTACTTAAGGTGGATGTTGACGCAATTTTCTTTTAGAAACAAACTTTGTTGTATTATTTTCATGTTATCACTGTGAAGCTGCTTTGATACAATCTGTATTGTAAAAAGCGCTATATAAAAATAAAGGTGACTTGACTTAAACAACTGCTGGAAGGGAATGTGAACGCTGAGTCGGAGATTGATGTCATCTTTGATTTCTTCCAGTACTGTAATATTGCGTAGCTGCTTAATCTGTAACGCTTAATGATTTAGTTTTCACTCAAGTGAAAAAGTGTGATTCTTGTGGCAAAAATCTTTTCAGCTCGTCTCCTTAGCCTATGTCTTCGTCTTGCTCGGATTACTGCTGCCATTTCACCAGGAGGCATATGCCAGGAAACCCGCTTCCTAAGTTACACAGTCTGCTTTTAAGAGGCGGAGAATTTTCAGCGCAAAATAGAGGCGCGCTTTCATCGGCCTTTTCTGTACATAACGCGGAATACATAATTAGGCGCAGTTTACGCTTCCCCTCCAATCTCTTTATGTGACACTCCCACTTTAAAGCTGCTGTAGGTAACTTTTGAAAAAATGTATTTGCTAAAACTGTCATTATGTCCTGACAGTAGAATATGAGACAGATAATCTGTGTAAAAATCAAGCTCTTCTGGCTCCTCCCAGTGGTCCTATTGCCATTTGCAAGAAATACACGCTCCCGGTCAGAAACAACCAATCAGAGCCAGGAGGAATGTCTTAGCAGTGTCAATCACGCTCGTGTACGCGCTGATCACACCCCTCTCTTGCACAGCGCGTTGCGCGAGCCGTCGTTCAAACTCAAGATTGCCGGCGTGCTGCAGCTGTGCTTATGACGGAGAAACAACCTAAACTGCCAATTCTCGAGTGACACCTGCTCATAAAACAAAGAGGTAAAAGGAAAAAGACAGATGACGATAAACAAGCGAAAAAGAAAGAATTACACAGAGCCCCATGACATAATGATTTGAGGACCAAGTTTGTAGTCAAAATATGGGCAGGCCATAGTCAATGTAAAGCATATTATTGACGTTTAGTCCCTATTAGTAGGGCTGGGTATTGACACAAATTTCACAATTCGATTCGATTTCGATTCACAAGCTTGCAATTCGATTCGATTTCGATTACGATTCGATTCGATTCAATATTGATTATTTTGGATATCAGGTCCAATATCGGACCTGATATTTGGATATCATTTGCCAATACATGGCAAATTTTCTCAAGGAAAACAAATCTCTTATTTAATGCTGTAAACTATGGGAGTCAGTTGTAGCCTATAGGCTTCATTAGCCCACTATAATGTTGAAGGTAAAATATTAACTGATTTGTAGCTATGCAAACACTTAAATTACACTTTTATTTATTTTTATAATAAGAAAGCTATAAAATAAGAACATTTAAATGGTGTCTGTCATAAAAACTTGCCAGATTTATTCAAACATGCATTAAATATTGAATAACATTAAAAATAATAATGAATATGTAATATGGTGCATATATTTAACACAATCCTCCTCTCTAGAGTTAATTTTTCTAGCTGACTAACGAGTTTATGGTCACATGTTTTTTCTGTCACAGGTAAATGTGACGTTACATGACATGCTGTTTAACTGACGTCTTTCCACGGTTGAAACATGATTGAGCGATTCCATGTGAGCATGATACGGATTTCGATAAGTTGTACTCTATCTTTTAACACACTTCAGATGCTCATTCATGTCTATTTCGCGCTGTAACTGGTATAATTAATGTGGAAGAGGAGATCATGTGCGCTCCGCGCTGCTGCTTCTCTTGAGCTGAGCTGAGCTGCGCCAGCGATCTCACGCCACAGCGCCAAAACGGTTTGTTTTTGAATTTCGGAAGAAAATGGACGTAATTTGAAATGTGAGACTTTATTTCATATCAATAGTAACAAGAGAGAGAAAAGTTGTTTTATTATTGCGATTTATTGGATGGGATGCGCGTTACAATGTTCCATTCATTCGTCAAATGAAAACAGGATGACTAATCGATTCTTGAGATTTAAGAATCGATATCGGTTCGTAAAAATGAGAATCGATTAATATCGAGAAATCGATATTTTTTACCCAGCCCTACCTATTAATTAGTGAATGTGCCATATAACTTTTTATCCGCTGTTATCGGTGGCCCAGTTTACTAGCCTGCGCGTTCACGACAGGCTCCGCTGTGGAGGACGAGCTGTGGAGGGAGGGCTGTAGCGCAGCAGAGAGCAAGGGGGTGGGACCTGTAAGTTGTGCTTGTTCAAATTTTCAGGCTAAGTCAACGTTTTCTCAAAACTCCCTACCGCAGCTTTAACCTTCCCATGAATACATATGCATGACACGAAAAGCGCATTTTGCCATTTTCAGTTCACGCGACAGGCAGTCTGCGCTTTCATCTCGGTGCGTCCCGTTCGTACATACCTCGCCATGGTTTTATGCACACTTTGCGAAACAAATACGCCTGAAGTGGGCGCAAAAGCGTTAGTACATCTGGCCCTCAATGATGCTGTAAAGTCAACATGAAGTCAAATAAAATGAGTAACCCAAAGTAAGCCCAAAGATTTCCATACATTTGCATTAAGAATAGGCCTAAAGGTGAAGTCACATTTACTGTGGATTATGGATTTTTGTGGAGGAAATAAAGTCATTTCAGTAGGTATCTATACGATATGGAATTTCACGTAAGAGCGAAAGTTTTCTCAACGGGTTCAAGTTTGTCTTCTAATGGTCACACGTCTTCACGTGATGCGAATTCACATGTCAGAGTTGACTGCAGCGAAATTCGCATGAGCATGTTTCTGGTCTCCCGCATTCGCATGCATACGAATGGTAGTCACTGGAACGAAACGTGTAGTGTGACCACTCCTCAATGCTGCAGACTATAAAACTTTCTAAAGCTGTCAAAGCCATTGCCTACATTTTCCCCATTACCCTTCCACTCTCTACTATGGAATCAATAAAATTGCCAAGAAAAAAAAAAAACCAAGCCATTAACCCAACCATCCTATCTCAGAAGACGAGTTGGGAGTGTGTGAGTGTTTGTGTGTGTAAGAATTGTGTGGCTAATGACCACCCTGCCCTATAATTCAGCAATGAAGACATTCTCTCTGGTCAGCGAGAGGGAGGCGTTCAGGGCAGATGGGTTAAAGAAAGAGCAGCAGAACCTTCAGTACGGAGTCAATGCTTCGTCCCTGCACTCCTCTTCAAACTGCCAAACACACTACGAATCAATGTGCAGCACAGTCCCATTAGGACAGATTAAGGAAGCATGAAATACAGGGGAAGGAGTAATGCAGAGAGCGCGAGACCTGTCTGCGTCTTACAGATGGAGATATTTTCTAATCATCAAGTACTGGAAGTCCTGAATGACGTGATTCTCGAAGACATTTGTCTGTCAATGGTTTCAAAGGAAGCATATGTCTGAATCTTTCTGTCATGTCAAATTGCTTCACATTTAAATATCTTGACAGGTCTCTGATTCCTCGGGGGGCAAGCAAGACTATCTGCTGAGAGTCTAAGCATAGTCCAGTGGCCAAAAGACCGAGTGTGAGGCCGAGTTTGACATCCTGAGATTTAACTATATGTTTCTGAAATATTTTTTCCATTGTAATGCACATTTTTCCCAGTCGACAACATGCTTTCTACTCGCATCAGCTCTCTTAGCCACAGGAGATGGTTTCCCTTCAGCTTGACCCGTTACAACTGACAAGCTTAATTAAATGTTGTCTCCACTCTTTTTCTCACCTATGCCAACATTCTTATACTTTCACGCCCCTAAAAGCCAGGAGTAACTGTGTGAGCATGCACTCACGGGTCCCTGGTGTCCTCTTGCTATCTAGCATTAAAGACCCATCACAGCGTTGTGTCATATCTCCTTGTTTGCCCTCTGCAGGAGCTGTAACTATCACTGGTCTTCGTCTCTTGGACCCTCTGGACACTAGCGGTATTAAAACGACAGAGATCTTCTGAGGGATCCTGGGTTTGTCCTACTTGCATCACAGGCAAATGGAGGAAACCTTACTGTGGTTCAAAACAACCTTGCCATGGGCTCAAGTCCCATGCATCTGCCTCAGAGACGGAGCTGTGACCTTCTCATTTTAGTCTTGGACACTTTTTCATGTTTGTAAAAAAGGAACCAATGAAAATCCCCATAGGAAGGAAAATGTCCAAAGGAGATTTTTTAATAGTAACCGTTTCTCCTAATTTGAAATGAGAGCCAATAGACATGTTTACTTAAAGTAATAGTTTACTCAATAAAATTGATTTGGTCATGATTTACCTACCTTCATGTAATTCAATGGGTAACAAAAGAATATATTTTGAAATATGTTTAGAACAAGATAGTGAGTAAATGATGACCGCATTTTCATTTTTGGCTGAACTATCCCTTTAAGGGCCAGATTTACTAAACAGGGCAAATTAGCGTGAGAGCGCTATCCTGAGATACAGACTCTTTAGACCCCAGACATGCTTCCTCTAGAGTTTCAGAAGAGATGTCAACATGGTTAAAAACTCCGCAAAAATATACAAGAAAGAAAGGTTATATTTAAGAACTGAAATATTTCTCTCCGTTTTTTTTTCCCAAGACCAAATTATGTAAACTATGCTATTTATAACTCTATAAAGACACTCCACCCACCTACAAAAACAAATTCAAACAAATCCCGTCACTATAGCTACACTAAAAAACAACCATCAGATTTGCCTATTTTTTGGAACTTCAAATAAAGCAAACAAATAAAATCCAGAAATGTCAGTAAACTGGATAAAAATATTCTAAAAGACAATGCAGCAACATGAGATAAATACTAGACACAAAGTTATTTATAATATCATATGTGTCTTTCATCATTGTACACTGTAGAATATTTTAATGAACAGCAAATTGCATCGTGCACTAGTCGGTTCTTGGCTACAGATTACATTTAACAGTGTTGTTATAGACGCTTTCATGCGTTGCCATGGTGATGAGCTGGCCCAAAGTTAACTTCCGTTCTGTTTGTTTATTAGTGTTTACTGGATAATATGGCATTGACTACAAATGCAGTGAAAGTTAAGGTGATGAGCAGGTTGTTGAGCTGTGGGAGCTGCTGACCTTGGGAGCAAACGCAATTTTTAAAAATAAAAACGTTAAAGTTTCCTAACAAAGAGGGAGACGGCGGTATTAAAATAGCTATGTTTATCTGAGTGATATCCGGTACAGTGTTTCCCATACATTTATTAGAGGCAGCCCACCACATTATCAGCGCTTACCGCCACATATTGATTTCCGTGTTTTTTACAATTTAAGATGGGGAAAAGTTGTAGCAGCTAGCTATTTGACTGCAGAGTTGCATGCAGCGCATATTCGCTCGCTCCCTCTCTCCATATACACTAGACGTCACCTTGGGGTTCTAAGCATGCGTCAAAACCGCTGCCATCTTGGAACAGGGGTCTTGTCATAGGAAGTAGCTAGGTAACGCTGCTATCTCTGCCTTTACTTCAAATTACTTGATGGTGGCGGACTTTTGTGCTGTGTATGATGTTCACACGAATGAAATCTGAACTAGGAAGAATGTTTTTTAAAAAGTTTTTTTTTTTTTTTTTATTGTGAATCTATGATAAATACATGTCTGACCGTGGGAATGAACCAAAAAAACGAGAAAATCGCATTCATGATGATTTATGGTGATTTTATTTCCGTTAGACCTTTGTCTACAATGACGCTGATGCATTAAAGTGGAGGGGCTCCCCTGTTCCAAGATGGCGGCTCTATTGACGCATTCGTTCTAATGAACTGCCGTAGCCAAGGCGACATCTAGTGTATATATCTATGCCCTCTCTCTCGCAAACACATTGACAGCGGACCAGTCTGTGTATTGAATGGTTAGTATCATAAACAACGCTGCACAGATCCATCCAACATGCTGTCAATGTGGAGACCCACCTTGAAAAAAGGTTATTAGCAAGCATGTAAGAAGCCTAGCTAATAAGGAGAGCTATGTTAACCTTATAAAACCCCGCCGCCGCGCTCGCCAGTTTTTTAACACTGCGGTAAATCAGACACGTCGGTAGAAAAACATTCTTGTCTGTTGAACCAATTTTTGTTCAACGGGTCTGGTAGTGTCACATTTCAGTTTGGCCAAGTAACATTTCTTTTCTTTGACTGGCAAGAAATACCAGCTAATACTAAGGTTATTTACTTGTTATGGATTGTTTGCGGAAGTCTGCCGGAAGTTAAGTTTGGGCCAGAGTAATGCACATGCGCAGTACCGTTTGTTTATGTTGTTACTGCTGAAAGCGATATACTATTAGTGTTTTTAAAGATTGCCTTTAGCACTAGATGATGGCAAAGGGAAATAAAAATAGATGGAATTGAGAATTAACAACTAAATATCTACACACCATCTAATATTTAAGAATGATAATAATATATCACGCATCCCTAATTCAAAACTAAGACAGTTGATTCATTAAAAATGAATGAACGTTTTACATTAACTATAATTTTCACATGAACAGTAATTTCAATGGGACTATTGAAGAAAGTAAAAATTAGTTCAGGTCGATCCATTTTTGCAGCAACTGTAAGTGTCTTTTACTTTCCTTTCAACCTTTCTTTTGAAAGCCACGTGTCTAGTATCTGTAAAACTGCATTTTTCCATCTTAAAAATATATCTAAAATACGCCATATGCTCTCATTGGGAAATGCGGAACAATTAGTCCATGCGTTCATGACCTCAAGGCTAGATCATTGTAATGCTCTACTGGGTGGTTGCCCTGCACGCTTAATAAATAAACTACAGCTAGTTCAAAACGCAGCAGCTCGAGTTCTTACCAGAACCAGGAAATATGACCATATTAGCCCGGTTCTGTCAACACTGCATTGGCTGTCTATTAAACATTGTGTACATTTTAAAATATTGTTGATTACTTACAAAGCACAAAATGGTTTAGCTCCACAGTACTTGAGTGAGCTCTTAACGCATTATAGTCCTTCACGTCTATTGCGATCTCAAAATTCCGGCCAGTTGATAATACCTTGAATATCTAAATCGACTGCTGGTGGTAGATCCTTTTCCTATTTAGCACCAAAACTTTGGAACAGTCTTCCTACCATTGTCCGGGAAGCAGACACACTCTGTCAGTTCAAAGCTAGACTAAAAACACATCTCTTTGACCTAGCATACACATAATACACTATAGACTTCTATAATTCAATGTTAGGCTGCATAGATTAGGTCAGCCGGAACTGGGAACACTTCCCTTAAATCTTGATGTACTCGTTACATCATAAGAAGAATGGCATCTACGCTAATATTAGTGTCTTTGTTTATCCCGAGGTTTTCCCGCAGCCTGCCGGATCTAGGCCGTGTCCAGATCTGACGAAGGAGATCCGCCTGGACCCGATGACAATGCAGTGCTGAAGTGTCCACTATCCTCTCCCTATGGAGGATCCCTTTCCCACTCTACAGATAAAGCGTTGTTGAAAATCCGGCTCGCGTACCCCGAAGTGATAAAATAAAACAAAATTCTGTATCAAAATTTATAGGCAAGACAAGTAGTTTGTTTAGGCATGGGTTGTATGGAATTGCAAACCTGCGCACATATTTTCAAAAGCACATAACTATAGAATCAATTCTTAATGCGCATGTGAACGCATGTGAACGCATGTGAACGGCGTCAGCGTTAATCACAGGTTCGCGTTTAAAGTCTGTTAGAGAGAACGGCGTCGTCTTAGTGGCCCCTAATTTAATAACAATTGATCATTTCAATGGAGGTGAATCAATCAAAACTAACTTTAGCTGGAAATAACATTATTCAAGAACCGCTATAAAGCCAAAACAATCTCTGTTACCTTAAATTATATGTTTATCTCTGTAAAGCTGCTTTGGAACAATCCATTGTTAAAAGTGCTATATAAATGAAGATGACTTGACTTGAAGGAAGCTTAAAGTTCTGAAAGTTACAATAGGTTTTCATAGTACATAGGAGGAAAAATTTGATTTCTCATGATATGACCCCTTTAAAAGAAGCATAACTGATCACACTCCAAGTCTCCTGAGCTATGAAAAAGCAGCATCTGAGAAATGAAAACTTCCACTGATCATAACAGGATGCTCAAACTCCTTTAAGACTTTGTATCTTAAAATAATAATTTTTATGAAAATGGAGCAAAATAACGAGTGAAAGAAGACGAGAGGAGGTGTAAATCTTAATTTGCTCAGCAAGGAATGTGTTTCTGTTTTTCTCAGCTCAATATGACACCAGGAGTGGCGGCAGATATATGATAATGTCTTCACAGAGAGAAGATGCATGAAATGAAAGTACAAAGCTGTGAACGATATTCTAATGGACTCTCGGGGTTTTATTTGTTTTTATGTTTTCACACCTTTAGTCCCATTTAAAGGAAACGCACACATATGGAATTCCATCAGTCTTGTCTCCCTTCTTTCCCCGTCTGCAGTCGGCTTTACCTCCCAGATGATAATTTGCACCAGAGTCCCATTAGGGATGTTTGAACACAGCAGTCCATCTTCGCTATTTACCAAACCTGCTTCCATCATCTAACGCACAGCAGAGGCAAGAGTTGGACCATTAGCACTAGGACGGGGAACCCCAAGGGCCAGAAACAGGACCACATGCCTGGTACAACCACACAGCTCAGCAATACACACTATACAGCCGACCTACAAATGAATTCTGAGAGAGCACATTGATGGGCTGCAAGCTGTAGGGGTTCAGGAGAATGCAGTGACAAGTTAAAACACCTTCCTCAAAAGTTTCCAGGCCAGAAACAGCTTCCGTTTAGCCAGAGTGTGTCTGTGCAAAAAATGCACTTTGGATGTTTATGCTTCAAAGCCAAAGATGATTTACCTGGACTCCCAAAGTTCGCACTGATGCATGTCCCTGAAAAGGAGCTTTGCGGATGTTCCTAAAAACTGCTAGGACTGTAGAAATGACAATAAATAAATAAAAAAACATCTACAGATATATAGAGCATTGCCTCTGATTTAGAAAGTGGTAAGTTCTGTAAGGCCACCTACATAAGTCATATCCTCTGGAACCTAGATCTTTAATAAGTCTAGATGATGTCACATCATTCAGTACGATTAGAGAATTATGTATTCTCTGTATTATGTATTATATATTAGTATTCATGTGAGACCTCTGACGGAGTAACTATTAATTATGTATTTGTGCTTCATCAGTGCCCATGGGGCGAACCTGGCTCCCTAGTTTTATTTTCTTACATGTTTATTTGTGCAAAAGCACTTAAGTTGTTTGAAAATGGCCCTCTTTTGTTCTCCTCTATAATAAATTCATACCTTAAATGGAAGATAAACAACCAGATACAGTCGAGGCTCATGATAGTGAATTCAGGGTAATGTATCATTTCATGCAGATTTTCTGCCGAGACCCTCCGAGATGCACAATAATTCATGGCGAAGTGCATTTTATTCTTTTTTCTTTTTTGGGCGGGAAGTCGTTGATGCAAGTATAAACATTTACAGTTACAACATATTCCACTCCTAGTCCTTTAGAGAGATATCTTTAATAGAGGAGTTAGAGAAGGTTTTAGCAGCCCAAAGGGAAATATTTCGGCAGCATGACAAGCAGCATTCTGCAGTATATGAACCTCTGAAGACATTTTTTTTTTCCATTTAGCAGAGGTCAGCTGGACTCTGTGCCTGTCAATAAATATCGATGTTTCAAAATTACAGCGCCACTCTTCGGTTCTCCGGCATCTTTGTTGTTTCTACCGAATAACTATCAATAAATGTAAAGTTGATTTATTGTTAATGTTCTCACCGGGAAAAAATAACGGTTATCAAAATGCTGCAGAAGCTTTTTGTCTCACAAAAGAATCAAGCTCTGTCTATCAAAGTTGAGTCGTGCCTGCCGACTCCTTTTCAACCTCGTTTCATCTTTCTCCAGCAATCTAAAAAAAAAAAGCGGTTTTCAAACAGGAAATGGAGCTTTCAGTCCTGAAAAGCTGTCAGGCAAGAACACATAGTTGCACCTTTAGTTCAGTCTCACCTGCTTTGCTGAACCTCAAGCGAAGTCATTCGACAGATGCATCATTTTCAAAGCGCACTTAAGACGACTGGGTTCAGCCTAAAAAATACCATGCTCTCCAGGCCTGTCGGCATGCCATCTGATCTGACTTCATGGCTTTTATAAGATTACTGCCCAGCCGTTCTTCATTATAGACCATTATCAGTATTGATAAGGTGAAAATAAAGTGCACTTAGCTCACAGATTTTCTGTTTATCGGCCCATTCTCGGCTCAAACCGCAGAGGACTGACAGGATCTTAACCGAATCTTGCTTTGGCTTCGGTGTCGTACATTGCTTCATTCGTTTGCCGGACGTATCTGATGTTAAAAGAAGACGGTTTTGAGTTTTTTGGCTCACTCAAAGCAGGAGGAGTCAATTAACTCAAGCTGCACCATTTAGCTTTGGTCTGCTGCCAAGCAGGCGTGCCGGACGGATACGTCTGCGCTTCATGTGTGATTTTGCGGATGTTTCAGAGCTGCTGATTGAATCAGAGTTCTCCTTTATTAAATCATAGCACCACAGCAATGGATGCAGCCATTCAAAACTAGCTCTTCCTAATGTACAGATGGCTTTGTTTACTGTGCTGAAAAAGGCACGGCTGTACTGCGCTCAGCAGAAGTTGCTCGGTTGTTCTGAGGTAGTCTAGGGGTTTAGACGTGAGTCAAAGACAAACACTGAATCTCGGACAACTTTTTTCATTTTTTGCGTGAGGGACTGATTCAATTTCTAGATAAAATTATTAATAAAAGTACAGTCTCACAGGCTTTGCCAGATGCATTTTTATCTTGCTTGATTGAGCAAAAGCATCTGCTGAAGCATCTAAGGTACAAGACTTAAACAAACGACTACATTTACTTACAAATGATCTATAGAAAAACTTGAGTGAGTTATTTTAAGAGCTGCCACAAGGCTTCTTCGTTTCAGACTAGCAGGAAATAACTCATCATTAGTAAAACATTTTGCATGCTTTACTGAGACCTGACTGTTGCAGACATCACCGAACACAAAATAAGGAGGCTTCGCCTCTTTCAAAAAGAACGTTATTAGAGGTTCTTTATAGGAAATGCTTTAAGGCTTTAAGATCTGCCTAGAACGAAGAGAGACAACACAGAGACGCATGCTGAGAACAATTATTATAAGCTCCCGTGGCGACTACTTGCAATTCCCATCAAAAGATGCCATCAAAGCATTCGGTTTACTAGCACAAAATAATGAAGAAGTATTAACCGCGCCTCACGGGGTTCAGATCACACAACACTCCCGATAGAAAGAAGCCTTCCTCTGCGGCAAAGCAGCCTGTGTTTTGAAATTGGTCACTCTGAAACACACCGTCAGCCTCTTATCAGAAATGTGACCACAAAGCAATCCGGGGATTTGGAAGGTGAAGTTACAACGGCAGCTGTTAAGAATGCATTGTTACCACAGAAAAAACATACACAAAATTATCTGAAGGTAAGAGGACAGTAACCCCGCCCTCAACCGCTGTTATGTAGTCAGAGGATTGATTTGCATTTAAATAAGCCAGGCTTATGCTTGTATTGTGGCACTCATCCGTTCTACGGTAAACAGGCTTGCTGTAATGCCACCAGACTCCAGACCTGTCAATCCAGGTGTGCGATTGTCCACGGCACAAACTTCATGCAGACACAGAAACCCTTATCAGATCAAGCGTTTTACATCCAGCAACATAAATCTGTACGAAATTTACCAGGCCTGCTTAAGTCTATCTCTCAGAGTCTGTTAGGACTACAACCAAACAACTGCTATGCGACGCAAATATGGTGTCGCAGCGTCACATTGATTCATAGCTGCAATATAGTGCGAGAATAAAATGATGCTGATGTTTTTTTTTAAACTACCCCCTTCAGCAAATTAGAGGGAGAAATAAATGATCAAATGATTGATTGTGCAGACTGAGGAAAAATAAGCTCATATACACACACACGGACGAACAGCCACCCACATACAAAGCAGGGACCCTCACACAAACACACAGGATTGCTGATATAGTATACAAACATGTCAAGAAATTACTTTGTTATTACCTGCTTAGATCCCATTAGACCTATCAATGCTTCAGTGTGGGTGAGGAGAAAGAAACTTTGATAAAAAGTGTTAAGTGACATTTCAGAAAATCTGACGGCCTTCAAGCTTTAATGTGATCTAATTAACCCGGCGACAAGTAGAGCAGCACTTCTGCACTGGTAACCATCAGGTTAAGAGATGTGCGAGAGCTACAACCACTGATGAAATGTAAAAGTCTTATTTTCTTGGCCCCGTAACAAACAGCCTTTCCTGACAGCCAGGTTTTTTCTCTTGTTTTACGAGTATTGTCCATGCACGGTATCTGTGGAAATGCCCTCGGAATGATGGCGAGCCAGCAAAAATAACATATAGCTCTTTCTATCTCTGCCATCTCTCTGAGTTGTGATTTTCTCTTCACTTATTTATGGGCTAATCCGTCTCTGTCCAACTCAAATCAAATTGCATAAAAAACAAATAGAGGAGAGAGCAGATGGAGGCTGACCCCCATCCATACGGGCCGAGCCGAAGTCGGGAACGCACTCCGCCTCATTCCCAGGCTGACCCGGCCCGAGTCAAGCCATCACACTCAAACGGACAGCAAGAAGGATGAGACCAGCTGGGAGAAAATTGGTGTTTACCTGGGTGCTTCACAGAACAGATTACACTTAAATACCACATTGCCGGCTGAAGCTTAAATGCGGATTTGAGGCAATGGATGTGTAAAATAAAAGAAACAGGTGGGAGAAAATTTTAACTTCTACAAACAGGAAAAGATATACACTGCATCTGTAATGCTTGGACAAGCTGTCCTTGAAAGCACAAACGAACACCATGACACCTTTCAGAACCTTTAGTATGAGCAGAATAAATACAAGGTCCACAGAGATGATCTTATCATTCCTTCTATGTTCAAGGCTCAAAAATAAGGACTGCCTGGCCTGGGATCAGCGTGAAAGCCTCTCAGGACAGTTGATAGGATCAACACTGGCCAAATGGTCCCTGCGTAGTCATGCAATTTAATTTATCATTTGCTCATTGCTTTTAAATCTTGCCAGTGTAAAAAATCAAATGATTTGAAATCATTTACGCAGAAGAAGGCACGAAAAAGAACTCAATTTGGCACTCGCGCACTCTGAGATGGTTTTCTGTGCACACAAAGCCACCTCTTAGACTGAGCGAGTGAGTTCTCTTTTGCGTCTTATTGCGGTTTAATGAACTAATAAACGAACACTTATGTCAAGATGCCCGTCTTGGCATATCCTTGCAAACAGTCAGTTATGTCTTCGGTGAACATAAAAAGCTGGGATAAAATCAGATGTCTGACAGCAGCCTAATATACTTGCTGCTGTCTTTGTTTTTAATGTTAATCACACAACAAAGAAAAAGAGAAATCACTCACTGCTCTTGGCTGAATCACTTTAGCAACTTCAATAAGAATCCGTGTGTTTTTAATTAATACAGTGAAGACTATGCAGTGTTATTTTACATCTGATAACTTGTTTCTTACCTTAATACTGTACTGTTAGACTTGCCTAGAAAACAATAACTTTTTCTGTGCAGAGCGAGTAAAAAACGGAACCACTGACCCGACAGTCAGGCCACTATAAAAAAATCCTAGTGTTAAGTCAGGTATGTCCATAAACTAGTTTAACCAAAGGAAAAAGAGCACTGACTAAACAAAGGCGCTCAGTTTCCAGCATTATCGAAGTGCCACAGCTGTAAAAATGTAGCCTACATTATACAACCCAAGCCGCTTACAGATAAAAGGCCAAGGATGGCTTGTCAAACAACAGCCGAGATGCCCCCACAGTCCATGTTTTATGAAAGACAAGCTCTGATTACAATATAATTGTTAGCAAGCGTTGACAGCATCTTGTATAACAGCGTGTGGGCTGCACAAAACCATGCAGCGCTACATTGCCCCCACGGCTGCAAGCCACTGCTGACAATGCTGATGGTGTTTATGACACTTAAAGGGGAAACATGATGCCTTCTGCAGCAATCAGGAAGTTGTGGAGTGCGGTGGGCGGGATCTGGGATATTCAATATTTGCTCAGTTCAACATGCCGCGGCTATTAAAACGTGTGACAGAGCGAATGTAAAACAAAACAAAAATTTTAAGAGATGCACTTGTTTCACCGACCTCTCTTGAGTCTCTTTGAATGGGTTCGCCCAAGGGTCCCTTTCACGGGGTCTTTGGCTGCTCCTTGTTCGGTGAGAGCTATAAGTGGTGTCTGGGCCAAGCATGAATGAGATTGTCCCCATCGCTGCGGGGGAAGGATCTGCTGCTCCCCCTCACTGCCGGGGCCGCAGAGCAGATAAAGGGATCAGATGAAGGGTGTCAGATCGCATCGACTTTTCTTCTCCTTCTGTTTCCCTAGCCACAGCACCACGATTCAACTGACAAGAGATGCTAAATAAACCCGGCGTTCATTTGTAACACAAGAGTTGGCCATGGTTAACAAAGCGTCCCCGGGGACTGATACAAACACAAGGCTCACCTGATAGCATCTTGGCTCGCCAACGGAACACTTTTTCTGACGGCAAAATAACTGTTACTCAGATTAATCTCTCGCATAGCTGGTTGGAAGAAGGCGATCATTAATTTTATGCATAGTTTTTTGTAAACTGTTCATGAAATGTGTCTGTTTGCAGCTGAGCTGAGCTGAGATGCTATAAGGCAACACAAACTTGAAGCACGGATAAGAGCAGAAGGGGGCCTGCAGTATATCATCAGTGTGTAAACTCAAAGTTCTGCGCCACTGAAGTGCAACACCGCGTGCATATGGCGTAAACACAACTCTGCAGCAAAAATCCTGTCAGTTTTTCCTTTCAGGTCATAAAAAATGATTTTCAGAGTGATGGCAAAGCACTCCCTCTCAAGACTCACACGAGGGAGGTGAGAAAAAAAGAAAGAAAAAAAAAGAAACATCCCTGCGAGGCTTAACATCTCGGCACACAGACTCATAAAAAGCAGTAATAAACCCGAAAGCCTCTTGAGATTTGATGTTCATTCGCTCAAGTGTGCATGTGGGAGCCATACCGGAGGCTTTATTGCTGGTTTCAGATTCAAATGAGGAGTTTGGCCCATGCTGGACTTTAAATGTGAGTGTTCAGGGGTTCATCTTCAGGTTATTTCAAGCTCACACAATCAAATAACACATAATCTCAGAAGAGGGTTGAAGGGTGCAGAAGTCACAGCACTTTAAATCAAAACAAGTTTTAGGCTGTGATCTGCTGTTATATACCTCAAAAGTTTAAATCACAAAGGAAGATGGACTAATAGTTAACAATGGATCCTAAACTCAACAAAAACACTCAAACTTCTACACCACACTATATCTTGTATTTTTAGATGCAAAATATTTGACAATTGAAAATGTGCAGTGTGCGGAATATACAGTTAATTTTGCGGAGGGGTCAAATATGAATTTTGACATAAAAATTAAACAATTACAGTATTCAAGAAAAGTTCTTTTGATAATAATTACATTACTATTATTTTGTCAGTGAAAAACGCTCCGGCAGTCTATGGTGAGCCATATTTTTGTTCACGAACATTTGCTATCGCCATGTGAAAATATGAGCTCAGACTTATCCAATTTAAAAATCGTGTGAAAACGTATCTTCGCTTCGCAGAAAGTTTACGTTCTTTGAAGACCTCTACTTTTTGTTCTGACTCCCTTTGGAAGGGTGCAACTCTCAATTAGGGAGGTCCCCCCAAACTTCGCACACTGGTAGGCTAATTTAAGGCAGAGGTACTGATCACATATTAATTTCTAAAGCAAGTTGTAATGATCGCTACACACGAAATGTGAAAAAAGTAGCAAAGTGAAGACTACACCGATAAGAACAACGATTGTGATTGCCATATTCGTAACACAACCGATGCGCGCAAACATGGTCAGTAGTAGGCTACAAACCTAAAACAAGCGACGGGATGCTAACCACCACAAATACCTCAGAAATCCTACAAGACAGGTCGAATTTCAAATCATTAGAAGGTTTTACAAGAACTAAATCCAGTTATTGTGTAGGCAGCGCACTTTTCGCTGCGTATAAAGTAGCTGACAGGTGAATATGATGCGTAGAGTAGCCTGTAAAAACTCCGTTCACTTACCGAACCCGAGCAGCCCGCAGACCAGCGGCAGCATCCCGGAGCGCATCGCTGGAGTCGATGAGGATCTCATCAGTAATGTGCTGGTTACTGAGGCAATGATGCGCGCTCACTGCAGTCCTTCAAAGTTAGGAGCGCTGATTTCTTACAAAAGGTCGGTCTACTCTTTGTGGAGGATCTTTCCTGCTTCTTTCTACGCTCTTTCTTCTGTATTGAACTGATGTAAGTTTTACGTGCAGACTGTTCTCGGTCGCTGTGTCTCAACCCCGATGTGCGTTCTCTCACTCTGCCGCTCAGAGCACATCAGTGCCCGGCTCACTCCCAGTTAGCTCCAACTCTCTCACTCTCTCCATCACTCAGTGGCGGATGCCGGATGAGGCAGCCGTAGAGAACAGACCACTGAACGGCTTCGCTCCTCCTTCCCCCGTCTCCTCCTCCCAGCTCCTCTAGCAAAGAGTCTGACACAAGTAAGCAGCACACAGTATTAATTAACGAATTAAATTATCGCTATTCTCAGTTTGGGGAAAGAGAGCTGGATGGTTTGTGAACAACGTCGTCAAAAACACCGCGCCAAACTGAAGCATTTGAGGTAGAAATTTGGGGGTTTCAATGACTTTCTTACCACAGAGCTATGGAATGTTCAGGGACTAGACATTAAAACCTTGTATTAAAACAACCATAGCCTACTAACTGCAAAATAATTTTAACTAACCAAACAGATAGTTCGCCTTCACGACCGTTATGATTTTGTCCTCGTGAGACCTGCTGAACGTGCTTAATTGTAAAAAGGAGGGAAAACCTAACTTCAAAATAGAGCTGGGTGAAAACTTTAAATAGGCTACCCTAAAATACAGTGATTTCCAGAATAAGATTCATGCTGCACTTTAACACAAGTTAATACAAGTTTTTCGTGTATTCATAGGCTACATTACCTGATGTTTGTTACCACATTTACCATTGTGATGGCCCAAACCGTAGCATGCCGATGGAAGGGAAAAAATTGTGAAGAACATGTTAAAAAATACAATGATTTTCCATTAAAAAATCATTCATGATAAACTTTTTAACTTGTTAATGTTCATGTTGTTACATGATCTTATTTACCATTGTGGCAGCTCGGGCCATGCCATGTAGACAGAAAAATGAATGCAAAGAAACGAAAAGAGAAGAACAATTTTGTATTGTATTGTATTGTAAGAAAAACGAGTTAAAAGTAACCCAACTATGGAAAAATGGAGCAGCTTGCAAACTTTTTGCCAAGAATTTATCAATTTAACAATTAATTTGTCGAGACTTAAATAGAAGCTCTTTAGACAAAGTGAAGAGGTTCTACAAGTCAGAGTTCAATAAAGCACAAAGCTTTTTTCTTACTGCATTTCAGGTTTTATAATGTCAGCTGCAAATTCTGTTTCTAAACAAAATGACAGAACATGTGTTAGCTATCGATACAAACAATACATTGCCCGGGGGCATTTTTTTATTTACCACAAAAAACTCTGGATTCGTCTTTCGAAATCAAAGCGGCTGACTGACAGAATGTAGGTTGTGCTACCTACCTCCTGTCAGGACGTATCAGTAAATCTAGCAGAAACCGTTGCTGAAAGCTTATATCTTCTCGCAGTTCTTTGTCAACTCATTATAGTTGTGCTACTTTTCTTTATATATTTTACTGATTTGGGGTTTTTTTATGGGTTTTTAAAACTCTGACTCTGTTCTATCGGACAACTGATGATAAAAGCGTTGCTTTCACTTGTTTTAACTCCCTTCCACCGTTCTTTCTTTTCATTAACATATGCCCAACCCATTTCCACACTGCTGTTAATTAAAAACCTTTGGACTGGGCTAATGGTCATCTGAAGCTCAATTAACAGCCTAGATCAAGTTATTTGCTTCTCTTAAGTGGTTTTATTAAATTAGCATGCTGAATATTTGAGTCGAGCCACGACTTAAATAGCATAATTTATAGGCAGGTCCTTCCCAAATGCCAACATTATCCTTAACTCTATGCATCTATAAAACTACACTGAGATCCTTTTGAAGCAATAACAATTTGATAAGGTATACTTTCATATATGGGTCTTAGTGACATAGACTAGACAATGAGATAATGCGTGCCAAAGGTCCCCTCAATCTGACTTTACTTTAAATGAATGAGTTCCCATCAAACACAAACTCATCTCTTTTTCTGCTTCATTTACTTGTTGTCATTCTGTGGAAACTGGTGCATTAGACGTCTGTTGTGACAGACTGTATGTGACTACATGTTCATCTCTGACTGTGTCTAAATCTCAGTTTAATAACCATGTCATCATGACATACTACGTTTGTTATGGTTTTATCCTCAGTGAATGTGTCATAATTTTCGCAACATAATGTAGGCTTACAAGCTAATGAATTTCTGAACATCATTATCACAACATAGTGAGCTAGTAAGTAGACACAGACTTCCTTATTCATATAGTCTATTCTTATTTAGTATTGTAAGTTCCAAAAAATGCATATATAAATGTATGTTCACCGCTTTATCACTGTTCATCATTAACAGTACTTAAAATGCATCACCAACATTCACAGTTAAAGGCTAAATGAAATGATGTTCACAATTTTACATATTTCCAAGTGAAACAATCTATTATGAAAAAAAAAATAGGGTTGGACATGATTGTATCTATAGGGAATTGATCGGATAGGGAAAAGTGGCCTTATAGAACGGAATGGAGACGTTTGGTTGGAAGTAAGGGTTAAAAAAAATTATTCAATCAAAATCATTGTTTCTGCCTTAAATATATTGTTTAAATTTATTATATAATTATTTAATTATTTAATTATTAGCGAACTGTGTGATTTATATGTGCATTTCTGATGCATAACTTGGACACAGTCACCTCTGATAACAGATCGTTCTAAATTATAATGTAGACATGCATTTTCTGTGAAGCTGCTTTGAAACAATATGTATTGTGAAAAGTGCTATACAAATAAATGTGAATTAAATTGAATTAAAAAGTACAAGGGATTGGTGACGTCAACCTAAAGAGGAAAGTTGTTTCGGAACAAGTTGCATTGCATTTTTAAGAAAGATTATAAAAACAAGCATTTTTAGCCTTCGGAAAAAAATGTGCCATGAATCATTCTGATGAGACCAGGAATTAAAGTCCAAAGATGATGAAGATGAAGGCAGGTTAAGACTTTCAAAATAGAAACCAGGTTTATTAACTAAAACGAACAACTCGAGACAGAGTGTGCAAACACCAAACAGAGACAGAAAAGAAATTAGGAACTTAAATACTCAATGATAACAAACTCAATAATGATCAGCTGTGATCCTATTTTATTTTTTTTTCATTTCTAAGGCTATAAAAATGTTACTGAAATAATAAAGGGTCTCAATGAAATATGTGCAGTGTCGCATGTTTACTGTAAATTGTCACATGACCAGAGCTGTTTATTTCCTGTTTGTGCCAAGAGAAGGGGATGGCAGCAAGAAAGCTCCCAAATAAAAGAAGAGTAAAGTATGTTAACATAAAGATAGGACATAGATTTTTGGTACACATCATGTTTAAGGTGTCTAGTATTGATATATGCAATTACTCAACTTTGTTTATTGTGTTCATAGAACTCACAAACATGTCAACGGCAACAATAGTGACCGGTGGGATAACCCATTGGATCTATATGCTACTACACAAAGGCTAACTGTTCTACCTTACTTTCTGCTGCTAGCTAACTTACTACCTAATTTTACATACAGACACATACACAGAAACACACACTCACACTCACACACACACCACGCACGCCACACAGACCACGCTACACACTCCACGCACGCCACACACACCCCACACACACACACACCACACACGGACATCACAAACCCGCACACCACACAACACACCCCACACACTCACATCACACACCCCACACGCACACCACACACCCCACACACACACACCCAACACCACGCACACCCCACACGCACGCACACTGCAACACACCCCACACGCACACACACCACACACCCCACACGCCCCACTCACATCACACACCACACACCACACACCCCACATGCACACCCACACCACACACGCCCCACTCACATCACACACCACACACACGCACACCACACACCCCACACCACACACCCCACATGCACACCCACACGCACGCACACCACACACCCCACATGCACACCCACACGCACGCACACCACACACCCTATACGCACACAAAACACTAGGGCTGGGTATTGACACAAATTTCACAATTCGATTCGATTTCGATTCACAAGCTTGCAATTCGATTCGATTTCGATTACGATTCGATTCGATTCAATATTGATTATTTTGGATATCAGGTACAATACATGGCAAATTTTTTCAAGGAAAACAAATCTCTTAACTACTGCTGTAAACTATGGGAGTCAGTTGTAGCCTATAGGCTTCATTAGCCTACTATAATTTTGAAGGTAAAAATGAACTGATTTGAAGCTATACAAACACTTAAATTACACTTATTTATTTTTATAATTAAGAAAGTTATATGAAATATAAACATTTAAATGGTGGCTGTCATAAAAACTTGCCAGATTTATTCAAACATGCATTAAATATTGAAGAACATTAAAAATTATAATGAATATGTAATATGGTGCATATATTTAGCAAAATTCTCCTCTCTAGAGTTATTTTTTCTATCTGACTGATTAAGTTACTAAGTTTAATGTTTTTTCTGAGGTAAATGTGACGTTACATGCCATTGTTTACTTGCTGTTTAACTGGCGTCTTTCCACGGATGAAACACTGATTGAGCGATACCACGTTACATGATACGGATTTCGAAGTTGTACTCTATCTTTTAACACACTTTCAGATGCTCATTGATGTTTATTTGGCGCTGTAACTGGTATTATTAAGGCGGAAGAGGAGAATGAGATCATGTGCGCTCCGTGCTGCTGCTTCTCTTGAGCTGAGCCAGAGCGATCTCACACCACAGCGCCAAAACGGTATTTATGTTTTTGAACTTCGTAAGAAAATGGACGTAATTCGAAATTTGAGACTTTATTTCATAATAATAGTCACAAAGCACAAAGATTATTTCGATTTATTGGATGGGATGCACGATACAATGTTCTACGCGATCATCAAATGAAAACAGGATGACTAATCGATTCTTGAGATTTAAGAATCGATATCGGTTCGTAAAAATGAGAATCGATTAATATCGAGAAATCGATATTTTTTACCCAGCCCTACAAAACACCACACGCCCCACTCACATCACACACCACACACCCCACATGCACACCCACACGCACACCACACACCCCACATGCACACCCACACGCACACCACACACCCCGCAACACACCTTACACGCACGCACACCCCACAAGCCCCACACACTCACATCACACACCACACACCCCACATGCACACCCACACGCACACCACACACCCCACATGCACACCCACACGCACACCACACACCCCACATGCACACCCACACGCACACCACACACCCCACATGCACACCCACACGCACACCACACACCCCGCAACACACCTTACACGCACGCACACCCCACAAGCCCCACACACTCACATCACACACCCAAAACCACACACTCCACGCATTCCACACACACACCCAACACCACGCACCCCACACACACACCCAACACCACACACCCCACACGCACGTACGCACGCCACACACCCCGCACACACTCACATCACACACCACACACGCACACCCCACATGCACACCCAACACCAAACACCCCACCACGCACACCACACACTCCACACGCACGCAAACCACCACGCACACCACACACCCCACACGCACGCACACCACCCCACACGCACACCACCACACACCCCACACGCACGCACACCCCACACACATGCACACCACACACACGCATACCACACACGCACACCACACACAGGCATACCACACACGCACACCACACACCCCACATCCCACACAGACCCCACACACACGCACACCGCACACCCCACACATCCAAACCACACGCACACCACACACCCCACATCCCACACAGACCCCACACACACGCACACCGCACACCCCCCACCCCACACACACGCACACCACACATCCCAACCACACGCACACCACACACCCCACATCCCACACACACGCACACCACACATCCCAACCACACGCACACCACACACCCCACACACACGCACATCACACACAGACACATACACACGCACACACACGCGCGCACACACACACACTGCACAGGTCAAATAGACCTATATTCAGTCTGTCCAATGGTTGATACAACACAGTATCCCACCGGTCACAATTGTGACCGATCATAAAACTCACTTTTTCACACACTTTTCCATGAAAATTTAAAAAAAAATATGATTGATTGTTTCAAAGGGATATTAATGACACATGATTTGGATATTTTTGTGTCTGGGAAAAATGTGGGATTAAATGGGTTAAATTAATCTCCATGGTACCTGGCAGAAAAACTAGAACATAGGAAACACAAAACAGACGATAAAGAAACTCCAAAGCCCATGAAAGTCAAACTAACTGAACATAATCGTGACAGAATGTGTTTTAAGAAATTAAATGGGGTCAGTTTCTACTTTATGTTGGCTTTAATAACTTTTATTTTGAATTGCTTCCCACTTTTGAGTATGTTGTATCCAATTTCATTTCAGAAGGGTGAATAAACAGTTTCTGCTTTTAAAAATCACAGAGTTTTATGGTTTAATGTGACATCCTTTGAACATCTCAACAAAAGACCTAATGACTGCCTGAACCTTAACCTCAGCTTTTTCATTTGTATTTTTAGACATCAGTCACTCTTAGTCTCAATTATCAAGTGACTATGAATAGAAAACTAATCAAACATACTCGTTTCAGCTGCAAAAATCTCTTTATTTGGAGCTTATCTGGCATTCTGTGTCAAGTGATGCATTTTCAAATATGCAGAAAGAAAATGTTTCATTGCAGTCAGGGAAACTGGGCTTTTGCATACACACTATATCAATTTCTGTCTAAAAGAAAAAAGATACTGAATATGAAATATGAGGCTTCAGCAAGTGTTTCTAAAAATCATTAAACACCTTTGACTCATGTTTATGTTGCTTGGCAGAAGACTATAAATGTTCTTACTGTGCCATCTGACATTGCAAATGCATCAATTGAACGTGACATGGAACATCTGCCTAAAAATGATGCATAAAACATAAAAAGCGCTGATAAAAACCAAGTTATTCATAGCTTTAGTTTTAGTTACTGTGGCCAAAACTGGTCTGAATTATCATCCAACCCCACCACATTCCTCCAGAACATAGACCTTTCCACAGAGGGTGACAGATAGGGATTGCATATAACTATTTCAGAATGATGTGGACTGACATTATATTGAATAATTGAACAGATTTTGAATATAGCTTTATCCTCCATTGGCTCATACTCTCATTTTCTGCACTTTATTTATTTATCAGTTCTATATTCATAAATATGTATTTGAATTGCCACAGTGTACGCATGGAACAATATCAAACAAATGTTTATCAGTTGAAGAAATTTTGATCTCTTGAGCCTGTCTTTATGGGTCCTGAAATCCCCGCAATCGATGAACAACTTGCTCAGTTCTTAGTCGGGTCTTCCGGGAAGATTACATGAAGAGAGACACAGGACAAAAAAAGTTGAAAAATATTTTCAGGTCAAAGTACTTAAAATGCCAAAGAAGTTCATATTTTCTAGTTAGTTGTGTTTGCATACGAATTCAATTATGTAAACAGCTCGTAGGCTTACCTCTGTAAAACAGCGACAGCCTAATTTATGTAAGCAGAGGTTTTAGGAGGTTGCAGTGCCAAGTGCTCGTGAATGATAATCAGCTGGTTTTATAGTTCATTTAGATCCCGACGGAATATGTGTGGCCGGATCCATCATACAGCGAGAATCGTGATTCACATCTCTATAATCTTCATGAACAGCGTCCTGTAGCATAGACTATTACTAGGTCTGTCAATTTAACATGTTAATTTTATACTATTAATAAAACATGAATAATGTGATTAAAACCCATTTATTCATGCCTCCTGACCAGTACCTCAACACTTTAAAACATAAGTTGCAACACAAGAACAACAATTACCACAAATAAGTGAGTTTACATGCTTGACAAATCTTTGTAGTTCTTATGTAGGAATTTCAGTTAACGCAACAGTTATGTTACAAAACACAGCTGTTTCAAAATATATTTCAAAATATACAACTGAGTCATGTTTTAGAACAAAATGGGAGAGTTTTTGGTTTTTACTAAAACTGCTATTGATAAAATCGATTATAAATTCCCACTGCAAACTATTTGTATAAAAGCTTGTTTCCACCTCAGAGAGAAAACAAAATAAGAAAGAGAATTGGGTAACACTTTATTTTAGTGTCATTGTTATACATATTACATGTACTGTAGTAATAACTGTAAATTATCCAAAATTACATACAACAAACCCTAACCTAATCCTAACCCTAGTAAGTATAGCCTACATTATTATTACTCAGTACTTAATAATAATAATAATAATTCGTTACATTTATATAGCGCTTTTTCTGGGACCTCAAAGCGCTTCACATATGGTAGGGGGGAATCTCCTCAACCACCACCAATGTGCAGCATCACCTGGATGATGCGACGGCAGCCATATTGCGCCAGAACGCCCACCACACACCAGCTTATTGGTGGAGAGGAGACAGAGTGATGAAGCCAATTAGTATATAGGGATGATTAGGAGGCCATGATGGACAGAGGCCAAGGGGCAAATTTGGCCAGGATGCCGGGGTTACACCCCTACTCTTTTTTGAAGGACATCATGGGATTTTTAATGACCACAGAGAGTCTGGACCTCGGTTTAATGTCTCATCCGAAGGACGGTGCTCTTTGACAGTATAGTGTCCCCGTCACTACACTGGGGCGTTAGGACCCACACAGACCACAGGGTGAGCGCCCCCTGCTGGCCGCACTAACACCTCTTCCAGCAGCAACCTGGTGTTCTCAGAAGGTCTCCCATCCAGGTACTAACCAGGCTCAGCCCTGCTTAGCTTCAGTGGGCAACCAGTCTTGGGCTACAGGGTGATATGGCTGCTGGCCATACTTAAAGGTCCACTGAAGTGCCTTGGAACGTGCAGCTTTGTATGATGCGTTGACGTCATTTCCATGAAACAGGAAGCTAAGGCGGGGCATATTGAATGGCTCCTCCCCCTTTTCAAGTGGCGTAATTTTGTTTTAAAAAGTGGGTAGGACAAGTGGGTAGGACAAGTGTGTGGGGTGTGGGGGAGAGTAGGTTGCTATAGACCTTATGTAGCCCCGCCCCTTTTCAACGCTGCGTCTTCCGGTCTGTATTTTCACAGCCATCTTGTCTATTTATGAATGAACGGCTCGTTTTAAAATCTTCCCGGTCTACTGACATTTGTTAAGACATCTGCTTTAAACAATACAATCCTCATGAAAACTTTCGTTAACTTTACATTAAGTAAATCCACTTCAAAAGCTAATTACTCCTGGACAGCAATGCCATAAAGATACAGAGCGACCGCAAAAACGGAAGTTCAAAGACAATATTCTAAAGATGGCGGCGCCCTTGTTTCTCTGGTGCATAAGGTCTATATAATGATAAGATATATGTACAATAACAATTTTTGGAAAAAATAACATTACGATGGCCAGAAATCAATTTCAATAGTACAGCCATTTAATGAGATCTACTAATATATTGTTAGTGCCAAGAATTTTCACGTGAATAAATCCATAGATCTGTAAATTCATTTTGTGTGCTTTCATGGTCTAGTTGCAGAACTTTTGCCAAGCGAGCCAGAGGTTCCGGGTTCTAATCCACACTCGTATAGTTTTGTTTCTCATCAAAACCGAATTTGTTAATCAGTGGTTGTATATCAATCAGGTACACGTTTGTGTGCATTTTGTTTTGTGATTTCACCGGAACGAAGTCTCTGCAACGGCGATAGATTGAAGCGCACGTCAAAGTGAAGACTGTGCACGAGCCACAAGAGAACACTGTATCCATGCAACTGATATCCGCGGCAACGAGCTCAGCAGCTTGATTTCAAAAACAACACATTTCAGCGCTAGAACGCCTCTTATTTGACAAACGAACAAAATGAATGCCCTGCTAGTTAATTTGAGATGTTTTATTTGTATTATGTAGGCTACATCCGTGCCGCAAGACGTTTCAAAAAGTGGTCGGGACAATATCAAGCCTGGGAAAAACCCATATTGCTCCGCGACGTGTGTCAAAGATGGATGGTCGCTTGGGCCAGGTGGTATTTATAGCAGAGGGGGCGGGACGCTTTAGATTCTAGAGAGCATTTGATTGGACAGAAGATGTGACGAGAAGCTGAAGTCCGTGGTGACGTCATAAAAATCTGTGATCCATTTTAGCGGAAGTGTAAGACTAAGTTTTGAATGCTTATATCTCCAAAATGCAAATTTTGTCATTGGTTTGGAACAGACCAGCTTATTCATTACCTTAAGCTTAAAGTCCCTGTAAAGGCATTTTGAAAAAAAATTCTAGACCCATTATAAATGTTAGAAATGTTTTGCTAAAACATATTACAAAGACTGTGAACTGTGAAGTACTGAATTGTGGAGTTAGACCGTTAAACAATTTTTCACCATTGCTATTTTCCGGATTTTTTGGGCGGGGCTAAAACGGGGCTAGATGACGCACTGGAGCCCCTGAGCTCGTGGACACGCCCCTACTTGATGACGCACTGAGGCCACTGAGGCTGGCTGGCTCCTCCCCTAACAATAGAGCACATTCGCATCAGTTTGTCGCTCAATCGCGAGTTACTGTCAGTACCATAGACTGTAAAAAAAGATGGACAACGCCCCTTCGCTCTTTGCAATCAGAGAGAACTGAAGCCGCCAATGTCCCGATATGGCGCTGACATCTTGGAACTTGAGTCTGCGCACTTGCGTTTTCGGGACCAGACATGCGCAGTCGTGAGCAGGAAGTAAAGCCGTGAAATCAAGGCCCCGCCCTCATTCTCGCTGAATCAAACGCAAGCACATGCCCCGCAATTTACTTAAGTGGCCTCTGTCTGCTTCGTTCCTCTCCAATGATGTCTGCTGATTGCAGAACCTCGTTAAAATAAGGTAAATACAACTACTAACCACATAGTCAACATTATGAAAAAAAGTCCGCTGGTGCTTCAGTGACTACCTCGCACAGAGAACCTGTCAATCATGATGTCACAGCAGCACCGTTTTTATAGCATCACATAACTAACTAAAACAAACTTATTTTAAAAGCAAACACATGAAATTACATCAACGTGATAGAAACTACAGTAAATGACAGAAACTATCTTTGGAAAAATGATATGTGAAGTGTAATTGAATTGTTTAGTTGTTCTCGCGTCCCGTTGAATAACATGGGTAGGTGGGGTTTATGACCTATACTAGGACCGGTTACTGGGGGGCGATCGAGACGTTTTGGCTTCACTTTTGAGGGCTTGTGCGGCAGGCTTGGTCAGTACTATTAGTTACAACAGCCTACAGTTTGCTAGCTAGCTATGCCTTCGACACGGAAATGCGTAGGCTACTACCTGGATGCGATCATGTACAAAACAGATCGGTGTCTTTATTTAAATTTCCTAAAAAACGATCACATCATGATCAAGAAGAGGTGGATTAATTTTGTGAAGAGCCAACCTTGATGGAGAGCTGAGGATCACCGCCAACACCCGCCTCTGTAGTGATCATTTTATTTTATAAACTTTCGTCGGAGACAACTGGGGATTCACTGATAATCCGCTGTTACTGGTGAATGGGGCCGAACTAGTCTCGCGTAGCCAGACCTTCAGACTGACGGCTGAAGGTCTGGAATTCATAGCAGCTTTCTTTGGCCAAGGCCCGCCCATAAGGCCGTTTGACCGACATGTAAAACAACCAATTACAGATCGTTTCGTTCAGCGTCACGTTTCGGTGCGTGGAAATGTCCCCACAACAACAGACCTGCGTGCAACAAGTCAGTCAGCATAGAAAATCAAAGAAGGAGAAGAAAACTTCAAGAGTCTTTCCCGTGAACCTACTTTTGAGAATTCTACGTTTAGCTGATCTTGACAAATGCTCATTGTCACTCATGTAAACACAACCGTTTTTTTTCCGCAATCACACGTCTGCGCTTTGTTTCCCGGCGGACCGAAAATAAACGCGACACTCGCGCCCCCCGGAAATCCGATAAAATTCAACCAATCAGATGACGACTTCGACATTCCTGAAGTGTTTCCAGTTAAGTGTACCATATGCATCAGACGTTTAGCCAACGTTCCGTGGGCGTGACGTCTGAGGCTGAGACTAGGGCCGAACCGACTATCTCCCACCTCGGCCTTCGGCCATGTTTACACGGAAACGATCTGAAGAGAAAACGCAAAAGTGGCGTTTCGTTTTCACTTTTTATTCTGCGTTTAGACGAGCGTTATGGGGGGGAAATCTGCGTGCATATGGAGACGCAAAAGTGTTAGAAATGCGATGTAGTATGCACTCCAGGCGGCTAGGTGGCAATGTGAAGCACTGCCACACAACAACAACAAGTCCGTGCGCCTGCGTACAACCTTCCTTCTACTTCTCTCCCTAGTAGATTTGCGTTTTTACCCGTTTAGACGGAAACGCGACGGTGGAGCGTTTTTAAGATTTCCACTTTGGAGGGTGGTTTCACTTTTTTGCGTTTTTAAGCCCCAAAAACGCCGTCACCGTGTAAACGAAAGGCACATCCGATAAAATATTATTACGTTTTCACCCGGAATCGTTTTCGTGTAAACAGGGCCTTCATCTCTTCATCTCCCCGTCCAGAAAGCAGTATCAGCTAATATCACTGTCGGCAGCTTTCCCGCGAGTGGGCGTGGTTTCAGCGCAGCCAGCGTTTGAGAGCAGAGAGAGCTGCCCATTTTTTCAAGAATTTGATAGCTTATTTTATGTACTTGCCGGCTTTTTTTATCATTCAAATTTGGCTGGGTGGCTAATAACACATTTTTCTCTGGTGTGACAACCTCAGAACGCATACTTAATTTTGACTTTACAGGGACTTTAACATATTCATACTAAAAGCTCAAAAAACTTTAATTTTGATTTCAGGGGGTGCATAATTACATTGTAACACGGACACCTTAAAATAAAGTGTAATCGAAAATTGCGAGAAAGTTTAATATAAGAAATAGTCACACTAAGTTATTAACTCACAATTGTGACATATAACGTCGCAACAAAGACCCCAATTACGGGAGATCATTTTGCAACTAAGAGAATTAAAGCCACAATTAAAGTTAACATAAAAATCAAAATGGACAATTCTTGATTCTTATGGAATATTAGTATTTATTATAAATCATTGATCCGTGCACACCATTATTTATTTTTAAATTCAGGAATCAAAATAACTTCCCCACCAAAGCAAACCACACAACGATCCAATCAATTAACGCTGGGCAAAATCAAGTCCCGCCCTACATTTTTTTCATCTCTTTTGCTCAGATATAAGTCACAATAGGGAAGAAAAGACTATCGCATCTTCAATTTTATGCCGAAATGAAGTCACATTGTGAGATATAAAGTCACAATTATGAGGAAAAAGACAATAGTAACGTAGCTGTTGACTATTTTCACCTTGATATGGCATCTTAAAAATGTCTCTATTTGTTATATACATCTGCATAAACTTTCTGTCCTGTTTCATTGTGTTTTTCCCTCTTTTTCATGGATTTTTTTGTGCCCATGGTTATTGCTTAAATCACCCCTAGAGAACCAGCTGTACTGCATATAAAACACCTGCCAAATTCAGATCGGATTTGAAAGAGTACTTTTAAAGGTTTATGATCAAAATTTTAGTGAAATATTTCATTCTGAGAGATGAGGCTTTTGACAGGTGTCTTCCTCAATATATCTCTCAGGATGGGCAAATCTCTCGCCATTTGGATCCTGTCTGCTAGAGATAAATAAAATATCAGCGGATGTTTAAAGCGTTGGTAGGCCAGCAGTAATATTTCAGTTGTAGAGTCAAAACAGATGATTGGTGCTGCGTTCACAGAGAAGCGAGGGTGCTGACAGGTCCACGGGAACTGCGGCGGAATGACGACAGCCTTTGTCTTTATTCTGAAGAAAATATGAAAAAAATATCTGTTGTCATTCCGTTGCTTTTTGCAACGTGACACTTTGTATCTATCAGTGGGCAAAATAAGTTCTGGACTAGACTAGGTGGTAATACTCACATAAATGCGGTAAACAAGATGCTATAAGAAAATATGCTTCTCTAAGAAACTTCTCTGTGATTGCTGACCAATTGCCTTACATTCAGATAGAATGATCAGTCACCTTTGTGACAGCAAATTTAATCACGTCGAATGAATAGATTGTTACACCTTGTGCAAATTGTCTATTTAGGTTTTACCCTGACACGTCAACCTGGAGAAACCATTTAAGTAATAATCATAAAAACAGACTGAAATACAATATCAGTCCTGATTAGAACTTGATTAGAACTTAAGTCATGCGTGATAATGGAAATCCATGAACACTTCTAATACATTTCCTCTGGGATCAATAAAGTGTCTTCTCTAAAATGTATTTGCCAGTTTATATATAAAAAAGATGCACTCAGTAATTTTTCCTTTGCTAAAATGTTGTTAACACTTTACAATAAAGCTTAATTTCACTACATTAGAAGTACTGTTCAGTATAGTTAAAATTAGCTAGTATTTGTTCAATTTAATTTTAAATTTAGAATTGACTAAAAAATTAAATCAAAAGTTGTCTATTAATATTAGTTAATTCACTATGAACTAATATGAACAAAGATTAATAAATGCTGTCAAAAATATATTGCTTATAGTTAGTTCATGTTAGCTAATGCATCAACTAATGTTAATAAATGAGATTATATTAAAACGTGGTAGTGGTTTAACATATAAATAAATGGGTAACACTTTACAACAAGGTCAATAAAATAATAATGAACAATTCATTTGTTAGAGTATGTATTCATCTTTGTTAATGTTAGTTAATACAAATATACAACTGTTCATTGTGTCACATGTATGTTCTGTTTTTATTCAGTTATTAGTGTGTTGTTTCTAGTTAGCTTCTCAGTTTGTTGAATTAGTTTGTTCCCCGCCTGATTGTCTCCATAGCCACTGATTTGATTAGGTTCCTCAGTTCAGATGTGCCTTGTTATTTAGCTCCTTAGTTTTCTGATTATATGTGACCCTGGACCACACCATTTTTGACATTGTGACATGCCCTTAATATGACAAACAAACATACCCTTAGTTATTTGTCCTGTATTGTCTACATGTATGTAGAGTGTTCATGATTCTCTTTGTTATCTCCTGTTTTTTTATTAAAGACTTTGTATCAGCAGTTCCTCGTTTGTTGTGACTAGAACACACAAGAACACTATATATATATATATATATATATATATATATATATATATATATATATATATATTTATATATATATATTTATATATATATTTATATATATATATAAATATATATATATAAATATATATATATATATATATATATATATATATATATATATATATATATATATATATATATATATTTATATATATATATTTATATATATATTTATATATATATATATACAGGGGCGTAGCCACCATTTGAAAAGTGAGGGGGACAGAATGTCAAGTATGTGTATTTTTCGTAGACCATCATATAGTCTGCTGTGGCACAGTATTTAGGTGGATCTCGGGACCTCTAGGGGGGTCCGGGGGCATGCCCCCCCCCCCCCCCCCCCCCGTGAGAAAATTTTGTACATTTTACAGATAAATTCATTTATCTGGTGCACTTTGAGTCCCCCGAATCCACTGTTAAAAATAAATAATCCAACTGCCCAAACATATGATATTCTCTGATTTATACATCTGATCATTGCATTACAATTATTCAAATTATCAGTGTTAAGCATGATAATATTGTTAAATATCACACTGAAGCCGATTTAAAAATAACATTTACTTAAAATTAAAGTTCTTTTTTTGGCAAAATGACATTGTCTTATACAAAGTCGGTCTTACTAAACTAAAACTTTCCAATTGAAAACCTTCCAACTTCAAGCTTTAAAAGCTACTTCAAACTTTCTAGTTAGGCTTTTTCAAGAGAACTTAAAGTTTGTCTACAAACTTTTTTATCTAATTGTAAAGTGTTGCCAAATTATGTTAAACATCATGTACACGTTACCACGCTGCCTGATTCAAGCAGATCGTGGCTGTTAATGCATGAAAATACAAATTCAGCATTAACATTTAGCATGTGTATTCTAATTTGAAGGGCTTTGATAACATATCTGTGAAAATAAAATGCATTACGAGAAAATAGATTGAAAATATTGCATTTGTGTTCGGGTAGTGAATTTACAACAAAACCTGTTAATTATTCAACAAGAGAAATAGGCGGATCTCGAGTTATTCATCATTGTGCAACACAATTCGGATACTACATGACAACTTACTTACAGTGCTTGACTTTTTCGTGAAAAAAGAGTGAAGAGTTTTGTGCCATTTTGAACTTGAAACTGATGGATTCGGCGCGGGTGCGCGCATGGGCGTGTCGTAGGCTAATGCACGAGATTACCATGGAAACGTGAAAGTCACGTATGTAGACTATCCTTGACTCTCTGGATTTTAAATCTCGATGTAGGGTACACACCTGCGAAAACCTCAGCTTGTCGTAGACACACTTGCCCTATGAAAAAGTGCGGGGGACGAATTTACATTGTATAAAAAGTGGGGGGGACACGTCCCCCGCGTAATCTACGCCTATGTCTATATCTATATCTATATCATTTTTCATCTAGTTTGGATACCTGAAACTTTTCAGAACCTATAGGTGCTATTTTTTGTTGTTTTCCAAACCCATTTAGCCCTGATCTTTTCACTCAGTTCATCTCACTCAAAGTAATCATTACAAAAGTCTCTAGGATAGAAAAGCTTTTCAATGACACACACACTCTTATCCCATTTATATCAACAGAAAAAGAACTGAGAACTGAAGAATATATTTATTACTTTTAATGCCAATATATATGATGATATTCACATTCAGACTCAAGCTTTTGTCGTGCATACGACTCCATGGAGCATCTGCAGAGCTCGTGGATGGAAGCACAAAGACTTCATGTTCAAGTGGATTCAGCGCATTGTGACACTTAAATTAGTCCCCCATCCGCCCCTGCGCTAATTGCGCAATTGTGAGTGGCGTGGGTACAAGGGTACATTAAATTCTCTTTAAAATGTGATACGGTTTACTCATGGCTGGTGATCAAGAGTCGTGGCCTTGACAGGTAGTCCGAGGTGTAATCAGCGTTTCCACGAACTAGAGCAGTCAGGAGAATTAAGTCTAATTGCAAAACAACCACCAGGCTCCATCCAGAGGAGCTAAAGTCCAGTGCCCTCGTGCCACGCTCTTCTTCCAAATGGATTAGAAGTTCAAGCTTGGATCAGTCTGGTTTTTCACTTCTTGGTGAAAAATATCAACAGCCCTCGATTTTTTTAACTCCACTCTTTTATGTAGCTTTTAAAAGACCTCCACAGTGTATTTGAAGAAGTCTCTGCATTCTCTACAGTGGATCTCTGAGAGCTCAACTCAACTTTGATGTTCTAACATCTCTCTTTTCAAATTCACAGGAGGTCTGTCAGTGCTTGACAATGCAGACCAGGAGGGTAAAATTCCCCATTGTGCAGGTGAGATGATATTCGGTAATGAAACAACTGCCTCAGAGCATGCACACGAGCATCTATCATCACTCTGAACTCTCCAAAAACAATCTAACAGGCCCTCTGGGCTAAATGACACGTGGTACACTGTAATGTCATCATTAATAAAGAAGCAAGTTGTCCAAATTAAACATTACTTGAAATGCCACATTTCCTTGAACATCTCTGGCTAAAAAACAAACCACAAATTTAAGGTTAAGTTTAAGTGTTCAATTACGAAATACCACAACTCTCTCTTTGATCTAATTGGACTCTCTTCTTGAATCCATATGTTTTTACAGCAGCTAATTAGACGGAATGATAAACCCTTAATAAAGCTAAGGCTTAACGATGAACTTCATAATGTCTGTGATACTGAGCATTGTAGCTAGGGAGAACCTCCCTAAGCCCTTACATTTGAATTTATTTAAAAGCATGGGAAATTACAGAGACATGCAAATGGAGCACTGCATTGATGCCATATATTTGTAGGCCAACCGTAAGTTGGCATCATCCTGGATCCCTCGACAAAAACTCAATAGGATTTTTTCCATTAGCTTTTGGGGTATTACAGGAACAAAGTTGCATGACTTCAACATCACCACCATTAAGTTTCTGACAACTCTTTCAGTCTTTTTTTTTTTTTTTTTTTTGAAATTTTGAGTTTGAATAGTTTGCAAAAGAGCAATTATCAGCATAATAAGACTGTAAAAGAGGACTAGTGAATAGATCATTTACCTGTCTAGTCCCATATAGCCACTTGCTAGCGCTGCCTTTTTCAAGTAAAAGCTTTAAACAAGAATCACACAAGGGTTTTACTGATGTATTTTATGCCATAGAATACAATGTGAAAAGCTTGTGTAGACCTTATTTAAAGCATTCAACAACAACAACAAAAATGTTTTTAAAAAACTCATTGACTTCAGGATGATGGAACTGAAAGTGCTAAAATAGAACTCGTTTCCAAGTTTTGTCCTACAAAAATACATCATCTACAGGGCTCAATAGCTGGTTTTAGTCATGGTTAGGTTGGTTAGCATTCCCTTGATCATAAAAGTTTTGCTCCACACCAACAATCTTAAAGGGATAGTTTACCCAAAAATAAAAAAATCTGTCATCACTGACCAGACGGTTGACGGCATAGCATTGACTTTCATAGTATGGGGAAAAAAATACCATGGAAGTCAATGGAGACCAGAAACTGTTTGATTACCAACATTCTTATTCTTTTGTTTTTAGCAGAAGAAAGAAACTCATACAGGTTTAGAACAACATTAGGGTAAGTAAATGATGACAGCATTTTCATTTTGGGGTGAACTATGCCATTAATGCAGGGAGCTCTTGTTTAAATCATGTCCAACTCAAATGAGGATGTTATTATAATACAATGATTATAATGTAAATAATAAGAGCCAATCAAATGAGATTTCAGAGTAGAAACTATTTGCAATTAGTGAACTTCACTTAAAGTTACATTTTTGACAAGACAGCATTAGATAGACCTAGCCTACATAAACACGAGTTATTTTAAAACATCTTTTAAAATACACAAATACAATGTAAAAAATGTTTTTTGCTCCAACCTAAAGTTTAGTCAACTTGAAATGACGTTTAATTTTAGTTTGTATAATTGATTTAAAAAAATGTATTGAATTTTAAAATGTCAAATTAATTTACTTATAAGACATGTTCCTGGTTTAACATCCTTGTTGGTCGAGTCAATATTCAAGCTATAAATGTAAATTCTGATAGTACAAATCTAAATGCGCTACTAAATGCACTATCCATCATTCTCTGCAGCAGCTAATTCAAAAATAAAGCATCAAATACACACTTACTGCATGTGCATCCTTTGCTCTTTATTTTGTTGCACTACTGTTGCAACTATTGTTACTATTGTTACTATTGCAATTGTTACTGCTTACAATTTCCGAACTCAACCTGAAAGCATCATTAGAGCTTGAGCAATGTTCTTATCAACCCATAATTTCCCTCAGATTTAGGGGTTTAAGGTTGGAGTTAGGATCTGGCCTATGATTGGTTGATAAAAAATGCTGTTGCAGAATCAATAAAGGCCGTTAATGCAGGAACATATCCTATTTGGCTAAATCACATTGTGTGCAAACTGCATCATTTCACAGTGGACAGAAAGAAACATGGTTTTCAGAGGAAGACGTGCTGCAATCCATGAAATGGACTGTGCTAGAGATGAATCAAATAAGGAAACAAATGAACTGACGCGGTATCTGGAGTTTATGAGTAAATTTATGAGCCGTGCAGTTCCACCGTTTGAATTTTTTATTAGTTTTGCCCAGGCATTTATTTTTATTAGTTTTGCTCGGGCTTTAGCTCTCACGTCATTTTGAATAGAATACAATGCAAAATCTCAAAAGACCGCCAAAACTAGCCCCAGCAAAAACACATTCCTCTTCCTCATGCACATATTGCTTCTTATTTTTTACAATAAAATAATTGGTAATGAATCATGCTCACATTTTTTGCCCATGCTTTGGGCATAAATACAGCTATGTTTTAGCAAAAGTGTGATATTCAAAGCACAACGTGTTCTTCCAGCATACAATAATTAATGCCGCACAATTGACATTTGTTTAGATCCCAGAGACATCAGAACGCTTCAAAGACAAGCTCACTCAATAAAACATTTATGAATCGCACAATTTGTTAATTGCGGAAATGCTGGTTAAGTATGGGTTTGTATTTTACGTGTGGATTACCCACAAGGGACTTCCAACCCCTCTGCCTTCTTCCTGATGGTTAAAAGATATTGATTGTTCCTCAGAGCACAATCTGTCTAACCTGCAAACAATCTCGCTGCACAACAGAGAATTTCCCTGTCACCGCAGACACAAAGATGCTTTAACGTTACGTTTTAGAGCAAAATGGGTAAGGGTGAGTTTTAAAGACTCATCTAATCCTCATCTTCATCATCATCTAAAAAGCTAAATACAGACCTAAGAGTCTGATTTTGCATTAATTCATCTATCAAGCTGAAAATGTACAGCATATGTCTGCATAAACAGTCCATTAGATGCCAAAAGAGTAAAATCTGCTGCTGCTTTTGAAGTGTCATCAGTCACAATCAGGCAGATGAGATCATGCAGTGTCCTGCAGTGTGACATGCTCTACTCTATACAAAATGCAATATTTCCAAAAACATTCTTCTAATTGTTATAAATATTTGACATTCACTTACACAACTTCATTAGGTATCATATCTTTTTTTTCTGCCAAAAAAAACGCGAGGATGCACCAATATTAAAATTCTGCCCGATACCGATAATTATGGAAGAAAATTCTTTTTTTATTTACTATTTTGTCTAAATAAAACAATAAATATGAACATTTGTGATAATTCATAGCAGTGTCCTGCAGTGTGTAAATACTTAATCAAAAAAGTCAAATTTCAAACAACATTCTTGAATTTTGTTTTAAATATTAGGAATTCACATACATTACTTCATATTAGGGGTCATATCATTTATTGTTTCCCCTTTTATTAAATTTTTCTTGTCAAAACAGTGAGGATGCGCCAAAATTTTAATTCTGAACAATAACCGATAAGCCGATAATCATTATAAAATTCAATACTAATTTGTTTACTATATACTACTTTGTCTAAATACATGAATAGATAAAACACACAAAAAAAAAACACTTTTAATAATTTAAGGTATCACATCATTGTACTGTACAGTATGAATAAGTACTCATTTTGAAATTGCTAAAAATTACATTTAAGATTAACGTTAAGCGAGTGTTAGATGATGCCAAAGGTAAGTCTTAGGTAAATAAAGGAAATGAGCAAGCAGAAATAACCATCCATATTAATAATACAGATAAATTGGGGAAAAAAAAACTATAAATAACCAAAATATAACCAATGTGTCCATTAAAAAAAAACATTTATAATTTAGTTCTTATGAGAACAGCACAAGATTTGACAATTTCCACAATTTGACTTATATTGTTCAGAAAAGTAACATAATTGTTCAGAGCTCAATAAACTCAAGACTGCATGGAATATTTACTTCAGAAAATGTCACACTGCAGGACCATTTAAATAAACTGCAAAAAGGTCAAGGCATCTAAAATATACTTTCCCTCATTAATTCTACAAAATTGAACCTTAAATGTTGAAAAAAGTTCATTGTACTGTATGTGTAACTACCCAACTGTTAAAGTGGAATATTCTATTAATGAATGAATCTCTTATTCTCCCTTCCCGCACCTCTTTTGCTGTCTCTTTCTCGTCCTCAGCTAGTGGCAGCGCTTGTTATAGGAGTAGAGTGACTGCCAGATTGTGTCGCGCCAACTTTCCAGCTCATGGGATCCGGTGAACGAGTTTTTATCTCCCCCAAACAGACACATCCGACTGCCTCCTGGGGGCTTTTATGAAGAGGTATGTGGGTGTGTGTCGACAGAGGAGATTTTAGTTTGAGGTTTTATTTGCAAATTACCCAAATGCTTTCTTTCACAACGTCAAGGTCCTGTTACCGAACTGACTTTTTTAAATTGATCACTCACTCACAATATATTACATTCATTCAGATGCTTCAATTCAACTAGTCCACTTGTTCCCCCATCCACCCCCCTCCCTCAGTGAATATTGATTCTTCACATTGTCCTTTTGCATCATCTTTACGACATGAAATCTAACCTCAAGCATAATGACATCCATTCATTGTTGTACTTAAAAAAAAACAGCTGTTATCTTCAACAAAATGTCCAATTCTCTGATCAATAGATAACTAAATAGAAGACCGTTTACATGCAGAAAGTATCAACGGAGCTAAAGATCAAGCTCAATCTATCAGACACCTAATTATATCAAACATTTCAATGCTTTCAGGGGTATATCAAATCAACATCAGTCAACATTTGGATCGAACTTGGCACTTTATCCCGAAAAGTCATTCTTAACCTTTTACCGCCGCTTAGTGATTCAAAACACATCCAGACTGATCAATTCGATGGGTCATCAAGGTCAAGAAACTTTGAAATGCAATCCACAGCAGCTTAAAGTGACTTCTTTATCTGGTAATGCTATTTTTTTCCTTTGCTTGTATTTAAAGGTCATCTACAGTCAACATGAATACCTGTTACTGGTCTTCACACACATGATTTATTAATGCTTTTACAAAAAGGTCTTTGTATTCATTCATGATATCATCAAGGCTGCATGAGCTATATGTTAATGTTAACCGCTAAACCAAAAACCTCTTCAAAAGTGGGTGCTTTTCGGAGGGAAAAAAACTTCTGCAAAACTGAAATCTGCTCATTTTTGCTCACTGTCGCTAAGCTCTGCTGCCAGGTTTTTATAAGCCAATCAGTTGAGCCTTAATGTGACATGAGCCGCAGGATGTAATAGCAACAATGGCTCCATCCAAAATCACATACTTCCCTACTATATAGTAGGCGAAAAACAGTATGGGACAAAGGAAGTCTGAATTCACAGTATACTAAGAAAAGAGTAGACAAAAAGTACCTGGATGACGTACTTCTTCCAGCGAGATTCTGAAGTGTGCATACGATGGACACTTTACTATCCCATGAGGCCACAGGGGAGGATTTGTGAAGTGACGCAACTGACGCTATGGCTATTGACGACAACATGGCGAATATAGTACGTCCAGATTACATTCATACTACACACATTCATACTATATAGAACGTACTTTTTTAGTGGCCTTGAAGTAATAACTTATTCAAAATAAGTACCTTCTCTAGAGAGTGATTTCGGACACAGCCAATGACTGGTATGGCACTACAATACCTCAGTACCAGTACAGGGCCATGCTAACCATAAAAACACCTGGCTGGCTGTGTTTCAGGACTGCAAACTCCCATCCAGGTGTTGTATAGAATGCTCACTTTTACAATCCAATCCTTTTTGGATAAACATCAATCCCACCCCAGACTATCATAAAAAAAATGGGTTGCGAATATCATTTCTTGTTGACTGTAAATGGATGGGGTGTTTTCTGTGTGTCAAAACCCATGCAGAGCAAACAGTGCATATGTTCCTGCATATCCTATCTTACGCACAGTTTAATAGAGATTATTTCTACATATCAAGCCAATACCGCCTGATTACATGAGTGTTTAACCTTGAGATGTCCTTGCTGACAAATAGAGCATTTCAATCCCACTGATCCTTATTAAATATAAGGATAAGCATAAGGATAAAAACACAGAGGTTTAGAAACGGTCACAAAACATTTCCTTTGAAAGACCCATCACGCTGCACTTACCTTCTCTTGCTTACATGTTCATCAAAAAAAACTAAAAAACATCACCGATTACAAGCATCAAAGGAAATCAAATGGAGGATTAAATTGAAAATCCAAGTCATCTGAGTTCTGTGTGAATAAACAGCTGTTGATTTGTTTTTTTTTCTGACCCATGTAATAACTTTAAGCTTCATGTGATATACGACCATCTCGTTTTTTGTATCAAGTAGAACTAAAGACTCATCCTCTATAGCATTCAATCATATTTAACCATTCAGAGAAATGTGTGATTTTTTTTTAAATAACCTTTTACCTGTTTCCCAGTGGTACTAAAATAACAGGAACATGGAAAATATTGTGCCGTTTATCATTATAAAAGCATTGTTTGTCTGCCAGTAAAACCAACCTGATTATATCTTAGCATGACTGGAAAGCTAATATAAATGTTTCATGTTATTATCACAAATTGCTGCATAGCCATTTTAAAACAACTAACATATTTAGCATGTATGCCTGATTGACTTTGACCTTTTGTACCTGACATAATGTAATTTTGTCAAGTCAAGTCAAGTCATCTTCATTTATATAGCGCTTTTAACAATGGATTGTTTCAAAGCAGCTTTACATAGATAAACATATAATTTAAGGTAACAGATATTGTTTTGGCTTTATAGCGGTTCTTGAATAATGTTATTTCCAGCTAAAGTTAACTTTGATTGATTCACCTCCATTGAAATGATCAGACTTTAAACGCGAACCTGTGATTAACGCTGACGCCGTTCACATACGCATTAAGAATTGATTCTATAGTTATGTGCTTTTGAAAATATGTGCGCAGGTTTGTAATTCCATACAACCCATGCCTAAACAAACTACTTGTCTTGCCTATAAATTTTGACACAGAATTTTGTTTTATTTTATCACTTCGGGGTACGCGAGCCGAAAGTTTATTTTTAGGGTTGGGGTCTGCAGAATGGATTTAAACATGGTCAAATGTGTTAAATGTGGCTGAGAGTACTAATCATTCAACCTTGGAAAAACTACATTTTTGCAGAACTCCAAAACCATACATACAATTCACTGCAGTTTCCAGCTGAAATTAACACTTATACCAGTAAAACAAACAAACTGTATTCCTTTTCACAGAAATGATGATACAGGGGCATATTATTGATCAATAAAGACTTATTTTTGTGCAGTTCCTTGCTCAATACTTTACGACCTCAAGACACTTTTAACAAAGTGCTTGATTTATAAACTAAATCATGTTTATATGAGGGAGTACTCTGGGTTCGGGCCAAACTCCGAGCTCGGAGCCCTCCCCCCGGACAACACGCCAAATACGCATTAAACCTTATCCACTCTAATTGTATGTAAGTGTGAACTCGTGAAACACCACTGTCGTGTAAATGAGCGGTCAAAAAGCATCAAATGTTTTACATTTTTAGTTGAATAGGTGTCGTGTAAACTGCCCCTTAGAGATGGTGACGTTTTTAGCCATGGTTGAAGTCATGCAACCGTGGCGTAGATCATTTATAGATCATTTATACATTTAGCTTTTGACTTATGCTTCAACAATTATGAAAGTTGTGTCCAGTTGTAAAGATTGAACAAAACATGTAAGAATCAAAAGATTTGTTTAGTCACAGACCTTATTTTCTGCAATAGTCCAAAAGCCAATGGGAAAATCCTATTGGGTGATGCAAAATGATTTCATTTTCTATCTGCTGCAGTACGTACAACAAACAACATCATGAAACTTTGGCAGATTCATGTTCATCTGTTTTTGTTCAAACTGAACACACTTTTAACACCACTCACTGGACATTTCACTTTGAAAGTGCCGCAAAACGTGCAAGAAGCAACGCAAAATAGATTGCAGAAGTTTTGCCATCCCCCATTTTCTCAAAAAAAGCTTTTGCTCTTTTCTAATTTAAGAATTTGGAAGTCGTGTTTTTACAGACAATTGTCAAGAAATTATGCAAAAATACAGTGAAACGCTGTTGTTAAGTCACTAATAACGGTGACACAAGGTACCCAGATAGGATACAAGCATTTTTTTTTTTTACAAGCAAGGGATTGTGAAAAAACATTTTGAAAGTTTTGGAGGGAAAACACCAGACAGACAGATACTGTGTGGTTTTACCAACAACTCTATCTGACCTACATGAACATCTCCATTGCTGGGTTTATAGTTTTTCTCTGTTCCAGCAGCCAAGTGATGATCAACATACCCATATCGTACAGAAACAAATCGTTAATCACTGTATTTTACCCTCCTACCTCTTTGAGCATGAGTGTGAATTATTCGGCACAGTCTTAAGCCTCTCCTGCTTCTTTACGGCTCACTGGCTGGCATCTTATACATTTAACTGAATGTTGTATTAGTCATAGTCAAAGTGCGGAATCCATTTCCCCCTCTTTCTAAATAACTAGCCGATGAATGAGCTCCACCATCCGTAACAGTTTCGGATCTGCTCCACGGAGAAACCCGTCCAGAAGTAGAAGTGTTTAATCTCTTTATTATCTTCACTGAAGATTATTTGATGGAAGGAAAGCCATGTCATCTGATAAATTTAAGTGTGTGTGGGTTTACTCACAGCTCTGTGTGATGTCTTCCTCTAGAGATAAAGCCACCACACCGGCGAGGGCTGACGGATGAAGAAATTTTGACTCTGGCATGCTAGAATTCTTTTACGCGCCATTATTGCAATGTCATACGTGTCTGATCTCAAGTTTTCGAACGCATGATTGGCATAACCAAAGACCACAACATCTTAATCAGATACCAAAATGACAGGCGCTCTTCTAAGAGGCTTAGACCAGCTCTCCAGCCCCAAATCTTTACAATTTTGATTGGTGTTGAGATTAATTCTCAGATAGCTTGATGCTGCTATTGCTCTTCTTTGACAGCTTGACAAGCTTCACTGACACGACTGTTCATCTCTGTGGACAGCTGAGCTGTTCCTGCCTGCTAAATCATTTCTACTCTCTCAGCCTGAAAACTATGTGAAAATGTCTTAATAATATACAAGCTCTGTTCCAAAACCTAAGGTTCCTATATCTAGACAGCATTTTAAGACATTATAGGCGTACAACATGCTGGGATCTAAGATATACTTTATATATCTACCAAACAAAAGATATTTAAGATTGTGGACAAAGTGAAGAGAAATGTTGTCTTCAAATATATTTCATTCAATAACAAAAAATATCAGTAAAATTGTTCAGTCTAATTTCTAATGCACAATAGCGTATTGCGTTGTTAGCTTAGAAACAAGCTAATACCAGAGGAAAATATATCCAGCTCAAATGTAACGATTCCTCAGTGGTACTTTGGATAAATTTAAATAATCATTTTAATACAATTAAGCTATTCATATTGTAGTCATAAAAACATGGCAATTGGTTTCTAGTGGGATTTTACAATAGAATTGCTCAATTTATTAGTAAAATAAGGTCTGTGGTTAACATAACTTGTCTCAAACATATTACACATGTAAAAATGTATAAATGTATAATACATTTAAAACAATCCATCTGCATTAGACATGAAAATGACACAATATCAATGACACTAAACTGTGATGGAATTTTTGTACAGTTTTTAGTGTGTTTTAGTAATCATACTAGCAACCCTAAAATAGCCTACTACATTTTATATATAAAAACTAAACTAATAATGATGAAAACAATGTGAAGAGACAAACTGCAAATTAAACGGAGAAATTCACATAAGTCTAATGCAGGCTACAAATACGAACTAACCTTTTCGAGGTAAATAAAGAACAAAGTTGTAGAAGTGCACTGCCCCAGTTAAAAGCAAACAGTACATTTGTTTCTGAGCCATTTGATTTTTTTTTTTTATATGTAGCAAAGTTGCACACTGAATGTGCACTTCACTTAAGAGACAGAAATACTTTAGGACACGTCTATGAAAGACAATACAACAGGCAAATGAATTCATCTTTGCATCTTTTCCCCAGGGGTTGCAGGAGGGAAAGATATTCTTGCCTTACATTGCGTTTCTGATTTGTCATGTGATTAAATTCATCTGTCATCAGGACACTGCAGCAGTGTTGGGTTGGCAGATCTGGCTTTGAAATTCCAGGCTGAAGGGTTTTAAATGAGATTTTTCACCATATTTGGGTTGCTTTGAGTGATTTGTCTATTATGAACAGAGAGGAAATGTAGTGTCCACTGGGTGGGAAAACTCAAGATTGCAGATGTCTCAATCAAGAAGTGATTACATGTGTTTTAAAAAATGAATGCATGAATCATATGGTCACGATAAGATCCAAGGAAGACGGAGATCATTGAAAAGTAACAAGTTTGTTTAATAAGTAACTCAGAACACAACCAACAGGTGAGACAGCGTGCAACGCACAAACAATAGGCCTATGTCACACTTCCTGCTTCCAGAACGCGGAGTAGGGATTCAGAACTTCCGGTCAACAGTATTTCTCGATAAGGATTTAGATTATCAGCCATAATGTCAAAACCATCCGAGGTAGACTGTCCATGAGCTATGAGGTTGTGAAACGAAGGTTTTTGCTCCTGTAGAAGCTATAAGTTCTTATGAAATCAACCTTGTTTTAAGAAAAACATGTTTTATCCGCAATCTTATGAAAAAAAAAAAAACTTACCTTACTGGCGAATGGCTAGAGCTATAACGTAATCAAAGAATTTGCTGACTTTCTATCAGAGTTAGTACTGGCTGCAGATAAAGTCTTAATTGTTGGTGATTTTAATATACATGTAGATAATGAAAAAGATGCATTGGGATTGGCATTCTTAACTCTATTGGAGTTAGAGAACACGTGTCAGGACCTACTCATTGTCGTAATCATACTCTAGATCTAATATTATCACATGGGAATCAATGTTGATTCTATTGAAATTCTGCAGCAGAGCGATAACATCTCAGATCATTATCTAGTTTCGTGTAAACTTAATTTAGCCAAGGCTGCAAAGCCGACTCCGTGTTACAAATATGTTAGACCTATCACTTCTGCCACTAAAGATTGCTTTATTAATAATCTTCCTGATCAGTTTCATCATATCAGCATCCTAGATAGCTTAGAAGAACTCGACATTGCGACAGAAACTTTTAACTCTCTCTTTTCCAGCACTTTAGACACAGTTGCTCCGTTGCGCTTGAAGAAGATTAAAGAAAATAGTCCAACGCCGTGGACCAAATCTCTCCGCAACCTGCCTGAAGTCACATATGACGATGTGGTTCGGATGGTAAATGAAAACTCTCAAGTGAAAAAGTCAAAACTGAGGAAAGGGTACAAGTGTTGTTATAGCTCTAGCCACTTGGTCCAGCGGTATCTTTCAGACTCCGCCATTGTAAAAAAGCTAACCGAAAGAGCCGTATCCCTACTAAAAGACGTACTTCCGGTCTTCAATTTTTTCGTGACATAGACCTATAACGGACTCTGACCTGAAGACAAGCAGGAACTAAATACACAGATGATAACGAGACAATGGCAGACAGCTGTGATGATCATTAGTGTCTATGGTGATTGTTGACGTGCAGGTGATAGGTGATCAGGTGATGGCTGATAGTGTGCAGGCGGGAGACGAGGGATGCTGGGAAGTGTAGTGCCATTTGAGACGTGTGACACATACGACTCCTCCATGTTTTTATCTGCTCTTCATTGCACTATGCGGCATTCATTATTTAAGATTAATGTCCTTGCATGTAACAAATAATATGTATATATATGGGTTTGACAATGAAACTGAAACCCCTTTTTTAATTCAGTTACATAAAAAGATAGATCAGTCTAATTTGAATCAGAAAAGTTCATGCACCTGGCCACTGGTTTTAGCCCACAATAATTTATTAGTATGGTGTAAGGCCTCCTTTTGCGACAAACGCAGCATCAATTTGTCATGGGAATGACAGATACAAGCCCTTTTACAGTGGCCATAGGGATTTTGATCCATTCCTCTTTAGAACAGCGACCAGGTCACTATGTGATGCTGGTGGAGGAAAATGTTTTCTGTCTTGCTTCTCCAGAATACCACAAAGTGGCTAAACAAATATTTATATCTGGTGGTCCAGCCCATGAGAGATGTTCAACTTCACTTTCATTTCATCAAACCATTCTGTCACAAGTCTTGCTGTGTGTATTGGTGCATTATCATGCTTATACATGCCACCCCCTTCAGGGTACAATGTTTGAAGCATTAGGTGCACATGGTCCTCCAGATTGGTTTGGTTGTCCTTGGCAGTGATGTGTCCATCAAGCACAGTATGAATGCCAAGATATTGCAGCCCAAAACCATCACTGATCCACCCGTGTTTCACTCTGGGCAGCAACAGTCCGAGTGGTAAGACTCTTTGGAGCTTCTCCACACTGTCCCTCCCACGGATGTGGGAAAGACAGTGAAGGTGGACTCATCAGAGAACAATACATGTTTCACATTGTCCACCGCCCAAGATTTTCACCGTTGGCATCAATGAAACATTTGGCATTGGCACGAGTGACCAAAGGGTTGAATGTATTGTTCTCTGATGAGTCCATCGCAGCCCGACTTTGAATATTGAATCCAGACGGACAGTTGTGGTGGAAACAGGAGCACATTTAATTCTGCAGAGAGTTGGGCAGCTGTGTTTTATGTTTTTTTGGATACAATCCAGGTTAGTACCTGGACATCCCTTTCAGACAGCTTCCTTTTGTGTCGACAGTTACTCCTGTTGGATGTGGTTTGTCCTACATGGTGGTATGCCGATATTACCCTGGATAGCTCTCGGTACTCAAAAGACTTTTAACACAAAGACTTGCTGTCCTGGTCACAGATGAGCCAGTGAGACGCGCACCAACCATTTATCCTCTTTTGAACTCTTGATACGTCTCCCATTATGTTGTGTGGATTGCAATATTTTATGTACAGCTGTGCTATTGCTCTGCTAATTCAACCACACATTCTGCTTATACTGAATGTAAAATCAGTGAAGATTGGCCATCAGGCTGCGCATAGGCGTGAAACCACTATATTGATCATTGTTTACTATATATACAGTATGTATATAGTACCTATAAATAGTACCCTATATATATATATATATATATATATATATATATATATATATATATATATATATATATATATATATATATTGCAGGCTCACTGACGTTAACGCTAATTGGCAATGTTGTATATGATTAGATCAATTCTGTATGATCACGGTAATTTCATGAGATGCCAGCCCTTCACTAGTAGATTTAAGTGCTCACCCAAGACTTCCTCTGTCTTTGAAGACGATGAACACTTAAAATTAACCTAAAGGCTCCAATTAGAGCCAAAAAGGGTTTTACCGCTTGATGCAACACTGATGAACATTTTAAGATCTACAAAAAGAACATTTCAAATGCTCTACTATGGTTTTAACACAAAAACTAATATATAATCTGCATAAAGCTGTTCTGTTTAGTCTAAAAAACAAGAAAAACTACCATTTGAGCCATGGGTTCCCTTTGAATTTTTGAATTAGTTCAAAATGAGTAAAACTGCATTTGTGGTTAGCATTAATTGACTTTACTGCTTTTTTTCTTCAACATAAATGGCACATCATATTTCAAACATGAATTTGAAACCATTGCTTTAAGTCACTAACAAGTTCACCTACAAATAGCCTACAAACTGGCACCAAGAACATTAACCACCAGAAAAAAGGCAAAAAGTGTTTTTAAGCCACAAAGAACAATCGAAGAACCTTTATTTCTAAGAATGTGGCATTTGCCTATTTAAAACATTTCCTGTAGCTCAAACATGACACTATCAATGCCAGGGTCATGGTTTCAATAACAATGGAAAGCAAGAGCTGATAAAATGTATAACTTGAATGAAATTTAAGTCTGCCAAATGCATAAATGTAAATGTAAAACCACTTCAAATCAGGCATATTTACTAGGCTACCGAAAGATGCTGGTCTAACTAGGGAATTGTGAATTTAGATTTTCACATTTTTTGTTGTTGCGAGGATGATTCGGGAATGTTTGAATAATTCAGAAGGTGTTACGTCCATTGCTTACAGTTTGCAAATCTGCTGACCTCTTGTACTTAAGCTAGAATTATGGCCTTAAACCTCTCGCTGGAGCAGCACAGAGACTTTTCCACCAATCCATATAAAACCCTCTGAACCTACAAGCACACATCTTTCTCTCTCGAGTTCCAGCGCCTTGCACATGAGTGAAAATGATTGCTGAAAAATCCCATCCAAGAGGTGCAAACAGGGGATGTTAATAACCCTATTCAGATATCGAGTACGGATGCACTCGCCTTGGGCAATAAACGACTCTGTCTGCTCCAATCCCATTCGCTTCCCGTGCAACATAAACATCAAGGAGAGCCCCAGGCGATTTCGTCGGGACTACGTGCCGTCGCCTTTTGAAAAGGAGGAATAAAACAAAGGCAAACAAACAAGCCATTAAAAGGCATCGGGCAGCAGGGAGCAGCAGTGTCTGTGAGGTGTGAGGCCTCTCAAGCTTCATTATGACACCGCGGGACAGAGGCGGACAGTCAGCCGATGATGCATTCAGGGTCTCGTTAGTGTGCAGACGGGGCACGGAACAGGCAGGCATCAGAGACTCGCAGGCTCATTACCACGTGCTACAGAGTATCGCGTGCGCCGAGTCGGCGTTCGCGGCCGTCTCCTCGCATCAGTGCTGGCCATCTGATCATCTGAAAATTATTCAATCTGTATGTGCTACTACCTGCAGGCCAAATTCAGCCCAGGCATATTGATTGATTCAAAGCAGAGCAACAGCACGCTGACCGGACGCTTGTGGTTAGTGCTTTCCTGTCAGAGACCTGCGTCAGGAACCTAGAAAAATAAATAAATGATTAAACGCCTCTCTATTTCATAATGAGACACTGACTAGAGGAATCGGGTTCTGTCGGCCGAGTCGGGAGACGGGTGCGTAAAGCTGGAGGTCACTGATGATGTTTTGATTGATTTGCTTAGTGGTGCGCTGGGTATTTTTGTCCACTTTTAAAAAGGTTTTACACTTTAAAGCAACACCAAAGAAGATTTTTTTTACCTTAAAATAATGTTTCCAAAATCGTTTCAGCGGTTCATCAAGTCATAACAGGGTGAATGGAACTTTCTTCTGCCTTCGCTTTGCGGTCCTATATTTGCTATAACCACTCTATGTAAGTTTGCCAGAAGGGTCGCGTTTCTGTAGTTCTAATGAGACATAAGAAAACTACAAATTTGACTTGCTTCACGTCAAGCGTTACAATAGTCATTATTTAGTTTTTCTTTGTTTCTGATGTCGCAATACATCATACTTTCATGAAATCATGCAACATACTCTATCTTGTCTGTGGACATCGTCCATTCCAAAGCCGGTGCTAGATAAACAGCGAGCATTCCTGCGACAGTAGGTTGCAGTAGGTTAAATTATTTACGACAGTGGTAATGGACAATTCCACTTCCAACCTGTAGGGCGACCGAAGAGGAAAAGTTCTTTAGTGTTGCTTTAAAATTAATAGCATTAACAAACACAATATGTTTGAGACTCACATCAGTGGCCAAGACAAAGCTGTTTAATTCCACTTAAAGATGGTCACCATAGTCAGATCCCATGACCAGCCACAATGCTACCTTTATCTAGGTATTCTAGGTACCTGGATTAAAATGTCAATCATGAGAGACAAGTACACATGTTAATTGGCAATTTGTACTGGCAAGTTTTTAAACGGTAAAAGTACTTGCACTACCAACCCAGTGTGTTCATGATTCTGATAAATTAAATTAAAATAAGTTATACTACGGGGCTGTTGAATGCTTGATTCTGATTGGTTGACGAATGTTCAAATCTGTGCAATTATATTCCAGTATATGCAAAAATAGATGTTCCAGGCAGGTCTTGACCGATTACAACTCCATATCAATTCAGTAATCAGTTATTTCAACGGTCCTTACAGCAAAAGAACCCAAATCTACAAAAACACTGACCAAACAAATAAATATAACAAACAATAGGATCAAAATGTCATGTTTTTCCCATGAAAACGTTTTATCTATAAAAAGAACACCGTCTCTCCCTTTGGATAGAAAAAGATTGGATAGCAAAACAACTTTCTTCAACATGCAATCTGGACCCCATTTACAGTACTTTCTCTCACATTCCTGGTTTTAATTTAATGACTGATTTACTTGATTCATCACTGCACACTATGCCAACAAAAATACACTTTTCAACAAAGCGCTCTTATTTTCCTATCATCCCCTCCTGCACCCCACTTTTCAACATATTATATATATGTACATTATGGAAGCTAAATGAGTTGTGTATGACATATCATATTGTTTAATCTAATTTATAAATTCTAAAAATACATTTAATCTATTCTGTTAATGAGGTGTAGCCTTAGTGGATGCAAGACTCTAATTACTGTTTTTATTCACCTGCACTATCACATATAACATAGCCTATTCAAAATCGACTGTTCTAACAACATGAGAGTGTCAACACCTCAGTCTCACCTCAGAATTTTGTTTCATACAGCTTCCATTTACCAGATGCACCTCTCGCACTAACAAGCCTGGCTTTTAGCAAAAGGTTATTGATTTTGAAACCCCAAAATTAGATTTAGGCATTCTCTATGCGGGGAGACAACAGGACTGTATATTACATTTAAATGTGTGCGTATGTACAGCATCGAGCTCAGGGAGGTTTTATATAATATCTAGACTCTTTCAGCCCTCTAATTAGCGTCTCTCTCTCATCTAATGACACACGGTTCTGATAGAGGAAGCCACTCTGGGGCTTCTTTTGTCCTCAGGGATGTTATGATCTACTAATTAACTAATGGCCTTAAATTCAGCATCATTCGTCATCAGCAAATCGCTAACAGTTACTGAAAGAGATAGAAGGCTTTTAAAAAGGTGCTTCAGTAAGAAATGGAATAGAGGTGTTTGTAATGGCATCATTGGAATATATTGTATACACCTGCCTGAGGATGTTTCTGAAAGGAGAGAGCTGGGTACTAATGGGGATTATTCTCTGCGCTGTCTGAAGTATTTATGAGAAACCTTGTGGGCCAAATATGGTTAAAAGGTGAAGTAAGCAATTTTTTTCTACGCTTCTATCACAGCATAATAAGCAGAGATAATTGTGAGGAAGACATTAGCATATTGATTCCCTCAGAAACACTTTGTAAATGCGGTAACATTTGCTCAACAAATCAATCAATCAATTTTTTGATCAAAAGCGCTGGACAGAGACAAAAAGTACAGGACAAAAATAAAGAAGTGAAATACAAAACAATACAAAAAATAAAATACAACACATCTATAAAATCATTATGCTAATCAGTTGTCCATCAATTGTCAAAAGCTGATCTAAAGAGATGGTGCTTCAGCCCGGCCTTGAACAGGGGCAGGTCCATGATGGAGCGTAATTCCAGGGGCAGAGCCTTCCAGAGTTTCGGCCCCGCAACTAATGGTGTGACTTTGGTGCAGGGCTATCTGTTTTTCGACCAATGGCAGATGGGAATAGAATTTGGGAAACCTGGAAACAGTCATTATTTTTGCAATTCTGTGTTGTCACGGAGTATTTGACTCGTAACATGATCTCAAAATGGTGGTATTCATAAGGCGGCCATCTCCATTTAAAATAAACCAGGTGCATATTATGACTGGATTCTTCATCTCATCTGAGTGTACATCCTTTTAAACATGTTTTTCAAACTTACTCTTGGAGTAAAACTTTATTTAATGAGGGGGGGAAATACTAAGTATTCAAATATTTAATTATTATTTTTCTTGTTCATCAGGGTTAACAGACGTGGAGTTAAATCTCCATTGAAATGCTCCCAGAAAGTTCTAAGTAAACTTGTATTGTGTTTTATTTATGAATAGCCTCTCTAATCAAAGATTCTCAAAGATGAGGGTGAATCTATATTTTAGAATGAAATAAAAGCAGCCTTCATGTTGCTCTAAGCTGCATTCCTGTCACAAACATTGATCACGTAATTATCTGATTAGTTGAGTGTTCATTTTAATATTAACGCTAGCTACAAAAGATGAAGAAACGTTTAGAAAAGCCAAGATGAATCTATGACCCCAGAGTACAAAATGCCTAATGAATAAACATGATTTTGCATGAAAATAAAAATCACAAAAGCATTCACCTCTGCAGATGAATAATCTCAGTGCAGTTTTCTAGAACATCATTAAACGATGCAACCTGGGGTGTTTAAACTTTCATCATCGGAAATGATCATGAGGTGCCCCATGCACATTGAAAAATAAGTCTCTCTTTAACGTGCACTTTTAAACGAAAATGTACCCACCCACGAGGTGGACACAGCATGGTATCATTTCAGAATCATTTAATTGGAATATAAGCCTGAAATTGCTTTTCTTTTAGATGTGCAAGTCAGTGTTTTACAATCACATCTATTAAGTACCTTTGCTTTTTGTTAAAGGCTGAGTGAAGCATTTCTAATTCTGGATATATTTACACCGCACTCTTATTTGAAACAAATCGGTTTTAAAATGAAGTTAGCAAATTTCAATAGAAAGAGTTCCTGAAGAAAATCTTACATTGGACTTTTTCATGCTGTTTTTCTACCTTTTCGAAGCGGTTATTTTTAGTGTCTTGTTTGTAGAATGTGAGTCAGTGGGGAAGACGGCCTCAGGCAAGCGTTTGGGCGATGGTGTCCTGGTGACAGACCCCTCTCTCCTGTGGAACGAAGCTTGTCAGAAGACATCAGTGTGATTCTCCTCAAGAGAACATACTGGGCCAATCTGCAGCGCAAGCTGGGGTGGATGGCTGCCTGTGTCATGAACAGCACGAGTTTAGAATATGATTATTGCATTTATTAACAAGCAAATGCATTATCTGATGGTTTTAATCGAATACATGGCCAGGACCTTTCCACTAGATCGTCTTCAAATGTCGTCAGACGCCCACACCGTAGGAACAAAGCTCTATGAACTGCAATCTAATTTACATGTGAATTCCAGGACAGATTCTTTGTGTGCATGTGTGTATAAGTGTGTGTCTGTATGTTCCAGCGGGTCTATAAATGTGGTCTGGACTGAATTGGCTAATTAGACACAGTGGAATATGAAGAGGGATGGTGATTTGAGCATGCAGCTGAAGTCTCCAGGGCAGCAGCTCTGTGTTTGTGTTGTTCCGGGGAGATAAATGCCTCCTCGCTGCCCATGTGTACTGTTGTTCAAAACCCCCGATGAATGATATTCCCTGTGCCATCTGAACATGTGCATTCATTCTAAACACAGCCGGAAAACAGATCCACAGATTGTGCAAAAGTCACCATCACAGAAAACATGCTGATGAACATGCTCATGAGTAAACAAGCTTTGATACTAATGAAAAGCGGTTAAGTCAGCTAAAAAACTAGCATGCAACAATCTCTTTTTTTCTTACAAAAATATTTCATATTGATTTATTTAGTAGCCATGTACTGTAAGTGGGATAATTGTGACGGTCATTATTACAAAATAAACTCCTTCAGGGTGAAACAAAAGAATTTCACATTTGGGTCATGATCACCTCATCAGGGTTTATTTTGTAATAATGATCGACCTCAGTCTCTTTCAATTTCTCACCATTTAATGGCAGCATTAATCTGATCATTTAATCATTAATGACATACTGCAATATACTGTACTATCTTTGCAGCTCTGCCCACCGTTTGTGATGTCACCAAAACCTCATGTACATACACAGAAATTTAATCTTAATTTCATATAGATGAAGCTCACCTGCCTGCTCACAACCTGCAAGCTCACCTGCCACATCCTGATCTTCCTCCAGTGAATGAAATGGGATGGATGCACAAGGAAGGTCAATTAGTGCCACGGCTAATGTCTCTGCCACCTATGCCTAAAGCCTGCAGGGAGTTCACTTCATGTGGGTGTACCAAGGGATGGCTCAGCCAACGCTGCAGCTGCAGGTATGCGTTTAGGGAATTAGCTGATGTTGATCATTGAGTACAAGAATGTACAAATATGATAGACTGGTAGAGTATTCCAATGTACCTGTACTTGTACTAGTTGTAATCTTTCTATTCTATTATTTTATTATTCAGAAAGAGTCGCATGGAATGTATAGATGCATGCAACTGCAGGAAACTTGACAACACTTGCCAGAACATTGAAGAGGACTGCGAATAAGCTGTCACTGTAACTTCTACTGGGATATACGTAGTTCAATGAATATCACCATGACCCATGGATCTTCCTGCTTTTGGATCTTATTTGATGGACAACTTCTTAATCACTAATGCCCACCTTTTTCTCTATACTTTTCAAGCTGATCATTGACACTTGATCTAAATCAGGACGGAATGTTAAATTCCCCATGTGTGAAAACCTGTGAACATTTAATTAAAGTTTGTAACTTTTGTATTTGTTTGTACATTTGACCTCAAAACAAAATACAAAGTAAGTAAATGTAGCCTGATAATATCAATAATAATAGTACTAATAATAATAATAACTGAGTAATTATTCATAGTTAAAAACAACGTCTTTTGCAATATCTAAGCTGTTTCTTCACATTACTTCTTAAATCTGAATATGGCATTGAATTGCCCATGTAGGAAAACTTACAAAAGCACATTTATGTCATGTTTGTACCTTTAGTCAAAAAGATATACTGAAAAATAGATTTCAGCCTGGCGGTGGCAGCTATTTTGAATTTCTCAATTTTGAGGCATTTTGGGACATTTTTGAGCTTCATGTACAGCAGATTTGGATTCAGCACCCCTTAATACCCCTAGAAATGTTGCATAATATAAATAATCACAAAATGCCTTCGGGGTTCTGATTTTGTGAAATTGACCCTGTCTATATTGGAAAGGTCAAAAATCCATATTCCATATGTCCTAAAAACATGAGGGTGAATTGAGAGATGAGGTCTTGTCAAGACGATTTTCACAAGATAAGTGTCAGGCAGTTCTGAATACTACATGATATAATGTAAAAGGCTCTTGTAAAAGATTCTGGACATCCAAGCATAAGCTTCTTAAAAGTGGTGGGAATATAAAAGATAATAAAATCAAAATTTTGAAGGGCCATAAATTAGCTATACAAAAATATTTGTAATATTTGTTATATATTTGTTTATTTGCATGGTAATTTTTTCTTTAAATATAATAAATTAACTGAGATACAATTTTAATGCCTAATTACATTTTAATTAAAAAAAAACTATTCTAAAAACAAAAACGAATACATTTTACTATAAACTGAGCTTGTGCTGCAAAGAGATGTAAAATAGTTGCTATATATTAGTATAAAACCTTACAGCCAATGTTCCACTGTACATTCCACTGTTCCTAATTTAAATGAGTCAGCAATGTAATTATTGACGATGAGTTAAACCACACAGAAATGAAACGTCAGTAACTGTTAATAAAGACTATAGAAATGAGTAGGTAGTTTCATAAATCCTTTCTGCCACACATGACTTCTGTTCTTTTGAAAATTAGAAAATATATATATCGTATGTTGAACTATTTGATGCTTCTCTGTTGACTGATTCAAACAGGCCTCCCTGTGTATTTTGTTGCTGTTAATTTGCTCAGAATACATCAAATTAATACAGATATTTTGAAAAACATTAATTTGGGTTTTACACAGGTTCACAAACAAAAATATTTGTAGGGAAAAAATAGCTGGAATCATTAGAACTACATGATTTAAATTATGAAAGTGCATTTGATTTTCATGACGTTTCAGCAAGATTCAGATGGGTCGATCGTTGATCAGCCAAACAAACCGGAATGTTTATGAGCTAATGGCTGCGTCTGAAAACGTAAAAATGCTACCTTTGGAGGACTCATTCCAAGGTAGGAAGGCATCAAGAAGACACGTCCGAATCCAATGTTAGCTTCACTTCCTGTCTCCTACTATCTCCTATACCTTCATCTGATCGATTTTTGAAGCCAGGATCGATGTATCCTTCGCTGCCTTTGATATCCCACAATCCCGTTGTTACGTTCCCCTGTTTCTTTTACTAATGTTTGGCTGCTTGGCAGTATGTTTTTCCATTTGTTATTGTGTGCAGGTGTGATCAGGTAACGAGTGGGCGGAGAGACACCCTTTAAAAGCTGAGGGACTTCGTGCAGAGAGGGAGGAGAGGAGGGAGAGACTTGTGTACCGGCCACCACGCCTATTGTTGATCTTCCTGCAATGTTTTGCTCTGTTGTATTCATTTCCCAATTTCAGTTTTGTTTGTAATTTACTCAATTGTTTAATAAATCCCCTAGACAAACGAGTACAGCTGACTTTGCGGTCACTTTATGTTGTGGCCAGTGTGCTTGATCATAACACCCGTGCTTTCCACTTTGTCACAGTTGAGCTACAAAAATAAAGATGGCGTCTGGAAGGTGCGTTTGCTGGTCAGTTTGTGTGTAAATGTGCATTTTTGATCAACTTTTCCACTTCTAATGTCATTTCTAGCGAGAAATTACTATTGTAGGAAAAAAAATTTGCTTAATTTTCACCAAATCTCCCTCTATTTTGCTGTGGATCAATAAACTGTTACGCTGCCTCAGAAGTCTGTCTGAAATCAGTTTCGTGAGGTATCTTCGTGCGCAAATGCTTCCTTCAAAATCATTGCCTATGAGGCAACAAGTCAGCTGCTTAAGCTTTTGAATGCAGCCAATGTGTCAAGCTGGCTCATCATGTGTCTTGCTTCACTGTAATAAGGAACAGATGTAGGTAATGCAACAGCAGGTGCGGTTAATGGTTCTTTTCCACCCTGAGACTCCACGCAATATCAAAATTTCCTAAAGCATGGGGTAATCAATCTTTTCTTATCATAGTACCTCTTATTTTGTCAAGTATAGCATCATTGACAATATATCTTTTTGACAGTATTTTTTTTAAATGTATTATGAGGGATCTCTAACGATACGACCATAGCAAAGCCTTTCTAAATTGCTTTGAATCAAGCGTTCCCTCACAAAGACGTTATCTTATTACAGTGTTAATTGCTTCATGTCACAGAATAGCTTTGCCCTAGAATAGATAACAAATAAATAAATAAATAATCCCAGCAGATAGTCTTTAGCTTGTACGGTCACATTAAGCATTGTCTCTAGATCTATCCCTAAGCATATCCTATTTCATATTCAATATTTACCCATATGCTAACAGCTCTGGTTACCCTTCCTGACCCTGTTTGTGGTTAATGCATGACCTTAGCATGCTACAGTTTGTCCAGTCATTAACCTTCATGTGAGTATTGGATACAGTGGGAATCAGATCCATAAAACAGGAGGTACAGATGGGTTTCCAGATGGAGGGCTGCACACCAAAGAATCAGCTTTCATTTTTACAGTGTCATTTGGAAGAGTAGGCACACATTTCAGCTGCGAATGTCCCTCAATATTTATCTGAAATTTTCTTTTTATTGGAATCGCATGTGACATGGCGATGGCTCGTGAAAACGTCTCTTTAACCAATAATATTTCGAATTTAAAAACAGCATTTTTTTTCTTCTGTGAATCTCAGTGGCCCACATGGGGCCTTCAGTAAAACAGATGGACCTCTTTAACTGATGCTGAATTGACCAATTTGTTAATAAGCTCTTAAACCGATGTTGTTAAATATTTTAGAGCAAAGTGGTATAATTAAGCAGAGTGGACTTATTAAACACACACAGCTTCATACAGACCAACCAAAATCAAAGAAAAAGATATAACCATACACCTTCTAGATGCAATGTACTAACCTGATATTTTAAAAAGACGTTTATTAGGTGTTCAAGCACGAAGTGCTGAAAACCTATTGTAATTGTACTGATTTTTAGGTGTTCAAGCACGAAGTGCTGAAAACCTATTGTATTCGTTCCGATTTTTATTAGGTGTTCAAGCACGAAGTGCTGAAAACCTATTGTATTTGTAAGGATTTTTAGGTGTTCAAGCACGAAGTGCTGAAAACCTATTGTATTTGTACTGATTTTTATTATTATTATTATTATTATTATTATTATTATTCCGCCCTAAAACGCATCGTGCAGCCCAAACCGTAAGGGCTAGAGACTTGATATTTGGGATTAAGGTAGCACAGAAATCGAGGAGAGGTTGAGAGAGTATGAGCCCGATTGGCCCATAGGTGGCGCTATAGCAACAAAAACGCGAAAGTGATCCTAACTCCTAGACCCTATGTCGTAGACTCAAGTGTCTTATATCATTGGAAAGCTGGACTCTTGACTTAAAAAACGTATATCTCCGATTTCATTTCCGGTATGCAAATTTTTCCGTCATTTCCGGTTTTGTCCAAAACCTACTTTTGCGAACTAGTCCCTGGTTTTTTGCCCGATCGGAACCAAACCAGTGCAGAAATGTTCTCTGGAGTCTGCATATCAATAATTATCAAAAAAAAGTTGAATTTTCGATTTCTGGTCGCTAGGGGGCGCAAAATAAACGTTGTGGGAGGAGCCTATTTTACTCAAATGGCTATAACTCGTGAACGAAATGAGATATCTTCACCAAACTTTATACACATGTGTATGAGGACAGTCTGGGGTCACAGCAAAAAAATCGCGTCGATCTAACACTAGGTGGCGCTATAACATTAAAAAAACATAAAAAGGGGTGTGGCCACCTGACCATTAGTCCGATTGACTTGAAAATTGGTATGCAGTGTCTTGGTCCAAGGCCCCATGTATGTGTAAAAGGATATTGGCGTATCTCAAAAAACATGGCTGCCATTGGCCAATGAATTTGAGCACCTATAAGACAAGGTTATCGGAAGCCAATCGGAACGAAACTCGCTGGGCATGTTCGACTCATGGCCCAAGAGGTCTGTAAGAGTTTTGAAAGAAATCGGCCACTAGTTGGCGCTAACGAGTTTTACGGCTCTGTAATCACGTGGTGTTGCACACATCCCCACAATATGCATATCGTTTGATAGATCTTCTCATGCTGAACAACTTTGCCTCTAGAACCATTGCTGTCAATCAAACCGTTCATTAAATATTCACGAATATGTTAAAAACCTACTTTTGCGAACTAGTCCCTGGTTTTTCGCCCGATCGGAACCAGACCAGTCTAGGACAATTCTCTGGACTCTCTAGATCAATAATTATCGAAAAAAAGTTGAACTTTGCCCTTTGGTTTGCTATAACAAGGTCATTAATAAAAATGGGCGTGTCAAAACACACTCAAAAGCCTATAAATCATAAATAAAAACTCAGAACTTCACAAAAATTGATGAGCACATGTGTCATAACATGGTGAAGAAGCATGCAGAGTTTCATGGAGATCGGACAATAGGTGGCGCTATAACTGTTGAAAAGCTTTAAAACCATGTATTTCCTATGGTAAATTGCCTGTATTGGCTGTAAATGGTCTTTTCCATCTATTATGTCAGTGTTTAAATGTATGCTGAATAAAACTTAATGTCTTTTGATGCTTTTGTGCTTAACGGCCTTAAAGGCCTTAACTGCTTGAACACCGCTAAATGCTGCTTGCAGCTTTAATTATTATTATTATTATTCTGCCGTAAAACGCATCGTGCAGACCAAACCGTAAGAGCTAGAGACTTGATATTTGGGATTAAGGTAGCACAGAAATCGAGGAGAGGTTATCAAAATATGACCCCAATTGGCCCATAGGTGGCGCTATAGCAATCAATTGCGCGTAACTGCTCATAACTCCTAAACCGTAAGGCGTAGCCTCAAGTGTCTTATATCATTGGAAAGCTGGACTCTTGACTTAAAAAACGTATATCTCCGATTTCATTTCCGGTATGCAAATTTTTCCGCCATTTTGAAATTTGTCAAAAACCTACTTTTGCGAACTAGTCCCTGGTTTTTTGCACAATCGGAACCAAACCAGTGCAGAAATGTTCTCTGGAGTCTGAATATCAATAATTATCGAAAAAAAGTTGAAATTTTGATAACCTGTCGCTAGGGGGCGCAAAATGAACGTTGTGGGAGGAGCCTATTTTACTAAAACGGCTATAACTCCAGAAGTAAATGAGATATCTTCACCAAACTTGGCACACATGTGTATAAGGACAGTCTGGGGTCACAGTAAAAAAACCGCGTCGATTTAACACTAGGTGGCGCTATAACATTAAAAAAACATAAAAAGGGGTGTGGCCACGTGACCGTTAGTCCGATTGACTTGAAAATTGGTATGCAGTGTCTTGGTCCAAGGCCCCATGTATGAGTAAAAGGATATTGGTGTATCTCAAAAAACATGGCCGCCATTGGCCAATGAAGTTTGAGCACCTATGAGACGAGGTTAACGGAGGCCGATCGGAACGAAACTCGATGGGCATGTTCGACTCATGGCCGAAGAGGCCTGTAAGAGTTTTGAAAGAAATCGGCCACTAGTTGGCGCTACCGAGTTTTACGGCTCTGTAATCACGTGGTGTTGCACATATCCCCACAAAATGCATATCATTTGATAGATCTCCTCATGCTGAACAACTTTGCCTCTATAACCATTGCTGTCAATCAAACCGTTCATTAAATATTCACGAATATGTTAAAAACCTACTTTTGCGAACTAGTCCCTGGTTTTTCGCCCGATTGGAACCAGACCAGTCTAGGACAATTCTCTGGACTCTCTAGATCAATAATTATTGAAAAAAAGTTGAACTTTGCCCTTTGGTTTGCTAGAACAGGGTCATTACAAAAAGGGGCGTGTCAAAACATACTCAAAAGCCTATAAATCATAAATGAAAACTCAGAACTTCACAAAAATTGGTGAGCATATGTGACATAACATCATGAACAAGCATGCAAAGTTTTATGGAGATCGGACAATAGGTGGCGCTATAACTGTTGAAAAGCTTTAAAACCATGTATTTCCTATGGTAAATTGCCTGTATTGGCTGTAAATGGTCTGTTCCATCTATGATCTTATAATCTTTATATTATAATGTTCAAAATCAGTGCAGTACAATTCTCTGGACTCTCTAGATCGTAATCATCAGAAAAGGTATAATTTCTTCATTTGAATGGCTATAATAGGGTGTAAGTTGGATGGCTATAACAGCTATAATAGCTTGGATGGCTATAACAGGCAATAAGTGTTATTTCATCATACTACTACCTAATATTGTTATATATAATTCATATTTAGACTTTATAAAATCATTAGTTTAACATTTACAATCACATTTTGTCCAAATTCATCTATTGCTCTGTACTCTCTAGATCAATAATTATCAGAAAAGGTTTAACTTCTTCATTTGGATGGTCCCCGAAAGCCTATATCTCTTCAATGAATGCTCAGATCTTCTTAAAAACACGTCAGAACATGTGACTCTAAAGAAGATAAGAAATAATGCATCTATGACAGTTAAAAAGGAGAAAATTATAAAAAAACAAATGGCATATTAACCCAATAAGTAGTATACTACTGCCCCCTGCTGTTTAAAATAGTCATTTTGTCATGATTCTAACTAATATTATTCTATAATTCTAATTTAGACTTGATAAAATCACTATTTTAATATTTACACTCACATTTTGTCAATTCATCTATTGCAGAATTACTATTGACAGTTGTATCACAGCAATAGATGTACAATTCATCTATTGCTCTGTACTCTCTATATCAATAATTATCAGAAAAGGTATAACTTCTTCATTTGGATGGTCCCCGAAAGCCTATATCTCTTCAATGAATGCTCAGATCTTCTTAAAAACATGCCAGAACATGTGACTCTAAAGAAGATAAGAAATAATGCATCTATGACAGTTAAAAAGGAGAAAATGATAAAAAACAAATGGCATATTAACCCAATAAGTGGTATACTACTGCCCCCTGCTGTTTAAAATAGTCATTTTGTCCTGATTCTAACTAATATTATTCTATAATTCTAATTTAGTGACTTTATAAAATCACTATTTTAACATTTACACTCACATTTTGTCAATTCATCTATTGCAGAATTACTATTGACAGTTGTATCACAGTTACAAATGGGAATCCTAAAGTGAAAGTAAAAACGTTGTCCGCCATTTAGGCCACGCCCCCCCAGTACAAATTCACTCATAACTCGAAAACAGAAAGTCGCTGTGCGCTCAAATTTTGATGGTAAGGTCCTCTCTGGAATCTTGATCGAAATCTATCGTCGCGGGGCTCGGGAGCGCCCCCCCCCCCCCGCGGATCGCTAATCCGTGAGACCTCCGACTTGGAACGGCTGTAACTCCCGATCTAGACCACCTAGATTCTTGAGGGAGAGCTTGTTGGAAAGGGCCCGTCCTCGTCTAGCTTCGATTCGAATATGGTGCGATTTGGCCTGGGCATTCCCGAGATATAAGCCCACAAAGATATGCATTTCAACGGACATTACTCTCGGACCCAATCACTCAGCAACACGGGGATGGTCTTGTTCAAGAGGGCTCCTCTAACACTATCTAATTTCTGAGTTTCAGATTTTTTCACTTTCTTGTTCCCGAGATATAAGTAAAAAAAAAAACGAATTTCTTGTCATTCATTTCAACCGTTTATGTAGGCTGTAAAACCGATGTTGTCCACTAGAGGGAGCAACAGCATTAGAATTTTTTAATCTTTTTGACCAGTTTTCAGCAATGGCTAACAAACAAATGCTTAAAGATATTTATTATGTTGGAAATAATATTTATAATAAATAATATAATATTAAATAATAATTTATTAGAAAGTTTAATATTTTTACATCACAAATAAACATCTGAAATGCTTAACACTAGAAGTGCCAGAATTCCATAACTACTAGAACTGCCACAAGCGGTCATTTTGACCTTTAGATTGCAATCTCTATATCTTTAATGATAAATACCCAATTGAGAGATTAATGCATTTATTGTATTAGGATATCTTTTAAAAACAAAACACCAAACTGTACATTTAAAAAAGTTTAATTATACATTTATAAATAATAATATCAGTAGCCCGTAATTATCGCATATTCACAACAGATAGGCCTAGCTACATTTCCATATTCAACATAACTCAGAACAAGATAATAACAACTAAAAGTATCTTATTTAGATATTCTTTTGACAGTGAGAGAGACAATGTCACGGTTTATGAATTCGCTGTCTCCTTTCTCGTCTTGTTGTGTGTGTGTGTGTGTGTGTGTGTGTGTGCGTGTGTCATTGCAGCTGATCAGCATGCCCGCTCTGATCAACGCGCCAGCTGCAACTGATCAGCATTCGACCCTTTTTAGTGTTACTGTTGTCGCCTAGTCTTTGTCAGATCGTTGTAGATTTTTCCTGCGTGTTTGTTCCCTGCCTGTATCCCTTTTCCGTGTGTTATCCCGTGTTCAGCACTCCATGGTTCTACACGCAGCGTCCCTGTGCTGCCAAGGGCTTCATACCGGACATTTACACACCTTAACTCTCCCAGCATCTGACCAGCTCTCAATAAACATATCTGTCATTTTGCAATTGAATCTTCTGATTATTTCCTAATACACAAAGGTCAACCGCGAGAAATGTAACAAAAAATTCAGTGCGGTCAATATGACCGTCTATGGCCGAAATAGGTAAATATGTTCATTTTTTTTTTTTGCCTTATGTGTAATTTATATTAAAAACATTTAAAATGAAAATACAGACACTTTTAGGAAAAGTCAGGTACGAGCAGGATTTTATTTATTTTTTCAACAAAGTTATTGCAGATATAAAATTCAAAACGGTCAAAATGACCGCCGTGGCCGTTCTAGTGTTAAGGACCACAAAAAGAGACTTTCACAATATCATAACCCCAAATTGTGTGTGTGTGTGTAAGCATGCATAATGGATTTCACATTGAAAGACTGGTTGGCTTTAGTGTACAATACTGATTAAACCAAGTAGTTCAAAATAAAAGTGGTACTATAGCAATAAGTGGTCTTCTACTACCCTCTGCTGGACATTATACTTATTAATAGTCTTTTCACATGTGCTTTTGCATTCATATATTTAGACACTAAAAAATAACTTTATGTGACAATTACTATAATAACAATCATATTTTGTCTTTCAATTCACTTTACTGTTCTGAAGCTTCACATAATTGCTAACAACGTGGTAAATCATAGTAAATCATGCTACATTCCTGCTTAATCATTCTAGATTGTGGTATATTATGATAAATTATTGTGTAACATTCGGTCACAACAAGGTAACATCAAGGTAAACTAAGACAAATCATTTACATTTACATTTACATTTAGTCATTTAGCAGACGCTTTTATCCAAAGCGACTTACAACTGAGGACTAAACCAAGCGAGTCATCGTGAATAGGCAAAAACAACGCAAGAAGTGCTCAAAATACAAAGTTCAGACATTGCTCGGAGTAGCATAAGCCAGATAAGCAAGGATTTAAGGAAAAGGAAAGAATTTTTTAAAAAGTTTTTATGTTTAAGTGCTCACGGAAGAGATGAGTTTTCAGTTGTCTTTTGAATGCTGTCAGGGATTCTGCATTCCGGATGAGGGTGGGCAGATCATTCCTGAAATATGAATCCTGAAGGACAATTGCAGTAAACATTTCTTTTTTCCATCACATAGTTCAAATATCTGTATCTACAACAGAATGTGTGTGTGTAGTCCTAGGTTTCTAAATAAATGCTGAATAATCTGATTAATACTTTAAAAACACATTATGTGAAATGCTTATAGACCATTAAAGTATATTTTCATGACACATCCCAATAGCATTGAAAACCACAACAACAACAACATTTGTCTTTATTTGTGTGTGTGTGTGTGTGTGTGTGTGTGAGAAAGAGAGAGCATAATGTCTAAATATGAGTGCAAAAGCACCTCTGAAAAGACTTTATTAAATAAGTATAATGTCCAGCAGAGGGCAGTAGAAGACCACTTATTGGCTCACTTTCATTTTGACAGACTTGATTTTCACCAGTATTCTGTTTTTTCCTTATTAACTATTATAAAACAATCATATTTTGTCAGAGTTTATCACTTCATTTGTTCTGATGCTTCACATAATAGCTAGCAACGTGGTAAATCATGGTAAATCACGATAGAAACATGGTAAATCATTGTAAACAATACTATTACATAGTGTATCATGGCAAATCATGCTACAATCCTGCGGTAAATCATTCTAGAATGTGGTATATCATGGTAAATCATCCTATAACATGGTAAATCATGCAAGAACCATATTAAATCATACTAGAATATGTTCAATTGTGGTAAATCATGCTAGAACAGGGTAAATCATGGTGAATCATACTAGAACTTGGTATATCATGGTAAACTATGGTAAATCATGCTAGATTCATGGTAAACTATACTGGAAAATTGTAAATAATGAAAAATCACACTGAAATGTGGTATATCATGGTAAATCATGCTAAAACATGGTCTATTCTATCTATGATCTCAGTGGTTAAATGCTTGCTACACACAACTTAATGTCTTTTGATGCTTTTGTGCTTAACGGCCTTAAAGGCCTTAACTGCTTGAACACCGCTAAATGCTGCTTGCAGCTTTAATTATTATTATTATTATTATTCTCCTGTAAAACGCATCGTGCAGCCCAAACCGTAAGAGCTGGAGAGTTGAAACTTTGTCAGATGGTAGTACAAAAATCGAGGAGAGGTTATCAAAGTATGAGCCCGATTGGCCTATAGGTGGCGCTACAGCGATCAATTGCGCAAAACTGCTCATAACTCCTAAACCGTATGTCGTAGACTCAAGTGTCTTATATCATTGGAAAGCTGGAGGCCTGGAGTAAAAAATGTATATCTCCGATTTCATTTCCGGTATGCAAATTTTTCCGCCATTTTGAATTTTGTCAAAAACCTAATTTTGCGAACTAGTCCCTGGTTTTTCGCCCAATCAAAACCAAACAAATGTATACATGTTCTCTGGAGTCTAAATATCAATTATTATCGAAAAAAAGTTGAATTTTCGATTTCTGGTTGCTAGGGGGAGTAAAATGATCGTTGTGGGAGGAGCCTATTTTACTAAAATGGCTTTAACTCGAAAAGTAAATGAGATATCTTCACCAAACTCAAGAGACATGTGTATGAGGACAGTCTGAGGTCACAGTAAAAAGATCGCGACAATCGAACACTAGGTGGCGCAATAACATTAAAAAAACATAAAAAGGGCTATGACCCCCTGACCGTTAGTCCGATTGACTTGAAAATTGGTATGCAGTGTCTTGGTCCAAGGCCCCATGTATGTGTATGAGGAAATTGGCGTATCTCAAAAAACATGGCCGCCATTGGCCAATGAATTTGAGCACCTATGAGACGAGGTTAACGAAGGCCAATCGGAACGAAACTCGATGGGCATGTTCCACTCATGGCCCTAGAGGTCTGTAAGAGTTTTGAAAGAAATCGGCCACTAGTTGGCGCTAACGAGTTTTACGGCTCTGTAATCACGTGGTGTTGCACACATACCCACAATATGCATATAATTTGATAGATCTCCTCATGCTGAACAACTTTGCCTCTAGAACCATTGCTGTTAATCAAACCGTTCATTAAATATTCACGAATATGTTAAAAACCTACTTTTGCGAACTAGTCCCTGGTTTTTCGCCCGATCGGAACCAGACCAGTCTAGGACAATTCTCTGGACTCTCTAGATCAATAATTATCGAAAAAAAGTTGAACTTTGCCCTTTGGTTTGCTATAACAGGGTCATTACAAAAAGGGGCGTGTCAAAACATACTCAAAAGCCTATAAATCATAAATAAAAACCCAGAACTTCACAAAAATTGGTGAGCATATGTGACATAACATCATGAACAAGCATGCAAAGTTTTATGGAGATCGGACAATAGGTGGCGCTATAACTGTTGAAAAGCTTTAAAACCATGTATTTCCTATGGTAAATTGCCTGTATTGGCTGTAAATGGTATGTTCCATCTATGATCTTATAATCTTTATATTATAATGTTCAAAATCAGTGCAGTACAATTCTCTGGACTCTCTAGATCAATAATCATCAGAAAAGGTATAATTTCTTCATTTGAATGGCTATAATAGGGTGTAAGTTGGATGGCTATAACAGCTATAATAGCTTGGATGGCTATAACAGGCAATAAGTGTTATTTCATCATACTACTACCTAATATTGTTATATATAATTCATATTTAGACTTTATAAAATCATTAGTTTAACATTTACAATCACATTTTGTCCAAATTCATCTATTGCTCTGTACTCTCTAGATCAATAATTATCAGAAAAGGTATAACTTCATCATTTGGATGGTCCCCGAAAGCCTATATCTCTTTAATGAATGCTCAGATCTTCTTAAAAACATGTCAGAACATGTGACTCTAAAGAAGATAAGAAATAATGCATCTATGACAGTTAAAAAGGAGAAAATTATAAAAAAACAAATGGCATATTAACCCAATAAGTGGTATACTACTGCCCCCTGCTGTTTAAAATAGTCATTTTGTCATGATTCTAACTAATATTATTCTATAATTCTAATTTAGACTTGATAAAATCACTATTTTAATATTTACACTCACATTTTGTCAATTCATCTATTGCAGAATTACTATTGACAGTTGTATCACAGCAATAGATGTACAATTCATCTTTTGCTCTGTACTCTCTAGATCAATAATTATCAGAAAAGGTATAACTTCTTCATTTGGATGGTCCCCGAAAGCCTATATCTCTTCAATGAATGCTCAGATCTTCTTAAAAACATGTCAGAACATGTGACTCTAAAGAAGATAAGAAATAATGCATCTATGACAGTTAAAAAGGAGAAAATGATAAAAAACAAATGGCATATTAACCCAATAAGTGGTATACTACTGCCCCCTGCTGTTTAAAATAGTCATTTTGTCATGATTCTAACTAATATTATTCTATAATTGTAATTTAGACTTGATAAAATCACTATTTTAACATTTACACTCACATTTTGTCAATTCATCTATTGCAGAATTACTATTGACAGTTGTATCACAGTTACAAATGGGAATCCTAAAGTGAAAGTAAAAACGTTGTCCGCCATTTAGGCCACGCCCCCCCAGTACAAATTCACTCATAACTCGAAAACAGAAAGTCACTGCGCGCTCAAATTTTGATGGTAAGGTCCTCTCGGGAATCTTGATCGAAATCTATCGTCGCGGGGCTCGGGAGCGCCCCCCCCCCACGGATCGCTAATCCGTGAGACCTCCGACTTGGAACGGCTGTAACTCCCGATCTAGACTGCCTAGATTCTTGAGGGAGAGCTTGTTGGAAAGGGCCCGTCCTCGTCTAGCTTCGATTCGAGTATGGTGCGATTTGGCCTGGGCATTCCCGAGATATAAGCCCACAAAGATATGCATTTCAACGGACATTACTCTCGGACCCAATCACTCAGCAACACGGGGATGGTCTTGTTCAAGAGGGCTCCTCTAACACTATCTAAGTTCTGAGTTTCAGATTTTTTCACTTTCTCGTTCCCGAGATATAAGTGAAAAACCAAATTTCCTGTCATTCATTTCAACCGTTTATGTAGGCTGTAAAACCGATGTTGTCCACTAGAGGGAGCAACAGCATTAGAATTCTCTAATCTTTTTAACCAGATTTCAGCAATGGCTAACAAACAAATGCTTAAAGATATTTATTATGTTGGAAATAATATTTATAATAAATAATATAATATTAAATAATGATTTATTAGAAAGTTTAATATTTTTACATCACAAATAAACATCTGAAATGCCTAACACTAGAAGTGCCAGAATTCCATAACTACTAGAACTGCCACAAGCGGTCATTTTGACCGTTAGATTGCAATCTCTATATCTTTAATGATAAATACCCAATTGAGAGATTAATGCATTTATTGTATTAGGATATCTTTTAAAAACAAAACACTAAACTGTACATTTAAAAAAGTTTAATTATACATTTATAAATATAGTAGCCCGTAATTATCGCATATTCAGAACAGATAGGCCTAGCTACATTTCCATATTCAACATAACTCAGAACAAGATAATAACATCTAAAAGTATCTTATTTAGATATTCTTTTGACAGTGAGAGAGACAATGTCACGGTTTATGAATTCGCTGTCTCCTTTCTCGTCTTGTTGTGTGTGTGTGTGCGTGTGTGTGCGTGTGTCATTGCAGCTGATCAACATGCCCGCTCTGATCAACGCGCCAGCTGCAACTGATCAGCATTCGACCCTTTTTAGTGTTACTGTTGTCGCCTAGTCTTTGTCAGATCGTTGTAGATTTTTCCTGCGTGTTTGTTCCCTGCCTGTATCCCTTTTCCGTGTGTTATCCCGTGTTCAGCACTCCATGGTTCTACACGCAGCGTCCCTGTGCTGCCAAGGGCTTCATACCGGACATTTACACACCTTAACTCTCCCAGCATCTGACCAGCTCTCAATAAACATATCTGTCATTTTGCAATTGAATCTTCTGATTATTTCCTAATACACAAAGGTCAACCGCGAGAAATGTAACAAAAGAATACCGCGAAATTCAGTGCGGTCAATATGACCGTCTATGGCCGAAATAGGTAAATATGTTCATTTGTTTTTTTGCCTTATGTGTAATTTATATTAAAAACATTTTTAATGAAAATACAGACACTTTTAGGAAAAGTCAGGTACGAGCAGGATTTTATTTATTTTTTCAACAAAGTTATTGCAGATATAAAATTCAAAACGGTCAAAATGACCGCCGTGGCCGTTCTAGTGTTAAGGACCACAAAAAGAGACTTTCACAATATCATAACCCAAAATTGTGTGTGTGTGTGTGTGTGTGTGTGTGTAAGCATGCATAATGGAATTCACATTGAAAGACTGGTTGGCTTTAGTGTACAATACTGATTAAACCAAGTAGTTCAAAATAAAAGTGGTACTATAGCAATAAGTGGTCTTCTACTACCCTCTGCTGGACATTATACTTATTAATAGTCTTTTCACATGTGCTTTTGCATTCATATATTTAGACACTAAAAAATAACCTTATGTGACAATTACTATAATAACACAATCATATTTTGTCTTTCAATTCACTTTACTGTTCTGAAGCTTCACATAATTGCTAACAACGTGGTAAATCATAGTAAATCATGCTACAATCCTGCTTAATCATTCTAGAATGTGGTATATTATGATAAATTATTGTGTAACATTCGGTCACAACAAGGTAACATCAAGGTAAACTAAGACAAATCATTTACATTTGCATTTACATTTAGTCATTTAGCAGACGCTTTTATCCAAAGCGACTTACAACTGAGGACTAAACCAAGCGAGTCATCGTGAATAGACAAAAACAACGCAAGAAGTGCTCAAAATACAAAGTTCAGACATTGCTCGGAGTAGCATAAGCCAGATAAGCAAGGATTCAAGGAAAAGGAAAGAATTTTTTTTATTTTTTTTTATGTTTAAGTGCTCACGGAAGATGAGTTTTCAGTTGTCTTTTGAATGCTGTCAGGGATTCTGCATTCCGGATGAGGGTGGCCAGATCATTCCTGAAATATGAATCCTGAAGGACAATTGCAGTAAACATTTCTTTTTTCCATCACATAGTTCAAATATCTGTATCTACAACAGAATGTGTGTGTGTAGTCCTAGGTTTCTAAATAAATTCTGAATAATCTGATTAATACTTTAAAAACACATTATGTGAAATGCTTATAGACCATTAAAGTATATTTTCATAATGACACATCGCAATAGCATTGAAAACCACAACAACAACAACATTTGTCTTTATTTGTGTGTGTGTGTGTGAGAGAGAGAGAGAGAGAGAGCATAATGTCTAAATATGAGTGCAAAAGCACCTGTGAAAAGACTTTATTAAATAAGTATAATGTCCAGCAGAGGGCAGTAGAAGACCACTTATTGGCTCACTTTCATTTTGACAGACTTGATTTTCACCAGTATTCTGTTTTTTCCTTATTAACTATTATAAAACAATCATATTTCGTCAGAGTTTATCACTTCATTTGTTCTGATGCTTCACACAATTGCTAGCAACGTGGTAAATCATGGTAAATCATGATAGAAACATGGTAAATCATTGTAAACAATACTATTACATGGTGTATCATGGCAAATCATGCTACAATCCTGCGGTAAATCATTCTAGAATGTGGTATATCATGGTAAATCATACTAGAATATGTTCAATTGTGGTAAATCATGCTAGAACAGGGTAAATCATGGTGAATCATACTAGAACTTGGTATATCATGGTAAACTATGGTAAATCATGCTAGATTCATGGTAAACTATACTGGAAAATTGTAAATAATGAAAAATCACACTGAAATGTGGTATATCATGGTAAATCATGCTAAAACATGGTCTATTCTATCTATGATCTCAGTGGTTAAATGCTTGCTACATACAACTTAATGTCTTTTGATGCTTTTGTGCTTAACGGCCTTAAAGGCCTTAACTGCTTGAACACCGCTAAATGCTGCTTGCAGCTTTAATTATTAGGTGTTCAAGCACGAAGTGCTGAAAACCTATTGTATTTGTACTGATTTTTATTATTAGGTGTTCAAGCACGAAGTGCTGAAAACCTATTGTAATTGTACTGATTTTTATTATTATTATTATTATTATTATTATTATTATTATTCTTCTGCCGTAAAACGCATCGTGCAGACCAAACCGTAAGTGCTAGAGACTTGAAACTTTGTCAGATGGTAGTACAAAAATCGAGGAGAGGTTATCAAATTATGAGCCCGATTGGCCCATAGGTGGCGCTATAGCAACCAATTGCGCGAAACTGCTCATAACTCCTAAACCGTATGTCGTAGACTCAAGTGTCTTATATCATTAGAAAGCTGAAGACCTGGAGAACAAAACGTATATCTCCGATTTCATTTCCGCCATGATAGATTTTCCGCCATTTTGAATTTTGTCAAAAAACGACTTTTGCGAACTAGTCCCTGGTTTTTTGCCCGATCGGAACCAAACCAGTGCAGAAATGTTCTCTGTAGTCTGAATATCAATAATTATCGAAAAAAAGTTGAATTTTCGATTCGGGGTCGCTAGGGGGTGCAAAATGAACGTTGTGGGAGGAGCCTATTTTACTAAAACGGCTATAACTCCAGAAGTAAATGAGATAAGTTGACCAAACTTGGCACACATGTGTATAAGGACAGTCTGAGGTCACAGTAAAAAAATCGCATCGATTGAGCTCTAGGTGGCGCTATAACATGAAAAAAACATATGGCCACCTAGTGGTTTGTCCGATTGACTTGAAAATTGGTATGCAGTGTCTTGGTCCAAGGCCCCATGTATGTATATGAGGACATTGGCGTATCTCAAAAAACATGGCCGCCATCGGCCAATGAAGTTTGAGCACCTATTAGACAAGGTTAACGGAGGCCAATCGGAACGAAACTCGATGGGCATGTTCGACTCATGGCCCAAGAGGTCTGTAAGAGTTTTGAAAGAAATCGGCCACTACTTGGCGCTAACGAGTTTTACGGCTCTGTAATCACGTGGTGTTGCACAAATCCCCACAATATGCATATCATTTGATAGATCTCCTCATGCTGAACAACTTTGCCTCTAGAACCATTGCTGTCAATCAAACCGTTCATTAAATATTCACGAATATGTTAAAAACCTACTTTTGCGAACTAGTCCCTGGTTTTTCGCCCGATCGGAACCAGACCAGTCTAGGACAATTCTCTGGACTCTCTAGATCAATAATTATCAAAAAAAAGTTGAACTTTGCCCTTTGGTTCACTGTAACAGGGTCATTTAGAAAAGGGGGCGTGTCAAAATGCACTCAAAAGCCTATAAATCATAAATAAAAACTCAGAACTTCACAAAAATTGATGGGCACATGTGTCATAACATGGTGAAGAAGCATGCAAAGTTTCATGGAGATCGGACAATAGGTGGCGCTATAACTGTTGAAAAGCTTTAAAACCATGTATTTCCTATGGTAAATTGCCTGTATTGGCTGTAAATGGTATGTTCCATCTATGATCTTATAATCTTTATATTATAATGTTCAAAATCAGTGCAGTACAATTCTCTGGACTCTCTAGATCAATAATCATCAGAAAAGGTATAATTTCTTCATTTGAATGGCTATAATAGGGTGTAAGTTGGATGGCTATAACAGCTATATTAGCTTGGATGGCTATAACAAGCAATAAGTGTTATTTCATCATACTACTACCTAATATTGTTATATATAATTCATATTTAGACTTTATAAAATCATTAGTTTAACATTTACAATCACATTTTGTCCAAATTCATCTATTGCTCTGTACTCTCTAGATCAATAATTATCAGAAAAGGTTTAACTTCTTCATTTGGATGGTCCCCGAAAGCCTATATCTCTTCAATGAATGCTCAGATCTTCTTAAAAACATGTCAGAACATGTGACTCTAAAGAAGATAAGAAATAATGCATCTATGAGAGTTAAAAAGGAGAAAATTATAAAAAAACAAATGGCATATTAACCCAATAAGTGGTATACTACTGCCCCCTGCTGTTTAAAATAGTCATTTTGTCATGATTCTAACTAATATTATTCTATAATTCTAATTTAGACTTGATAAAATCACTATTTTAATATTTACACTCACATTTTGTCAATTCATCTATTGCAGAATTACTATTGACAGTTGTATCACAGCAAAAGATGTACAATTCATCTATTGCTCTGTACTCTCTAGATCAATAATTATCAGAAAAGGTATAACTTCTTCATTTGGATGGTCCCCGAAAGCCTATATCTCTTCAATGAATGCTCAGATCTTCTTAAAAACACGTCAGAACATGTGACTCTAAAGAAGATAAGAAATAATGCATCTATGACAGTTAAAAAGGAGTAAATGATAAAAAACAAATGGCATATTAACCCAATAAGTGGTATACTACTGCCCCCTGCTGTTTAAAATAGTCATTTTGTCATGATTCTAACTAATATTATTCTATAATTCTAATTTAGTGACTTTATAAAATCACTATTTTAACATTTACACTCACATTTTGTCAATTCATCTATTGCAGAATTACTATTGACAGTTGTATCACAGTTACAAATGGGAATCCTAAAGTGAAAGTAAAAAAGTTGTCCGCCATTTAGGCCACGCCCCCCCAGTACAAATTCACTCATAACTCGAAAACAGAAAGTCGCTGCGCGCTCAAATTTTGATGGTAAGGTCCTCTCGGGAATCTTGATCGAAATCTATCGTCGCGGGGCTCGGGAGCGCCCCCCCCCCCGCGGATCGCTAATCCGTGAGACCTCCGACTTGGAACGGCTGTAACTCCCGATCTAGACCACCTAGATTCTTGAGGGAGAGCTTGTTGGAAAGGGCCCGTCCTCGTCTAGCTTCGATTCGAGTATGGTGCGATTTGGCCTGGGCATTCCCGAGATATAAGCCCACAAAGATATGCATTTCAACGGACATTACTCTCGGACCCAATCACTCAGCAACACTGGGATGGTCTTGTTCAAGAGGGCTCCTCTAACACTATCTAATTTCTGAGTTTCAGATTTTTTCACTTTCTTGTTCCCGAGATATAAGTAAAAAAAAACGAATTTCTTGTCATTCATTTCAACCGTTTATGTAGGCTGTAAAACCGATGTTGTCCACTAGAGGGAGAAACAGCATTAGAATTCTTTAATCTTTTTAACCAGATTTCAGCAATGGCTAACAAACAAATGCTTAAAGATATTTATTATGTTGGAAACAATATTTATAATAAATAATATAATATTAAATAATGATTTATTAGAAAATTTAATATTTTTACATCACAAATAAACATCTGAAATGCTTAACACTAGAAGTGCCAGAATTCCATAACTACTAGAACTGCCACAAGCGGTCATTTTGACCATTAGATTGCAATCTCTATATCTTTAATGATAAATACCCAATTGAGAGATTAATGCATTTATTGTATTAGGATATCTTTTAAAAACAAAACACTAAACTGTACATTTAAAAAAGTTTAATTATACATTTATAAATATAGTAGCCCGTAATTATCGCATATTCAGAACAGATTGGCCTAGCTACATTTCCATATTCAACATAACTCAGAACAAGATAATAACAACTAAAAGTATCTTATTTAGATATTCTTTTGACAGTGAGAGAGACAATGTCACGGTTTATGAATTCGCTGTCTCCTTTCTCGTCTTGTTGTGTGTGTGTGTGTGTGTGCGTGTGTCATTGCAGCTGATCAGCATGCCCGCTCTGATCAACGCGCCAGCTGCAACTGATCAGCATTCGACCCTTTTTAGTGTTACTGTTGTCGCCTAGTCTTTGTCAGATCGTTGTAGATTTTTCCTGCGTGTTTGTTCCCTGCCTGTATCCCTTTTCCGTGTGTTATCCTGTGTTCAGCACTCCATGGTTCTACACGCAGCGTCCCTGTGCTGCCAAGGGCTTCATACCGGACATTTACACACCTTAACTCTCCCAGCATCTGACCAGCTCTCAATAAACATATCTGTCATTTTGCAATTGAATCTTCTGATTATTTCCTAATACACAAAGGTCAACCGCGAGAAATGTAACAAAAGAATACCGCGAAATTCAGTGCGGTCAATATGACCGTCTATGGCCGAAATAGGTAAATATGTTCATTTGTTTTTTTGCCTTATGTGTAATTTATATTAAAAACATTTTAAATGAAAATACAGACACTTTTAGGAAAAGTCAGGTACGAGCAGGATTTTATTTATTTTTTCAACAAAGTTATTGCAGATATAAAATTCAAAACGGTCAAAATGACCGCCGTGGCCGTTCTAGTGTTAAGGACCACAAAAAGAGATTTTCACAATATCATAACCCAAAATTGTGTGTGTGTGTGTGTGTGTGTAAGCATGCATAATGGAATTCACATTGAAAGACTGGTTGGCTTTAGTGTACAATACTGATTAAACCAAGTAGTTCAAAATAAAAGTGGTACTATAGCAATAAGTGCTCTTCTACTACCCTCTGCTGGACATTATACTTATTAATAGTCTTTTCACATGTGCTTTTGCATTCATATATTTAGACACTAAAAAATAACCTTATGTGACAATTACTATAATAACACAATCATATTTTGTCTTTCAATTCACTTTACTGTTCTGAAGCTTCACATAATTGCTAACAACGTGGTAAATCATAGTAAATCATGCTACAATCCTGCTTAATCATTCTAGAATGTGGTATATTATGATAAATTATTGTGTAACATTCGGTCACAACAAGGTAACATCAAGGTAAACTAAGACAAATCATTTACATTTACATTTAGTCATTTAGCAGACGCTTTTATCCAAAGCGACTTACAACTGAGGACTAAACCAAGCGAGTCATCGTGAATAGACAAAAACAACGCAAGAAGTGCTCAAAATACAAAGTTCAGACATTGCTCGGAGTAGCATAAGCCAGATAAGCAAGGATTTAAGGAAAAGGAAAGAATTTTTTTTTATTTTTTTTATGTTTAAGTGCTCACGGAAGAGATGAGTTTTCAGTTGTCTTTTGAATGCTGTCAGGGATTCTGCATTCCGGATGAGGGTGGGCAGATCATTCCTGAAATATGAATCCTGAAGGACAATTGCAGTAAACATTTTTTTTTTCCATCACATAGTTCAAATATCTGTATCTACAACAGAATGTGTGTGTGTAGTCCTAGGTTTCTAAATAAATGCTGAATAATCTGATTAATACTTTAAAAACACATTATGTGAAATGCTTATAGACCATTAAAGTATATTTTCATAATGACACATCCCAATAGCATTGAAAACCACAACAACAACAACATTTGTCTTTATTTGTGTGTGTGTGTGTGTGTGTGAGAGAAAGAGAGAGCATAATGTCTAAATATGAGTGCAAAAGCACCTGTGAAAAGACTTTATTAAATAAGTATAATGTCCAGTAGAGGGCAGTAGAAGACCACTTATTGGCTCACTTTCATTTTGACAGACTTGATTTTCACCAGTATTCTGTTTTTTCCTTATTAACTATTATAAAAATCATATTTTGTCAGAGTTTATCACTTCATTTGTTCTGATGCTTCACACAATTGCTAGCAACGTGGTAAATCATGGTAAATCACGATAGAAACATGGTAAATCATTGTAAACAATACTATTACATGGTGTATCATGGCAAATCATGCTACAATCCTGCGGTAAATCATTCTAGAATGTGGTATATCATGGTAAATCATCCTATAACATGGTAAATCATGCAAGAATCATATTAAATCATACTAGAATATGTTCAACTGTGGTAAATCATGCTAGAACAGGGTAAATCATGGTGAATCATACTAGAACTTGGTATATCATGGTAAACTATGGTAAATCATGCTAGATTCATGGTAAACTATACTGCAAAATTGTAAATAATGAAAAATCACACTGAAATGTGGTATATCATGGTAAATCATGCTAAAACATGGTCTATTCTATCTATGATCTCAGTGGTTAAATGCTTGCTACATACAACTTAATGTCTTTTGATGCTTTTGTGCTTAACGGCCTTAAAGGCCTTAACTGCTTGAACACCGCTAAATGCTGCTTGCAGCTTTAATTATTATTATTATTATTATTCCGCCCTAAAACGCATCGTGCAGCCCAAACCGTAAGGGCTAGAGACTTGATATTTGGGATTAAGGTAGCACAGAAATCGAGGAGAGGTTGAGAGAGTATGAGCCCGATTGGCCCATAGGTGGCGCTATAGCAACAAAAACGCGAAAGTGATCCTAACTCCTAGACCCTATGTCGTAGACTCAAGTGTCTTATATCATTGGAAAGCTGGACTCTTGACTTAAAAAACGTATATCTCCGATTTCATTTCCGGTATGCAAATTTTTCCGTCATTTCCGGTTTTGTCCAAAACCTACTTTTGCGAACTAGTCCCTGGTTTTTTGCCCGATCGGAACCAAACCAGTGCAGAAATGTTCTCTGGAGTCTGCATATCAATAATTATCAAAAAAAAGTTGAATTTTCGATTTCTGGTCGCTAGGGGGCGCAAAATAAACGTTGTGGGAGGAGCCTATTTTACTCAAATGGCTATAACTCGTGAACGAAATGAGATATCTTCACCAAACTTTATACACATGTGTATGAGGACAGTCTGGGGTCACAGCAAAAAAATCGCGTCGATCTAACACTAGGTGGCGCTATAACATTAAAAAAACATAAAAAGGGGTGTGGCCACCTGACCAGTAGTCCGATTGACTTGAAAATTGGTATGCAGTGTCTTGGTCCAAGGCCCCATGTATGTGTAAAAGGATATTGGCGTATCTCAAAAAACATGGCTGCCATTGGCCAATGAATTTGAGCACCTATAAGACAAGGTTATCGGAAGCCAATCGGAACGAAACTCGCTGGGCATGTTCGACTCATGGCCCAAGAGGTCTGTAAGAGTTTTGAAAGAAATCGGCCACTAGTTGGCGCTAACGAGTTTTACGGCTCTGTAATCACGTGGTGTTGCACACACCCCCACAATATGCATATCGTTTGATAGATCTTCTCATGCTGAACAACTTTGCCTCTAGAACCATTGCTGTCAATCAAACCGTTCATTAAATATTCACGAATATGTTAAAAACCTACTTTTGCGAACTAGTCCCTTTTTTTTCGCCCGATCGGAACCAGACCAGTCTAGGACAATTCTCTGGACTCTCTAGATCAATAATTATCGAAAAAAAGTTGAACTTTGCCCTTTGGTTTGCTATAACAAGGTCATTAATAAAAATGGGCGTGTCAAAACACACTCAAAAGCCTATAAATCATAAATAAAAACTCAGAACTTCACAAAAATTGATGAGCACATGTGTCATAACATGGTGAAGAAGCATGCAGAGTTTCATGGAGATCGGACAATAGGTGGCGCTATAACTGTTGAAAAGCTTTAAAACCATGTATTTCCTATGGTAAATTGCCTGTATTGGCTGTAAATGGTCTTTTCCATCTATTATGTCAGTGTTTAAATGTATGCTGAATAAAACTTAATGTCTTTTGATGCTTTTGTGCTTAATGGCCTTAAAGGCCTTAACTGCTTGAACACCGCTAAATGCTGCTTGTTATTATTAGGTGTTCAAGCACGAAGTGCTGAAAACCTATTGTAATTGCTATTTGAAAAAAAAAAAAAACCTAAAACGCATCGTGCAGCCCAAACCGTAAGGCCTAGAGACTTGAAACCTGGCCAGGTGCTAGGGCCTCAGTTTGGGGAGAACCTATCAGAGCATGACCCCGATTGGCCCATAGGTGGCGCTACAGCAACCAAAAGTACTAAATTGCTCATATCTCCTAGACCGTTTGACTTAGAATCAAGCTTTTTGCACCACTGTGTTCCTTGGCTCAAGATGGACAAGATGTATATCTCGGATTCTCGATTTGAGCAAAAAAAAAATTTGTTATGGCCAATTCTGTCCAAAACCTACTTTTGCGAACTAGTCCGTGGTTTTTTGCCTGATCGGAACCAGACCAGTCTAGGACAATTCTATGGACTCTCTAGATCAATAATTATCAAAAAAAAGTTGAACTTTGCCCTTTGGTTCACTGTAACAGGGTCATTTAGTAAAGGGGGCGTGTCAAAATACACTCAAAAGCCTATAAATCATAAATAAAAACTCAGAACTTCACAAAAATTGATGAGCACATGTGTCATAACATGGTGAAGAAGCATGCAGAGTTTCATGGAGATCGGACCATAGGTTGCGCTATAACTGTTGAAAAGCTTTAAAACCATGTATTTCCTATGGTAAATTGCTTGTATTGGCTGTAAATGGTGTCTTCCATCTATTATGTCTGTGGTTAAATGTATGCTAAATAAAACTTAATGTCTTTTGATGCTTTTGTGATTAAAGGCCTGAAAAATCACACTAAAATACTGTATATCATGGTAAATCATGCTAAAGATAGTCTATTCCATCTATAATGGAAATGTTTAAATGCTTGCTACATAAAACGTAATGTCTTTTGATGCTTATACGCTTAACTGCCTTAACTGCCTTAACTGCTTGAACACCGCTAAATGCTGCTTGCAGCTTTAATTAGGTGTTCAAGCACGAAGTGCTGAAAACCTATTGTAATTGTACTGATTTTTATTATTATTATTATTATTATTATTATTATTATTTTCCCCTAAAACGCATCGTGCAGCCCAAACCGTAAGGGCTGGAGCTCTGAAACTTTGTCAAATGGTAGTACAAAAATCGAGGAGAGGTTATCAAAGTATGACCCCAATTGGCCCATAGGTGGCGCTATAGCAATCAATTGCGCGTAACTGCTCATAACTCCTAAACCGTAAGGCGTAGCCTCAAGTGTCTTATATCATTGGAAAGCTGGACTCTTGACTTAAAAAACGTATATCTCAGATTTCATTTCCGGTATGCAAATTTTTCCGCCATTTTGAAATTTGTCAAAAACCTACTTTTGCGAACTAGTCCCTGGTTTTTTTAACAATCGGAACCAAACCAGTGCAGAAATGTTCTCTGGAGTCTGAATATCAATAATTATTGAAAAAAAGTTGAAATTTCGATAACCTGTCGCTAGGGGGCGCAAAATGAAAGTTGTGGGAGGAGCCTATTTTACTAAAACGGCTATAACTCCAGAAGTAAATGAGATATCTTCACCAAACTTGGCACACATGTGTATAAGGACAGTCTGGGGTCACAGTAAAAAAACCGCGTCGATTTAACACTAGGTGGCGCTATAACATTAAAAAAACATAAAAAGGGGTGTGGCCACGTGACCGTTAGTCCGATTTACTTGAAAATTGGTATGCAGTGTCTTGGTCCAAGGCCCCATGTATGTGTAAAAGGATATTGGCGTATCTCAAAAAACATGGCCGCCATTGGCCAATGAATTTGAGCACCTATAAGACAAGGTTAACAGAAGCCAATCGGAACGGAACTCGCTGGGCATGTTCGACTCATGGCCAAAGAGGTCTGTAAGAGTTTTGAAAGAAATCGGCCACTAGTTGGCGCTAACGAGTTTTACGGCTCTGTAATCACGTGGTGTTGCACATATTGCCAAAACATGCATATCATTTGATAGACCTCCTCATGCTGAACAACTTTGCCTCTAGAACCATTGCTGTCAATCAAACCGTTCATTCAATATTCATGAATATGTTAAAAACCTACTTTTGCGAACTAGTCCCTGGTTTTTCGCCCAATTGGAACCAGACCAGTCTAGGTCAATTCTCTGGACTCTCTAGATCAATAATTATCAAAAAAAAGTTGAACTTTGCCCTTTGGTTTGCTATAACAGGGTCATTACAAAAAGGGGCGTGTCAAAACATACTCAAAAGCCTATAAATCATAAATAAAAACTCAGAACTTCACAAAAATTGGTACGCATATGTGACATAACATCATGAACAAGCATGCAAAGTTTTATGGAGATCGGACAATAGGTGGCGCTATAACTGTTGAAAAGCTTTAAAACCATGTATTTCCTATGGTAAATTGCCTGTATTGGCTGTAAATGGTCTTTTCCATCTATTACATCAGTGTTTAAATGTATGCTAAATAAAACTTAATGTCTTTTGATGCTTTTGTACTTAACGGCCTTAAAGGCCTTAACTGCTTGAACACCGCTAAATGCTGCTTGCAGCTTTAATTAGGTGTTCAAGCACGAAGTGCTGAAAACCTATTGTAATTGTAAGGATTTTTATTATTATTATTATTATTATTTTCCCCTAAAACGCATCGTGCAGCCCAAACCGTAAGGGCTGGAGCTCTGAAACTTTGTCAAATGGTAGTACAAAAATCGAGGAGAGGTTATCAAAGTATGACCCCAATTGGCCCATAGGTGGCGCTATAGAAATCAATTGCGCGTAACTGCTCATAACTCCTAAACCGTAAGGCGTAGCCTCAAGTGTCTTATATCATTGGAAAGCTGGACTCTTGACTTAAAAAACGTATATCTCCGATTTCATTTCCGGTATGCAAATTTTTCCGCCATTTTGAAATTTGTCAAAAACCTACTTTTGCGAACTAGTCCCTGGTTTTTTGCACAATCGGAACCAAACCAGTGCAGAAATGTTCTCTGGAGTCTGAATATCAATAATTATCGAAAAAAAGTTGAAATTTAGATAACCTGTCGCTAGGGGGTGCAAAATTAACGTTGTGGGAGGAGCCTATTTTACTAAAACGGCTATAACTCCAGAAGTAAATGAGATATCTTCACCAAACTTGGCACACATGTGTACAAGGACAGTCTGGGGTCACAGTAAAAAAACCGCGTCGATTTAACACTAGATGGCGCTATAACATTAAAAAAACATAAAAAGGGGTGTGGCCACGTGACCGTTAGTCCGATTGACTTGAAAATTGGTATGCAGTGTCTTGGTCCAAGGCCCCATGTATGTGTAAAAGGATATTGGCGTATCTCAAAAAACATGGCCGCCATCGGCCAATGAAGTTTGAGCACCTATGAGACGAGGTTAACGGAGGCCGATCGGAACGAAACTCAATGGGCATGTTCGACTCATGGCCCTAGAGGCCTGTAAGAGTTTTGAAAGAAAACGGCCACTAGTTGGCGCTACCGAGTTTTACGGCTCTGTAATCACGTGGTGTTGCACATATTGCCAAAACATGCATATCATTTGATAGATCTACTCATGCTGAACAACTTTGCCTCTATAACCATTGCTGTCAATCAAACCGTTCATTAAATATTCACGAATATGTTAAAAACCTACTTTTGCGAACTAGTCCCTGGTTTTTTGCCCGATCGGAACCAGACCAGTCTAGGACAATTCTCTGGACTCTCTAGATCAATAATTATCGAAAAAAAGTTGAACTTTGCCCTTTGGTTTGCTATAACAGGGTAATTTATAAAAAGGGGCGTGTCAAAACACACTCAAAAGCCTATAAATCATAAATAAAAACTCAGAACTTCACAAAAATTGGTGAGCATATGTGACATAACATCATGAACAAGCATGCAAAGTTTTATGGAGATCGGACAATAGGTGGCGCTATAACTGTTGAAAAGCTTTAAAACCATGCATTTCCTATGGTAAATTGCTTGTATTGGCTGTAAATGGTGTTTTCCATCTATTATGTCAGTGGTTAAATGTATGCTAAATAAAACTTAATGTCTTTTGATGCTTTTGTGATTAAAGGCCTGAAAAATCACACTAAAATACTGTATATCATGGTAAATCATGCTAAAAATAGTCTATTCCATCTATAATGGAAATGTTTAAATGCTTGCTACATAAAACGTAATGTCTTTTGATGCTTATACGCTTAACTGCCTTAACTGCCTTAACTGCTTGAACACCGCTAAATGCTGCTAGCAGCTTTAATTATTATTATTATTCTTCTGCCGTAAAACGCATCGTGCAGACCAAACCGTAAGTGCTAGAGACTTGAAACTTTGTCAGATGGTAGTACAAAAATCGAGGAGAGGCTATCAAATTATGAGCCCGATTGGCCCATAGGTGGCGCTATAGCAACCAATTGCGCGAAACTGCTCATAACTCCTAAACCGTATGTCGTAGACTCAAGTGTCTTATATCATTGGAAAGCTGAAGACCTGGAGAACAAAACGTATATCTCCGATTTCATTTCCGCCATGATAGATTTTCCGCCATTTTGAATTTTGTCAAAAAACGACTTTTGCGAACTAGTCCCTGGTTTTTTGCCCGATCGGAACCAAACCAGTGCAGAAATGTTCTCTGGAGTCTGAATATCAATAATTATCGAAAAAAAGTTGAATTTTCGATTCAGGGTTGCTAGGGGGCGCAAAATAAACGTTGTGGGAGGAGCCTATTTTACTAAAACGGCTATAACTCCAGAAGTAAATGAGATAAGTTGACCAAACTTGGCAGACATGTGTATAAGGACAGTCTGAGGTCACAGTAAAAAAATCGCATCGATTGAGCTCTAGGTGGCGCTATAACATGAAAAAAACATATGGCCACCTAGTGGTTTGTCCGATTGACTTGAAAATTGGTATGCAGTGTCTTGGTCCAAGGCCCCATGTATGTATATGAGGACATTGGCGTATCTCAAAAAACATGGCCGCCATCGGCCAATGAAGTTTGAGCACCTATGAGACGAGGTTAACGAAAGCCGATCGGAACGAAACTCGATGGGCATGTTCGACTCATGGCCCAAGTGGTCTGTAAGAGTTTTGAAAAAAATCGGCCACTAGTTGGCGCTAACGAGTTCTACGGCTCTGTAATCACGTGGTGGTGCACATATTCCCACAAAATGCATATCATTTGATAGATCTCCTCATGCTGAACAACTTTGCCTCTAGAACCATTGCTGTCAATCAAACCGTTCATTAAATATTCACGAATATGTTAAAAAGCTACTTTTGCGAACTAGTCCCTGGTTTTTCGCCCGATCGGAACCAGACCAGTCTAGGACAATTCTCTGGACTCTCTAGATCAATAATTATCGAAAAAAAGTTGAACTTTGCCCTTTGGTTTGCTATAACAGGGTCATCAATAAAAAGGGGCGTGTCAAAACACACTCAAAAGCCTATAAATCATAAATAAAAACTCAGAACTTCACAAAAATTGGTGAGCATATGTGACATAACATCGTGAACAAGCATGCAAAGTTTTATGGAGATCGGACCATAGGTGGCGCTATAACTGTTGAAAATCTTCAAAACCATTCATTTCCTATGGTAAATTGCCCGTATTGGCTGTAAATGGTCCTTTCCATCTATTAGGTCAGTGTTTAAATGTATGCTAAATAAAACTTAATGTCTTTTGATGCTTTTTTGATTAAAGGCCTAAAAAATCACACTAAAATACTGTATATCATGGTAAATCATGCTAAAAATAGTCTATTCCATCAATGATGGAAATATTTAAATGGTTGCTACATAAAACTTAATGTCTTTTGATGCTTATACGCTTAACTGCCTTAACTGCCTTAACTGCTTGAACACCGCTAAATGCTGCTTGCAGCTTTAATTATTATTATTATTCTGCCGTAAAACGCATCGTGCAGACCAAACCGTAAGAGCTAGAGACTTGATATTTGGGATTAAGGTAGCACAGAAATCGAGGAGAGGTTATCAAAATATGACCCCAATTGGCCCATAGGTGGCGCTATAGCAATCAATTGCGCGTAACTGCTCATAACTCCTAAACCGTAAGGCGTAGCCTCAAGTGTCTTATATCATTGGAAAGCTGGACTCTTGACTTAAAAAACGTATATCTCCGATTTCATTTCCGGTATGCAAATTTTTCCGCCATTTTGAAATTTGTCAAAAACCTACTTTTGCGAACTAGTCCCTGGTTTTTTGCACAATCGGAACCAAACCAGTGCAGAAATGTTCTCTGGAGTCTGATTATCAATAATTATCGAAAAAAAGTTGAAATTTCGATAACCTGTCGCTAGGGGGCGCAAAATGAATGTTGTGGGAGGAGCCTATTTTACTAAAACGGCTATAACTCCAGAAGTAAATGACATATCTTCACCAAACTTGGCACACATGTGTATAAGGACAGTTTGTGGTCACACTAAAAAAACCGCGTCGATTTAACACTAGGTGGCGCTATAACATTAAAAAAACATAAAAAGGGGTGTGGCCACGTGACCGTTAGTCCGATTGACTTGAAAATTGGTATGCAGTGTCTTGGTCCAAGGCCCCATGTATGTGTATGAGGAAATTGGCGTATCTAAAAAAACATGGCCGCCATCGGCCAATGAAGTTTGAGAACCTATTAGACGAGGTTAACGGAGGCCGATCGGAACGAAACTCGATGGGCATGTTCGACTCATGGCCAAAGAGGCCTGTAAGAGTTTTGAAAGAAATCGGCCACTAGTTGGCGCTACCGAGTTTTACGGCTCTGTAATCACGTGGTGTTGCACATATCCCCACAAAATGCATATCATTTGATAGATCTCCTCATGTTGAACAACTTTGCCTCTAGAACCATTGCTGTCAATCAAACCGTTCGTTAAATATTCACGAATATGTTAAAAACCTACTTTTGCGAACTAGTCCCTGGTTTTTCGCCCGATCGGAACCAGACCAGTCTAGGACAATTCTCTGGACTCTCTAGATCAATAATTATTGAAAAAAAGTTGAACTTTGCCCTTTGGTTTGCTATAACAGGGTCATTAATAAAAAGGGGCGTGTCAAAACACACTCAAAAGCCTATAAATCATAAATAAAAACTCAGAACTTCACAAAAATTGGTGAGCATATGTGACATAACATCATGAACAAGCATGCAAAGTTTTATGGAGATCGGACCATAGGTGGCGCTATAACTGTTGAAAATCTTCAAAACCATTCATTTCCTATGGTAAATTGCCTGTATTGGCTGTAAATGGTATGTTCCATCTATGATCTTATAATCTTTATATTATAATGTTCAAAATCAGTGCAGTACAATTCTCTGGACTCTCTAGATCAATAATCATCAGAAAAGGTATCATTTCTTCATTTGAATGGCTATAATAGGGTGTAAGTTGGATGGCTATAACAGCTATATTAGCTTGGATGGCTATAACAGGCAAAAAGTATTATTTCATCATACTACTACCTAATATTGTTATATATAATTCATATTGAGACTTTATAAAATCATTAGTTTAACATTTACAATCACATTTTGTCCAAATTCATCTATTGCTCTGTACTCTCTAGATCAATAATTATCAGAAAAGGTATAACTTCTTCATTTGGATGGTCCCCGAAAGCCTATATCTCTTCAATGAATGCTCAGATCTTCTTAAAAACATGTCAGAACATGTGACTCTAAAGAAGATAAGAAATAATGCATCTATGACAGTTAAAAAGGAGAAAATGATCAAAAACAAATGGCATATTAACCTAATAAGTGGTATACTACTGCCCCCTGCTGTTTAAAATAGTCATTTTGTCATGATTCTAACTAATATTATTCTATAATTCTAATTTAGACTTGATAAAATCACTATTTTAATATTTACACTCACATTTTGTCAATTCATCTATTGCAGAATTACTATTGACAGTTGTATCACAGCAAAAGATGTACAATTCATCTATTGCTCTGTACTCTCTAGATCAATAATTATCAGAAAAGGTTTAACTTCTTCATTTGGATGGTCCCCAAAAGCCTATATCTCTTCAATGAATGCTCAGATCTTCTTAAAAACATGTCAGAACATGTGACTCTAAAGAAGATAAGAAATAATGCATCTATGACAGTTAAAAAGGAGAAAATGATAAAAAACAAATGGCATATTAACCCAATAAGTGGTATACTACTGCCCCCTGCTGTTTAAAATAGTCATTTTGTCATGATTCTAACTAATATTATTCTATAATTCTAATTTAGTGACTTTATAAAATCACTATTTTAACATTTACACTCACATTTTGTCAATTCATCTATTGCAGAATTACTATTGACAGTTGTATCACAGTTACAAATGGGAATCCTAAAGTGAAAGTAAAAACGCTGTCCGCCATTTAGGCCACGCCCCCCCAGTACAAATTCACTCATAACTCGAAAACAGAAAGTCGCTGCGCGCTCAAATTTTGATGGTAAGGTCCTCTCGGGAATCTTGATCGAAATCTATCGTCGCGGGGCTCGGGAGCGCCCCCCCCCCCCCCCCCGGATCGCTAATCCGTGAGACCTCCGACTTGGAACGGCTGTAACTCCCGATCTAGACCACCTAGATTCTTGAGGGAGAGCTTGTTGGAAAGGGCCCGTCCTCGTCTAGCTTTGATTCGAGTATGGTGCGATTTGGCCTGGGCATTCCCGAGATATAAGCCCACAAAGACATGCATTTCAACGGACATTACTCTCGGACCCAATCACTCAGCAACACTGGGATGGTCTTGTTCAAGAGGGCTCCTCTAACACTATCTAATTTCTGAGTTTCAGATTTTTTCACTTTCTTGTTCCCGAGATATAAGTAAAAAAAAACGAATTTAACCGATGTTGTCCACTAGAGGGAGCAACAGCATTAGAATTCTTTAATCTTTTTAACCAGATTTCAGCAATGGCTAACAAACAAATGCTTAAAGATATTTATTATGTTGGAAACAATATTTATAATAAATAATATACTATTAAATAATGATTTATTATTAGAAAGTTTAATATTTGTACATCACAAATAAACATCTGAAATGCTTAACACTAGAAGTGCCAGAATTCCATAACTACTAGAACTGCCACAAGCGGTCATTTTGACCGTTAGATTGCAATCTCTATATCTTTAATGATAAATACCCAATTGAGAGATTAATGCATTTATTGTATTAGGATATCTTTTAAAAACAAAACACCAAACTGTACATTTAAAAAAGTTTAATTATACATTTATAAATAATAATATCAGTAGCCCGTAATTATCGCATATTCACAACAGATTGGCCTAGCTACATTTCCATATTCAACATAACTCAGAACAAGATAATAACAACTAAAAGTATCTTATTTAGATATTCTTTTGACAGTGAGAGAGACAATGTCACGGTTTATGAATTCGCTGTCTCCTTTCTCGTCTTGTTGTGTGTGTGTGTGTGTGTGTGTGTGTGTGTGTGTGTGTGTGTGTGTGTGTGTGTGTGTGTGCGTGTGTCATTGCAGCTGATCAGCATGCCCGCTCTGATCAACGCGCCAGCTGCAACTGATCAGCATTCGACCCTTTTTAGTGTTACTGTTGTCGCCTAGTCTTTGTTAGATCGTTGTAGATTTTTCCTGCGTGTTTGTTCCCTGCCTGTATCCCTTTTCCGTGTGTTATCCCGTGTTCAGCACTCCATGGTTCTACACGCAGCGTCCCTGTGCTGCCAAGGGCTTCATACCGGACATTTACACACCTTAACTCTCCCAGCATCTGACCAGCTCTCAATAAACATATCTGTCATTTTGCAATTGAATCTTCTGATTATTTCCTAATACACAAAGGTCAACCGCGAGAAATGTAACAAAAGAATACCGCGAAATTCAGTGCGGTCAATATGACCGTCTGTGGCCGAAATAGGTAAATATGTTCATTTGTTTTTTTGCCTTATGTGTAATTTATATTAAAAACATTTTAAATGAAAATACAGACACTTTTAGGAAAAGTCAGGTACGAGCAGGATTTTATTTATTTTTTCAACAAAGTTATTGCAGATATAAAATTCAAAACGGTCAAAATGACCGCCGTGGCCGTTCTAGTGTTAAGGACCACAAAAAGAGACTTTCACAATATCATAACCCAAAATTGTGTGTGTGTGTGTGTGTGTGTGTAAGCATGCATAATGGAATTCACATTGAAAGACTGGTTGGCTTTAGTGTACAATACTGATTAAACCAAGTAGTTCAAAATAAAAGTGGTACTATAGCAATAAGTGGTCTTCTACTACCCTCTGCTGGACATTATACTTATTAATAGTCTTTTCACATGTGCTTTTGCATTCATATATTTAGACACTAAAAAATAACCTTATGTGACAATTACTATAATAACACAATCATATTTTGTCTTTCAATTCACTTTACTGTTCTGAAGCTTCACATAATTGCTAACAACGTGGTAAATCATGCTACAATCCTGCTTAATCATTCTAGAATGTGGTATATTATGATAAATTAGTGTGTAACATTCGGTCACAACAAGGTAACATCAAGGTAAACTAAGACAAATCATTTACATTTACATTTAGTCATTTAGCAGACGCTTTTATCCAAAGCGACTTACAACTGAGGACTAAACCAAGCGAGTCATCGTGAATATACAAAAACAACGCAAGAAGTGCTCAAAATACAAAGTTCAGACATTGCTCGGAGTAGCATAAGCCAGATAAGCAAGGATTTAAGGAAAAGGAAAGAATTTTTTAAATTTTTTTTATGTTTAAGTGCTCACGGAAGAGATGAGTTTTCAGTTGTCTTTTGAATGCTGTCAGGGATTCTGCATTCCGGATGAGGGTGGGCAGATCATTCCTGAAATATGAATCCTGAAGGACAATTGCAGTAAACATTTCTTTTTTCCATCACATAGTTCAAATATCTGTATCTACAACAGAATGTGTGTGTGTAGTCCTAGGTTTCTAAATAAATGCTGAATAATCTGATTAATACTTTAAAAACACATTATGTGAAATGCTTATAGACCATTAAAGTATATTTTCATAATGATACATCCCAATAGCATTGAAAACCACAACAACAACAACATTTGTCTTTATTTGTGTGTGTGTGTGTGTGTGTGTGTGTGTGTGTGTGTGTGTGTGTGAGAGAGAGAGAGAGAGCATAATGTCTAAATATGAGTGCAAAAGCACCTGTGAAAAGACTTTATTAAATAAGTATAATGTCCAGCAGAGGGCAGTAGAAGACCACTTATTGGCTCACTTTCATTTTGACAGACTTGATTTTCACCAGTATTCTGTTTTTTCCTTATTAACTATTATAAAACAATCATATTTTGTCAGAGTTTATCACTTCATTTGTTCTGATGCTTCACACAATTGCTAGCAACGTGGTAAATCATGGTAAATCACGATAGAAACATGGTAAATCATTGTAAACAATACTATTACATGGTGTATCATGGCAAATCATGCTACAATCCTGCGGTAAATCATTCTAGAATGTGGTATATCATGGTAAATCATCCTATAACATGGTAAATCATGCAAGAATCATATTAAATCATACTAGAATATGTTCAACTGTGGTAAATCATGCTAGAACAGGGTAAATCATGGTGAATCATACTAGAACTTGGTATATCATGGTAAACTATGGTAAATCATGCTAGATTCATGGTAAACTATACTGCAAAATTGTAAATAATGAAAAATCACACTGAAATGTGGTATATCATGGTAAATCATGCTAAAACATGGTCTATTCTATCTATGATCTCAGTGGTTAAATGCTTGCTACATACAACTTAATGTCTTTTGATGCTTTTGTGCTTAACGGCCTTAAAGGCCTTAACTGCTTGAACACCGCTAAATGCTGCTTGCAGCTTTAATTAGGTGTTCAAGCACGAAGTGCTGAAAACCTATTGTAATTGTACTGATTTTTATTATTATTATTAAGTTGGCTTGTGAGAGCCAACTTACTGAAATCCTATTTAAACTTATTATTATTAAGTTGGCTTGGAGAGCCAACTTACTGATATTGTACTTAAACTTATTATTAAGTTGGCTTGTGAGAGCCAACTTACTGAAATCCTATTTAAACTTATTATTATTATTATTAAGTTGGCTTGTGAGAGCCAACTTACTGATATTGTACTTAAACTTATTATTATTATTATTATTATTATTATTATTCTTTTTCTGAGACTAAAATTTCAAACTCTAACTCCTCCTAGAGCTTTAACTCCACATACTCCAAACTCGGCACGGACACTCAAACTGTTCTGACTCGAGTTGCTATATCTTTTCTAACTGATCGGACTTACGGTTTTCCTAAAAACTGCGATCAAACTCGGAAAAAACTCCCATTGACTTTACATTGCGGAACTTTCAAAAATTCAAATCCCAACTGTCATTTTCACACAGACACAAAAGGGCCTGACAGCCCTGCTGTCAGGCAGACCTCTCTCTCTCCCTAGGAGGATTTATTTTATCAAGCAGCCAATAAGTAATGGCCCTAAATCTTCAAAGCCACACCATAGCAACCAGTTACAGCACCCTAGCAACCGTGGGCGATAGGCACGAGGCCGCAGGCCTCGTGCCATACTAAATAACTCTATAAAAACTCTATAAAAACTCCAAATAAAAACTCCACAGTAATTATCTGTTAAAAAATACACGCCGACATCACACACCCCTGATTGAGACGTCAAATTGTGCGGATTATTGAGGAGAGGTGTGCTGTGACTTTTCTTAGCGATCGGGGGTACGGTGTTCGCCCCAGGGGCAAATAATTGGGTAAAAAAATCCCATAGACTTAACACTGCCACAAACTTTGACGACACGTAGCACTGACCGATGATTTCTCAGAAACTTGTAATTTACCACATTTGATGAGGCTGGCAGGCTCTGTAAGAACATACCTCACAATGGGGTAAAAGTTGCACCCCTGGGGGGCAGGAGCTGCCCAAAGTTGCCCCATTGACTTACTATGGTGTAGGACGGCCCATGAAATGGGCTGTCCTACACCATAGAAACCGCATTTATATTGAACATAACTCTGGATCACAGTGTCGTAGAGACAAGGGGGCGGGCTCATTTTACTCGGACGACCAATCAGTCTCTCAGGATCATTGTGAAGCTATTAAGCCACGCCCTAGCAACCATTTAGAGCACCCTTAGCAACAACTCCCATAGACTTCCATTGAAAGAGATCAAAGGGATATCTCCGGATAGAAGTGTCATAGAAACATGAGGGTGGTCTCGTTTGACTCGGGGCAGCAAACAGCCAATCATGAATCACCTCAACACTTCCTAGCCACGCCCTAGCAACCATTGTCGAGCACCTTAGCAACCAAAATCCAAAGAGGAATATCGTCCATTCTGAATGTCACAGAGGCATGGGAGTTGGTTTATATCATTCATACTGACAAGCAGCCTTTGGAGTTTCATGATTGGCAGCTGCCAAGCCACTCCCTAGCAACCAAACAGAGTACCCTAGCAACCATTTTGCAAGACCTACATCTCTGCATCAGAACATGGTATAGAGATGGGGGTTGGTTTATATCATTCATACTGACAAGCAGCCTTTGGAGTTTCATGATTGGCAGCAGCAAAGCCACTCCCTAGCAACCAAACAGAGTACCCTAGCAACCATTTTGTAACAGCTATATCTCAGCATCAGAACATTGTATCGCGATAGGGGTTGGGTCTTTTGACTCATGCTAGCACACAGGACTTTCAACATGCTTAACATGCTAGCTGTGAATAGCTACATGCTAATATTGATTAGCTAAGTGCTAAATCATGCCATGAACATTATAAAAACTCTATAGTAACCATAGATGAACACTACCAACCACCTAGTAACACCATAGCAACCACCCAGAATACCATAGCAACCACCTAAAACACACTAGCAACCGCCTAGCAACACCATAGCAACCACCCAGAACACCCTAGCAACACCCTAGCAACCACCCAGAACACCCTAGCAACACACTAGCAACCACCCAGAATACCCTAGCAACCGCCTAGCAACACCCTAGCAACCACCCAGAATACCCTAGCAACCGCCTAGCAACACCCTAGCAACCACCCAGAACACCCTAGCAACTGCCTAGCAACACCCTAGCAACCACCCAGAACACCATAGCAACCACCTAGAACACCCTAGCAACCGCCTAACAACCACCCAGAACACCCTAGCAACTACCTAGCAACCACCCAAAATACCTTAGAACACCCTAGCAACACCATAGCAACCAAACAAAATACCTAAGAACACCCTAACAACACCCTAGCAACCACCCAAAATACCTTAGAACATCCTAGCAACACTATAGCAACCACCCAGAACACCCTAGCAACCACTCAAAATACCTTAGCAACCGCCTAGCGACCACCCAGAACAACCTAGCAACCACCCAAAATACCTTAAAACATCCTAGCAACACCATAGCAACCACCCAGAACACCCTAGCAACCACCCAAAATACCTTAGAACACCCTAGCAACACCATAGCAACCACCCAGAACACCCTAGCAACTGCCTTGCAACCACCCAGAACACCATAGCAACCACCCAGAACACCCTAGCAACCACCTAACAACCAACCAGAACACCCTAGCAACCACCCAGAACACCCTAGCAACTGCCTAACAACCACCCAGAACACCATAGCAACCCACTAGAAACACTGTAGCAACTTTAAATTACTTCAAACTATACTTTAAACTTTAAACTAATTTAAACTTCAAACTACTTTAAACTTTAAACTAAATTAAAATTCAAACTACTTTAAAATTCAAACTAATTTAAACTTTAAACTACTTTAAATTTCAAACTAATTTAAATTTTCAAACTAATTTAAACTTCTTCAAACTTTCTGTTCCAAACTTTCACAAGCCAACTTAAAGTTTGTCTCGACGAACTTTTTCTAGTTATTATTATTATTATTCTTCTTCTGCCCCCTAAAATTTCTGACTCTAACTCCTCCTAGAGCTTTAACTCCACATACTCCAAACTCGGCACGGACACTCAAACTGTTCTCACTTAGTGTGCTATATCTTTTCTAACTGATCGGACTTACGGTTTTCCTAAAAATGACGATCGAAACTCGAAAAAAACCATTTGAAAATCCCATTGACTTAACATTGCGGAATGTTCAGACTGTCAAACTCCCCAACTGTCAAAATTTCAAATCTAAATCCCTTGAAGCCCTGGACTCAAACTGCCATTCTATACACTATATGAGCCATTGAGACTCATTTAAACTAATGAACTCATCAATGACACTTCTAACTATCTAATCTTAAACTCTTAAACTCATAATAAATTAATAAACTCTAAACTTGAACTCTTAGACTCATTTAAACTTATAAACTCTAAACTCATAAACTCTAAATTCATAAACCCATACTCTTATAAACTCTCATAAACTATTAAACTCATAAGTTAATAAACTCTGGACACTTACTCATTTAAACTTATAAACTCTAAACTCATAAATTAATCAACTCTGAACTCTTACTCATTTAAACTTAAAATCTCATGAATTTATACACTTATAAACTCATAAACATAGAAACTCATGAATTCATACACTAATGAACTCTCATGAATTCATACACTAATGAACTCTCATGAATTCATACACTAATGAACTCTCATGGATTCATACACTAATGAACTCTCATGAATTCATACACTAATGAACTCTCATGAATTCATACACTAATGAACTCTCATGAATTCATACACTAATGAACTCTCATGAATTCATACACTAATGAACTCTCATGAATTCATACACTAATGAACTCTCATGGATTCATACATTAATTCATACACTAATGAACTCTCATGAATTCATACACTAATGAACTCTCATGAATTCATACACTAATGAACTCTCATGAATTCATACACTAATGAACTCTCATGGATTCTTACACTAATGAACTCTCATGGATTCATACACTAATGAACTCTCATGGATTCATACACTAATGAACTCTCATGAATTCATACACTAATGAACTCAAACTCATAAATTAATAAACTCTGAACTCTTACTCATTTAAACTTATAAACTCCAAACTCATAAACTCGTACACTTATAAACTCATACACTTATAAACTCATGAATTCATACACTTATGAACTCAAACTCATAAATTAATAAACTCTGAACTCTTACTCATTTAAACTTATAAACTCCAAACTCATAAATTCATACACTTATAAACTCATGAACTTATAAATGCATTAATTCATACACGTATGAACTCTCATGAATTCATACACTTATGAACTTTTAAACTCATAAATAGTTCACCATAGCAAACACCCAGAACACTCTAGCAACTGCATAGCAACCACCCAGAACAGCCTAGAAACCAACTGAAATACCTTAGAACACCCTAGCAACACCATAGCAACCACCCACAATACCTTAGAACACCCTAGCAACCACATAATATACCTTAGAACACCCTAGCAACCACCCAGAACACCCTAGCAACCGCCCAAAATACCTTAGAACACCCTAGCAACCACCCAAAATGCCTTATAACACCCTAGCAACCACCCAAAATACCTTAGAACACCCTAGCAACCACCCAAAATACATTAGAACACCATAGCAACACCATAGCAACCACCCAAAATACCTTAGAACACCCTAGCAACACCCTAGCAACCACCAAAAATACCTTAGAACACCCTAGCAACACCCTAGCAACCACCCGAAATACCTCAGAACATCCTAGCAACACCCTAGCAACCACCCAAAATACCTTAGAATACCCTAGCAACACCATAGCAACCACCCGAAATACCTCAGAACATCCTAGCAACACCCTAGCAACCACCCAAAATACCTTAGAACACCATAGCAACCACTCAGAACACCCTAGCAACCACCCAAAATACCTTAGAACACCCTAGCAACCACCCAGAACACCCTAGCAACCACCCAAAATACCTTAGAACACCCTAGCAACCACCCAAAATAACTTAAAACACCCTAGCAACCACCCAAAATACCTTAGAACACCCTAGCAACACCATAGCAACCACCCAAAATACCTTAGAACACCCTAGCAACCACCAAAAATACCTTAGAACACCCTAGCAACCACCCGAAATACCTCAGAACATCCTAGCAACACCCTAGCAACCACCCAAAATACCTTAGAACACCATAGCAACCACCAAAAATGCCTTATAACACCCTAGCAACACCCTAGCAACCACCCAAAATACCTTAGAACACCCTAACAACACCCTAGCAACCACCCGAAATACCTTGAAACACCCTAGCAACACCATAGCAACCACCTAAAATACCCTAGAACACCCTAGCAACCACCCAGAACACCCTAGCAACCACTCAAAATACCTTAGAAACCACTTAGCAACCCACTAGAAACACCCTAGCAACATTTAATTACTTGAAACTATACTTTAACCTTTAAAACTACTTTGAACTTTAAACTATTTAAAACTTTAAACTACTTTAAACTACTTTAAACTAATTTAAACTTCAAACTACTTTAAAATTCAAACTTATTTAAACTTTAAACTACTTTAACTTTCAAACTAATTTAAACTTCAAACTACTTTAAAATTCAAACTAATTTAAACTTTAAATTAATTTAAACTATTTTAAACTTTAAACTAAGTTAAACTATAAACTACTTTAAACTAATTTAAACTTCAAACTAATTTAAACTTTAAACTGATTTAAACTTCAAACTACTTTAAACTTCTTCAAACTTTGCGGTCCAAACTTTCACAAGCCAACTTAAAGTTTGTCTCGACGAACTTTTTCTAGTTAAGTTGGCTTGTGAGAGCCAACTTACTGATATTGTACTTAAACTTATTAAGTTGGCTTGTGAGAGCCAACTTACTGAAATCCTATTTAAACTTATTATTATTATTATTATTAAGTTGGCTTGTGAGAGCCAACTTACTGAAATCCTATTTAAACTTATTATTATTATTATTATTATTATTATTATTCTTCTTCTGCCCCCTAAAATTTCTGACTCTAACTCCTCCTAGAGCTTTAACTCCACATACTCCAAACTCGGCACGGACACTCAAACTGTTCTCACTTAGTGTGCTATATCTTTTCTAACTGATCGGACTTACGGTTTTCCTAAAAATGACGATCGAAACTCGAAAAAAACCATTTGAAAATCCCATTGACTTAACATTGCGGAATGTTCAGACTGTCAAACTCCCCAACTGTCAAAATTTCAAATCTAAATCCCTTGAAGCCCTGGACTCAAACTGCCATTCTATACACTATATGAGCCATTGAGACTCATTTAAACTAATGAACTCATCAATGACACTTCTAACTATCTAATCTTAAACTCTTAAACTCATAATAAATTAATAAACTCTAAACTTGAACTCTTAGACTCATTTAAACTTATAAACTCTAAACTCATAAACTCTAAATTCATAAACCCATACTCTTATAAACTCTCATAAACTATTAAACTCATAAGTGAATAAACTCTGGACACTTACTCATTTAAACTTAAAATCTCATGAATTTATACACTTATAAACTCATAAACATAGAAACTCATGAATTCATACACTAATGAACTCTCATGAATTCATACACTAATGAACTCTCATGAATTCATACACTAATGAACTCTCATGGATTCATACACTAATGAACTCTCATGAATTCATACACTAATGAACTCTCATGAATTCATACACTAATGAACTCTCATGAATTCATACACTAATGCACTCTCATGAATTCATACACTAATGAACTCTCATGAATTCATACACTAATGAACTCTCATGGATTCATACATTAATTCATACACTAATGAACTCTCATGAATTCATACACTAATGAACTCTCATGAATTCATACACTAATGAACTCTCATGAATTCATACACTAATGAACTCTCATGGATTCTTACACTAATGAACTCTCATGGATTCATACACTAATGAACTCTCATGGATTCATACACTAATGAACTCTCATGAATTCATACACTAATGAACTCAAACTCATAAATTAATAAACTCTGAACTCTTACTCATTTAAACTTATAAACTCCAAACTCATAAACTCGTACACTTATAAACTCATACACTTATAAACTCATGAATTCATACACTTATGAACTCAAACTCATAAATTAATAAACTCTGAACTCTTACTCATTTAAACTTATAAACTCCAAACTCATAAATTCATACACTTATAAACTCATGAACTTATAAATGCATTAATTCATACACGTATGAACTCTCATGAATTCATACACTTATGAATTTTTAAACTCATAAATAGTTCACCATAGCAAACACCCAGAACACTCTAGCAACTGCATAGCAACCACCCAGAACAGCCTAGAAACCAACTGAAATACCTTAGAACACCCTAGCAACACCATAGCAACCACCCACAATACCTTAGAACACCCTAGCAACCACATAATATACCTTAGAACACCCTAGCAACCACCCAGAACACCCTAGCAACCGCCCAAAATACCTTAGAACACCCTAGCAACCACCCAAAATGCCTTATAACACCCTAGCAACACCCTAGCAACCACCCAAAATACCTTAGAACACCCTAGCAACCACCCAAAATACATTAGAACACCATAGCAACACCATAGCAACCACCCAAAATACCTTAGAACACCCTAGCAACACCCTAGCAACCACCAAAAATACCTTAGAACACCCTAGCAACACCCTAGCAACCACCCGAAATACCTCAGAACATCCTAGCAACACCCTAGCAACCACCCAAAATACCTTAGAACACCCTAGCAACCACCCAAAATACATTAGAACACCCTAGCAACCACCCGAAATACCTCAGAACATCCTAGCAACACCCTAGCAACTACCCAAAATACCTTAGAACACCATAGCAACACCATAGCAACCACTCAGAACACCCTAGCAACCACCCAAAATACCTTAGAACACCCTAGCAACCACCCAGAACACCCTAGCAACCACCCAAAATACCTTAGAACACCCTAGCAACCACCCAAAATAACTTAAAACACCCTAGCAACCACCCAAAATACCTTAGAACACCCTAGCAACACCATAGCAACCACCCAAAATACCTTAGAACACCCTAGCAACCACCAAAAATACCTTAGAACACCCTAGCAACACCCTAGCAACCACCCGAAATACCTCAGAACATCCTAGCAACACCCTAGCAACCACCCAAAATACCTTAGAACACCATAGCAACCACCCGAATTGCCTTATAACACCCTAGCAACACCCTAGCAACCACCCAAAATACCTTAGAACACCCTAACAACACCCTAGCAACCACCCAAAATACCTTGAAACACCCTAGCAACACCATAGCAACCACCTAAAATACCCTAGAACACCCTAGCAACCACCCAGAACACCCTAGCAACCACTCAAAATACCTTAGAAACCACTTAGCAACCCACTAGAAACACCCTAGCAACATTTAATTACTTGAAACTATACTTTAACCTTTAAAACTACTTTGAACTTTAAACTATTTAAAACTTTAAACTACTTTAAACTACTTTAAACTACTTTAAACTACTTTAAACTAATTTAAACTAATTTAAACTTCAAACTACTTTAAAATTCAAACTTATTTAAACTTTAAACTACTTTAACTTTCAAACTAATTTAAACTTCAAACTACTTTAAAATTCAAACTAATTTAAACTTTAAACTAATTTAAACTATTTTAAACTTTAAACTAAGTTAAACTATAAACTACTTTAAACTAATTTAAACTTCAAACTACTTTAAACTTCTTCAAACTTTGCGGTCCAAACTTTCACAAGCCAACTTAAAGTTTGTCTCGACGAACTTTTTCTAGTTATTATTCTTCTTCTGCCCCCTAAAATTTCTGACTCTAACTCCTCCTAGAGCTTTAACTCCACATACTCCAAACTCGGCACGGACACTCAAACTGTTCTCACTTAGTGTGCTATATCTTTTCTAACTGATCGGACTTACGGTTTTCCTAAAAATGACGATCAAAACTCGAAAAAAACCATTTGAAAATCCCATTGACTTAACATTGCGGAATGTTCAGACTGTCAAACTCCCCAACTGTCAAAATTTCAAATCTAAATCCCTTGAAGCCCTGGACTCAAACTGCCATTCTATACACTATATGAGCCATTGAGACTCATTTAAACTAATGAACTCATCAATGACACTTCTAACTATCTAATCTTAAACTCTTAAACTCATAATAAATTAATAAACTCTAAACTTGAACTCTTAGACTCATTTAAACTTATAAACTCTAAACTCATAAACTCTAAATTCATAAACCCATACTCTTATAAACTCTCATAAACTATTAAACTCATAAGTTAATAAACTCTGGACACTTACTCATTTAAACTTATAAACTCTAAACTCATAAATTAATCAACTCTGAACTCTTACTCATTTAAACATAGAAACTCATGAATTCATACACTAATGAACTCTCATGAATTCATACACTAATGAACTCTCATGAATTCATACACTAATGAACTCTCATGAATTCATACACTAATGAACTCTCATGAATTCATACACTAATGAACTCTCATGAATTCATACACTAATGAACTCTCATGGATTCATACACTAATGAACTCTCATGGATTCATACACTAATGAACTCTCATGGATTCATACACTAATGAACTCTCATGGATTCATACACTAATGAACTCTCATGAATTCATACACTAATGAACTCTCATGAATTCATACACTAATGAACTCTCATGAATTCATACACTAATGAACTCTCATGGATTCATACACTAATGAACTCTCATGAATTCATACACTAATGAACTCTCATGAATTCATACACTAATGAACTCTCATGGATTCATACACTAATGAACTCTCATGGATTCATACACTAATGAACCCCTAGACTGAATCAAACTGCCATTCTATATACTATATGAGCCATTGAGACTCATTCAAACTAATAAACTCATCTATCTATGACACTCATCCATCTATCTATCTATCTACTTTAAACTAAATTAAACCTCAAACTAAATTAAACTTTAAACTTCAAACTAATTTAAACTTCAAACTTATTTAAACTTTAAACTTAACTTATTTAAACTTTAAACTTCAAACTAATTTAAACTTTAAACTCATAAACTCGTACACTTATAAACTCATACACTTATAAACTCATGAATTCATACACTTATGAACTCAAACTCATAAATTAATAAACTCTGAACTCTTACTCATTTAAACTTATAAACTCCAAACTCATAAATTCATACACTTATAAACTCATGAACTTATAAATGCATTAATTCATACACGTATGAACTCTCATGAATTCATACACTTATGAACTTTTAAACTCATAAATAGTTCACCATAGCAAACACCCAGAACAGCCTAGAAACCAACTGAAATACCTTAGAACACCCTAGCAACACCATAGCAACCACCCACAATACCTTAGAACACCCTAGCAACCACATAATATACCTTAGAACACCCTAGCAACCACCCAGAACACCCTAGCAACCGCCCAAAATACCTTAGAACACCCTAGCAACCACCCAAAATGCCTTATAACACCCTAGCAACACCCTAGCAACCACCCAAAATACCTTAGAACACCCTAGCAACCACCCAAAATACATTAGAACACCATAGCAACACCATAGCAACCACCCAAAATACCTTAGAACACCCTAGCAACACCCTAGCAACCACCAAAAATACCTTAGAACACCCTAGCAACACCCTAGCAACCACCCGAAATACCTCAGAACATCCTAGCAACACCCTAGCAACCACCCAAAATACCTTAGAACACCCTAGCAACCACCCAAAATACATTAGAACACCCTAGCAACACCATAGCAACCACCCGAAATACCTCAGAACATCCTAGCAACACCCTAGCAACCACCCAAAATACCTTAGAACACCATAGCAACACCATAGCAACCACTCAGAACACCCTAGCAACCACCCAAAATACCTTAGAACACCCTAGCAACCACCCAGAACACCCTAGCAACCACCCAAAATACCTTAGAACACCCTAGCAACCACCCAAAATAACTTAAAACACCCTAGCAACCACCCAAAATACCTTAGAACACCCTAGCAACACCCTAGCAACCAACCGAAATACCTCAGAACATCCTAGCAACACCCTAGCAACCACCCAAAATACCTTAGAACACCATAGCAACCACCCAAAATGCCTTATAACACCCTAGCAACACCCTAGCAACCACCCAAAATACCTAACAACACCCTAGCAACCACCCAAAATACCTTGAAACACCCTAGCAACACCATAGCAACCACCTAAAATACCCTAGAACACCCTAGCAACCACCCAGAACACCCTAGCAACCACTCAAAATACCTTAGAAACCACTTAGCAACCCACTAGAAACACCCTAGCAACATTTAATTACTTGAAACTATACTTTAACCTTTAAAACTACTTTGAACTTTAAACTATTTAAAACTTTAAACTACTTTAAACTACTTTAAACTACTTTAAACTACTTTAAACTACTTTAAACTAATTTAAACTAATTTAAACTTCAAACTACTTTAAAATTCAAACTTATTTAAACTTTAAACTACTTTAACTTTCAAACTAATTTAAACTTCAAACTACTTTAAAATTCAAACTAATTTAAACTTTAAACTAATTTAAACTATTTTAAACTTTAAACTAAGTTAAACTATAAACTACTTTAAACTAATTTAAACTTCAAACTACTTTAAACTTCTTCAAACTTTGCGGTCCAAACTTTCACAAGCCAACTTAAAGTTTGTCTCGACGAACTTTTTCTAGTTATTAAGTTGGCTTGTGAGAGCCAACTTACTGAAATCCTATTTAAACTTATTATTATTATTATTATTATTATTCTTCTTCTGCCCCCTAAAATTTCTGACTCTAACTCCTCCTAGAGCTTTAACTCCACATACTCCAAACTCGGCACGGACACTCAAACTGTTCTCACTTAGTGTGCTATATCTTTTCTAACTGATCGGACTTACGGTTTTCCTAAAAAAGACGATCGAAACTCGAAAAAAACCATTTGAAAATGCCATTGACTTAACATTGCGGAATGTTCAGACTGTCAAACTCCCCAACTGTCAAAATTTCAAATCTAAATCCCTTGAAGCCCTGGACTCAAACTGCCATTCTATACACTATATGAGCCATTGAGACTCATTTAAACTAATGAACTCATCAATGACACTTCTAACTATCTAATCTTAAACTCTTAAACTCATAATAAATTAATAAACTCTAAACTTGAACTCTTAGACTCATTTAAACTTATAAACTCTAAACTCATAAACTCTAAATTCATAAACCCATACTCTTATAAACTCTCATAAACTATTAAACTCATAAGTTAATAAACTCTGGACACTTACTCATTTAAACTTATAAACTCTAAACTCATAAATTAATCAACTCTGAACTCTTACTCATTTAAACTTAAAATCTCATGAATTTATACACTTATAAACTCATAAACATAGAAACTCATGAATTCATACACTAATGAACTCTCATGAATTCATACACTAATGAACTCTCATGAATTCATACACTAATGAACTCTCATGGATTCATACACTAATGAACTCTCATGAATTCATACACTAATGAACTCTCATGAATTCATACACTAATGAACTCTCATGAATTCATACACTAATGAACTCTCATGAATTCATACACTAATGAACTCTCATGAATTCATACACTAATGAACTCTCATGGATTCATACATTAATTCATACACTAATGAACTCTCATGAATTCATACACTAATGAACTCTCATGAATTCATACACTAATGAACTCTCATGAATTCATACACTAATGAACTCTCATGGATTCTTACACTAATGAACTCTCATGGATTCATACACTAATGAACTCTCATGGATTCATACACTAATGAACTCTCATGAATTCATACACTAATGAACTCAAACTCATAAATTAATAAACTCTGAACTCTTACTCATTTAAACTTATAAACTCCAAACTCATAAACTCGTACACTTATAAACTCATACACTTATAAACTCATGAATTCATACACTTATGAACTCAAACTCATAAATTAATAAACTCTGAACTCTTACTCATTTAAACTTATAAACTCCAAACTCATAAATTCATACACTTATAAACTCATGAACTTATAAATGCATTAATTCATACATGTATGAACTCTCATGAATTCATACACTTATGAACTTTTAAACTCATAAATAGTTCACCATAGCAAACACCCAGAACACTCTAGCAACTGCATAGCAACCACCCAGAACAGCCTAGAAACCAACTGAAATACCTTAGAACACCCTAGCAACACCATAGCAACCACCCACAATACCTTAGAACACCCTAGCAACCACATAATATACCTTAGAACACCCTAGCAACCACCCAGAACACCCTAGCAACCGCCCAAAATACCTTAGAACACCCTAGCAACCACCCAAAATGCCTTATAACACCCTAGCAACCACCCAAAATACCTTAGAACACCCTAGCAACCACCCAAAATACATTAGAACACCATAGCAACACCATAGCAACCACCCAAAATACCTTAGAACACCCTAGCAACACCCTAGCAACCACCAAAAATACCTTAGAACACCCTAGCAACACCCTAGCAACCACCCGAAATACCTCAGAACATCCTAGCAACACCCTAGCAACCACCCAAAATACCTTAGAACACCCTAGCAACACCATAGCAACCACCCGAAATACCTCAGAACATCCTAGCAACACCCTAGCAACCACCCAAAATACCTTAGAACACCATAGCAACCACTCAGAACACCCTAGCAACCACCCAAAATACCTTAGAACACCCTAGCAACCACCCAAAATAACTTAAAACACCCTAGCAACCACCCAAAATACCTTAGAACACCCTAGCAACACCATAGCAACCACCCAAAATACCTTAGAACACCCTAGCAACCACCAAAAATACCTTAGAACACCCTAGCAACCACCCGAAATACCTCAGCACATCCTAGCAACACCCTAGCAACCACCCAAAATACCTTAGAACACCATAGCAACCACCAAAAATGCCTTATAACACCCTAGCAACACCCTAGCAACCACCCAAAATACCTTAGAACACCCTAACAACACCCTAGCAACCACCCGAAATACCTTGAAACACCCTAGCAACACCATAGCAACCAGCTAAAATACCCTAGAACACCCTAGCAACCACCCAGAACACCCTAGCAACCACTCAAAATACCTTAGAAACCACTTAGCAACCCACTAGAAACACCATAGCAACATTTAATTACTTGAAACTATACTTTAACCTTTAAAACTACTTTGAACTTTAAACTATTTAAAACTTTAAACTACTTTAAACTACTTTAAACTAATTTAAACTTCAAACTACTTTAAAATTCAAACTTATTTAAACTTTAAACTACTTTAACTTTCAAACTAATTTAAACTTCAAACTACTTTAAAATTCAAACTAATTTAAACTTTAAATTAATTTAAACTATTTTAAACTTTAAACTAAGTTAAACTATAAACTACTTTAAACTAATTTAAACTTCAAACTAATTTAAACTTTAAACTAATTTAAACTTCAAACTACTTTAAACTTCTTCAAACTTTGCGGTCCAAACTTTCACAAGCCAACTTAAAGTTTGTCTCGACGAACTTTTTCTAGTTATTATTATTATTATTCTTTTTCTGAGACTAAAATTTCAAACTCTAACTCCTCCTAGAGCTTTAACTCCACATACTCCAAACTCGGCACGGACACTCAAACTGTTCTGACTCGAGTTGCTATATCTTTTCTAACTGATCGGACTTACGGTTTTCCTAAAAACTGCGATCAAACTCGGAAAAAACTCCCATTGACTTTACATTGCGGAACTTTCAAAAATTCAAATCCCAACTGTCATTTTCACACAGACACAAAAGGGCCTGACAGCCCTGCTGTCAGGCAGACCTCTCTCTCTCCCTAGGAGGATTTATTTTATCAAGCAGCCAATAAGTAATGGCCCTAAATCTTCAAAGCCACACCATAGCAACCAGTTACAGCACCCTAGCAACCGTGGGCGATAGGCACGAGGCCGCAGGCCTCGTGCCATACTAAATAACTCCATAAAAACTCTATAAAAACTCTATAAAAACTCCAAATAAAAACTCCACAGTAATTATCTGTTAAAAAATACACGCCGACATCACACACCCCTGATTGAGGCGTCAAATTGTGCGGATTATTGAGGAGAGGTGTGCTGTGACTTTTCTTAGCGATCGGGGGTACGGTGTTCGCCCCAGGGGCAAATAATTGGGTAAAAAAATCCCATAGACTTAACACTGCCACAAACTTTGACGACACGTAGCACTGACCGATGATTTCTCAGAAACTTGTAATTTACCACATTTGATGAGGCTGGCAGGCTCTGTAAGAACATACCTCACAATGGGGTAAAAGTTGCACCCCTGGGGGGCAGGAGCTGCCCAAAGTTGCCCCATTGACTTACTATGGTGTAGGACGGCCCATGAAATGGGCCGTCCTACACCATAGAAACCGCATTTATATTGAACATAACTCTGGATCACAGTGTCGTAGAGACAAGGGGGCGGGCTCATTTTACTCGGACGACCAATCAGTCTCTCAGGATCATTGTGAAGCTATTAAGCCACGCCCTAGCAACCATTTAGAGCACCCTTAGCAACAACTCCCATAGACTTCCATTGAAAGAGATCAAAGGGATATCTCCGGATAGAAGTGTCATAGAAACATGAGGGTGGTCTCGTTTGACTCGGGGCAGCAAACAGCCAATCATGAATCACCTCAACACTTCCTAGCCACGCCCTAGCAACCATTGTCGAGCACCTTAGCAACCAAAATCCAAAGAGGAATATCGTCCATTCTGAATGTCACCGAGGCATGGGAGTTGGTTTATATCATTCATACTGACAAGCAGCCTTTGGAGTTTCATGATTGGCAGCTGCCAAGCCACTCCCTAACAACCAAACAGAGTACCCTAGCAACCATTTTGCAAGACCTACATCTCTGCATCAGAACATGGTATAGAGATGGGGGTTGGTTTATATCATTCATACTGACAAGCAGCCTTTGGAGTTTCATGATTGGCAGCAGCAAAGCCACTCCCTAGCAACCAAACAGAGTACCCTAGCAACCATTTTGTAACAGCTATATCTCAGCATCAGAACATTGTATCGCGATAGGGGTTGGGTCTTTTGACTCATGCTAGCACACAGGACTTTCAACATGCTTAACATGCTAGCTGTGAATAGCTACATGCTAATATTGATTAGCTAAGTGCTAAATCATGCCATGAACATTATAAAAACTCTATAGTAACCATAGATGAACACTACCAACCACCTAGTAACACCATAGCAACCACCCAGAATACCATAGCAACCACCTAAAACACACTAGCAACCGCCTAGCAACACCATAGCAACCACCCAGAACACCCTAGCAACACCCTAGCAACCACCCAGAACACCCTAGCAACACCCTAGCAACCACCCAGAATACCCTAGCAACCGCCTAGCAACACCCTAGCAACCACCCAGAATACCCTAGCAACCGCCTAGCAACACCCTAGCAACCACCCAGAACACCCTAGCAACCGCCTAGCAACACCCTAGCAACCACCCAGAACACCCTAGCAACCACCCAGAACACCATAGCAACCACCTAGAACACCCTAGCAACCGCCTAACAACCACCCAGAACACCCTAGCAACTACCTAGCAACCACCCAAAATACCTTAGAACACCCTAGCAACACCATAGCAACCAAACAAAATACCTTAGAACACCCTAACAACACCCTAGCAACCACCCAAAATACCTTAGAACATCCTAGCAACACTATAGCAACCACCCAGAACACCCTAGCAACCACCCAAAATACCTTAAAACATCCTAGCAACACCATAGCAACCACCCAGAACACCCTAGCAACCACCCAAAATACCTTAGAACACCCTAGCAACACCATAGCAACCACCCAGAACACCCTAGCAACTGCCTTGCAACCACCCAGAACACCATAGCAACCACCCAGAACACCCTAGCAACCACCTAACAACCAACCAGAACACCCTAGCAACCACCCAGAACACCCTAGCAACTGCCTAACAACCACCCAGAACACCATAGCAACCCACTAGAAACACTGTAGCAACTTTAAATTACTTCAAACTATACTTTAAACTTTAAACTAATTTAAACTTCAAACTACTTTAAACTTTAAACTAAATTAAAATTCAAACTACTTTAAAATTCAAACTAATTTAAACTTTAAACTACTTTAAATTTCAAACTAATTTACATTTTCAAACTAATTTAAACTTCAAATTAATTTAAACTATTTTAAACTTTAAACTAAGTTAAACTATAAACTACTTTAAACTAATTTAAACTTCAAACTAATTTAAACTTTAAACTAATTTAAACTTCAAACTACTTTAAACTTCTTCAAACTTTGCGGTCCAAACTTTCACAAGCCAACTTAAAGTTTGTCTCGACGAACTTTTTCTAGTTAAGTTGGCTTGGAGAGCCAACTTACTGATATTGTACTTAAACTTATTAAGTTGGCTTGGAGAGCCAACTTACTGATATTGTACTTAAACTTATTAAGTTGGCTTGTGAGAGCCAACTTACTGAAATCCTATTTAAACTTATTATTATTATTATTATTATTATTATTATTCTTCTTCTGCCCCCTAAAATTTCTGACTCTAACTCCTCCTAGAGCTTTAACTCCACATACTCCAAACTCGGCACGGACACTCAAACTGTTCTCACTTAGTGTGCTATATCTTTTCTAACTGATCGGACTTACGGTTTTCCTAAAAATGACGATCAAAACTCGAAAAAAACCATTTGAAAATCCCATTGACTTAACATTGCGGAATGTTCAGACTGTCAAACTCCCCAACTGTCAAAATTTCAAATCTAAATCCCTTGAAGGCCTGGACTCAAACTGCCATTCTATACACTACATGAGCCATTGAGACTCATTTAAACTAATGAACTCATCAATGACACTTCTAACTATCTAATCTTAAACTCTTAAACTCATAATAAATTAATAAACTCTAAACTTGAACTCTTAGACTCATTTAAACTTATAAACTCTAAACTCATAAATTAATCAACTCTGAACTCTTACTCATTTAAACTTAAAATCTCATGAATTTATACACTTATAAACTCATAAACATAGAAACTCATGAATTCATACACTAATGAACTCTCATGAATTCATACACTAATGAACTCTCATGAATTCATACACTAATGAACTCTCATGAATTCATACACTAATGAACTCTCATGGATTCATACACTAATGAACTCTCATGAATTCATACACTAATGAACTCTCATGGATTCATACACTAATGAACTCTCATGAATTCATACACTAATGAACTCTCATGAATTCATACACTAATGAACTCTCATGAATTCATACACTAATGAACTCTCATGGATTCATACACTAATGAACTCTCATGGATTCATACACTAATGAACTCTCATGGATTCATACACTAATGAACTCTCATGGATTCATACACTAATGAACTCTCATGGATTCATACACTAATGAACTCTCATGGATTCATACACTAATGAACTCTCATGAATTCATACACTAATGAACTCTCATGGATTCATACACTAATGAACTCTCATGGATTCATACACTAATGAACTCTCATGGATTCATACACTAATGAACTCTCATGGATTCATACACTAATGAACCCCTAGACTGAATCAAACTGCCATTCTATATACTATATGAGCCATTGAGACTCATTCAAACTAATAAACTCATCTATCTATGACACTCATCCATCTATCTATCTATCTATCTACTTTAAACTAAATTAAACTTCAAACTAAATTAAACTTTAAACTTCAAACTAATTTAAACTTCAAACTTATTTAAACTTTAAACTTCAAACTTATTTAAACTTTAAACTTCAAACTAATTTAAACTTTAAACTCATAAACTCGTACACTTATAAATTCATACACTTATAAACTCATGAATTCATACACTTATGAACTCAAACTCATAAATTAATAAACTCTGAACTCTTACTCATTTAAACTTATAAACTCCAAACTCATAAATTCATACACTTATAAACTCATGAACTTATAAATGCATTAATTCATACACGTATGAACTCTCATGAATTCATACACTTATGAACTTTTAAACTCATAAATAGTTCACCATAGCAAACACCCAGAACACTCTAGCAACTGCATAGCAACCACCCAGAACAGCCTAGAAACCAACTGAAATACCTTAGAACACCCTAGCAACACCATAGCAACCACCCACAATACCTTAGAACACCATAGCAACCACATAATATACCTTAGAACACCCTAGCAACCACCCAGAACACCCTAGCAACCGCCCAAAATACCTTAGAACACCCTAGCAACCACCCAAAATGCCTTATAACACCCTAGCAACACCCTAGCAACCACCCAAAATACCTTAGAACACCCTAGCAACCACCCAAAATACATTAGAACACCATAGCAACACCATAGCAACCACCCAAAATACCTTAGAACACCCTAGCAACACCCTAGCAACCACCCAAAATACCTTAGAACACCCTAGCAACACCCTAGCAACCACCCGAAATACCTCAGAACATCCTAGCAACACCCTAGCAACCACCCAAAATACATTAGAACACCCTAGCAACCACCCAAAATACATTAGAACACCCTAGCAACACCATAGCAACCACCCGAAATACCACAGAACATCCTAGCAACACCCTAGCAACCACCCAAAATACCTTAGAACACAATAGCAACACCATAGCAACCACTCAGAACACCCTAGCAACCACCCAAAATACCTTAGAACACCCTAGCAACCACCCAGAACACCCTAGCAACCACCCAAAATACCTTAGAACACCCTAGCAACCACCCAAAATAACTTAAAACACCCTAGCAACCACCCAAAATACCTTAGAACACCCTAGCAACACCATAGCAACCACCCAAAATACCTTAGAACACCCTAGCAACCACCAAAAATACCTTAGAACACCCTAGCAACACCCTAGCAACCACCCGAAATACCTCAGAACATCCTAGCAACACCCTAGCAACCACCCAAAATACCTTAGAACACCATAGCAACCACCCAAAATGCCTTATAACACCCTAGCAACACCCTAGCAACCACCCAAAATACCTTAGAACACCCTAACAACACCCTAGCAACCACCCAAAATACCTTGAAACACCCTAGCAACACCATAGCAACCACCTAAAATACCCTAGAACACCCTAGCAACCACCCAGAACACCCTAGCAACCACTCAAAATACCTTAGAAACCACTTAGCAACCCACTAGAAACACCCTAGCAACATTTAATTACTTGAAACTATACTTTAACCTTTAAAACTAATTTAAACTTCAAACTACTTTAAAATTCAAACTAATTTAAACTTTAAACTAATTTAAACTATTTTAAACTTTAAACTAAGTTAAACTAATTTAAACTTCAAACTACTTTAAAATTCAAACTTATTTAAACTTTAAACTACTTTAACTTTCAAACTAATTTAAACTTCAAACTACTTTAAAATTCAAACTAATTTAAACTTTAAACTACTTTAAACTAATTTAAACTTCAAACTAATTTAAACTTTAAACTAATTTAAACTTCAAACTACTTTAAACTGCTTCAAACTTTGCGGTCCAAACTTTCACAAGCCAACTTAAAGTTTGTCTCGACGAACTTTTTCTAGTTATTATTATTATTCTTCTTAGAAAACTGTTGACTGCTACTCCTCCTAGAGCTTTAACTCTACAAACTCCAAACTCAGACTAGACCTTTGGACTGGTCTGAAGTTAGTTGCTATATCTTTTCTAACTGATCGGACTTACGGTTTTCCTAAAAACTACGATCAAACTCGGAAAAAACTCCCATTGACTTTACATTGCGGAATCTTCAGATTTTCAAACTCCCCAACTGTCAAAAATTCAAATGTAAATCCCTTGAAACCCTAGACTGAATCAAACTGCCATTCTATATACTATATGAGCCATTGAGACTCATTCAAACTAATAAACTCATCTATCTATGACACTTATCCATCTATCTATCTATCTACTTTAAACTAAATTAAACTTCAAACTAAATTAAACTTTAAACTTCAAACTAATTTAAACTTCAAACTTATTTAAACTTTAAACTTTAAACTTATTTAAACTTTAAACTTCAAACTAATTTAAACTTTAAACTCATAAACTCGTACACTTATAAACTCATACACTTATAAACTCATGAATTCATACACTTATGAACTCAAACTCATAAATTAATAAACTCTGAACTCTTACTCATTTAAACTTATAAACTCTAAACTCATAAATTCATACACTTATAAACTCATGAACTTATAAATGCATTAATTCATACACGTATGAACTCTCATGAATTCATACACTTATGAACTTTTAAACTCATAAATAGTTCACCATAGCAAACACCCAGAACACTCTAGCAACTGTATAGCAACCACCCAGAACACCCTAGAAACCAACTGAAATACCTTAGAACACCCTAGCAACACCATAGCAACCACCCACAATACCTTAGAACACCCTAGCAACCACATAATATACCTTAGAACACCCTAGCAACCACCCAGAACACCCTAGCAACCGCCCAAAATACCTTATAACACCCTAGCAACCACCCAAAATGCCTTATAACACCCTAGCAACACCCTAGCAACCACCCAAAATACCTTAGAACACCCTAGCAACCACCCAAAATACATTAGAACACCCTAGCAACACCATAGCAACCACCCAAAATACCTTGCAACACCCTAGCAACCACCAAAAATACCTTAGAACACCCTAGCAACCACCCGAAATACCTCAGAACATCCTAGCAACACCATAGCAACCACCCAAAATACCTTAGAACACCATAGCAACACCATAGCAACCACCCAGAACACCCAAGCAACCACCCAAAATACCTTAGAACACCCTAGCAACCACCCAGAACACCCTAGCAACCACCCGAAATACCTCAGAACACCCTAGCAACACCATAGCAACCACCCAAAATACCTTAGAACACCCTAGCAACCACCAAAAATACCTTAGAACACCCTAGCAACACCCTAGCAACCACCCGAAATACCTCAGAACATCCTAGCAACACCCTAGCAACCACCCAAAATACCTTAGAACCCCATAGCAACCACCCAAAATACCTTAGAACACCCTAGCAACCACCCAAAATGCCTTATAACACCCTAGCAACACCCTAGCAACCACCCAAAATACCTTAGAACACCCTAGCAACCACCCAAAATACCTTAGAACACCCTAGCAACCACCCAAAATACCTTAGAACACCCTAGCAACACCATAGCAACCACCCAAAATACCTTAGAACACCCTAGCAACCACCAAAAATACCTTAGAACACCCTAGCAACACCCTAGCAACCACCCGAAATACCTCAGAACATCCTAGCAACACCCTAGCAACCACCCAAAATACCTTAGAACACCCTAGCAACACCATAGCAACCACCCAAAATACCTTAGAACACCCTAGCAACCACCAAAAATACCTTAGAACACCCTAGCAACACCCTAGCAACCACCCAAAATACCTTAGAACACCATAGCAACACCATAGCAACCACCCAAAATACCTTAGAACACCCTGACAACACCCTAGCAACCACCTAAAATACCCTAGAACACCCTAGCAACCACCCAGAACACCCTAGCAACCACTCAAAATACCTTAGAAACCACCTAGCAACCCACTAGAAACACCCTTGCAACATTTAATTACTTGAAACTATACTTTAACCTTTAAACTACTTTGAACTTTAAACTATTTAAAACTTTAAACTACTTTAAACTAATTTAAACTTCAAACTACTTTAAAATTCAAACTTATTTAAACTTTAAACTACTTTAACTTTCAAACTAATTTAAACTTCAAACTACTTTAAAATTCAAACTAATTTAAACTTTAAATTAATTTAAACTATTTTAAACTTTAAACTAAGTTAAACTATAAACTACTTTAAACTAATTTAAACTTCAAACTAATTTAAACTTTAAACTAATTTAAACTTCAAACTACTTTAAACTTCTTCAAACTTTGCGGTCCAAACTTTCACAAGCCAACTTAAAGTTTGTCTCGACGAACTTTTTCTAGTTAAGTTGGCTTGTGAGAGCCAACTTACTGATATTGTACTTAAACTTATTATTATTATTATTATTATTATTATTATTCTTTTTCTGAGACTAAAATTTCAAACTCTAACTCCTCCTAGAGCTTTAACTCCACATACTCCAAACTCGGCACGGACACTCAAACTGTTCTGACTTGAGTTGCTATATCTTTTCTAACTGATCGGACTTACGGTTTTCCTAAAAACTGCGATCAAACTCGGAAAAAACTCCCATTGACTTTACATTGCGGAACTTTCAAAAATTCAAATCCCAACTGTCATTTTCACACAGACACAAAAGGGCCTGACAGCCCTGCTGTCAGGCAGACCTCTCTCTCTCCCTAGGAGGATTTATTTTATCAAGCAGCCAATAAGTAATGGCCCTAAATCTTCAAAGCCACACCATAGCAACCAGTTACAGCACCCTAGCAACCGTGGGCGATAGGCACGAGGCCGCAGGCCTCGTGCCATACTAAATAACTCTATAAAAACTCTATAAAAACTCCAAATAAAAACTCCACAGTAATTATCTGTTAAAAAATACACGCCGACATCACACACCCCTGATTGAGGCGTCAAATTGTGCGGATTATTGAGGAGAGGTGTGCTGTGACTTTTCTTAGCGATCGGGGGTACGGTGTTCGCCCCAGGGGCAAATAATTGGGTAAAAAAATCCCATAGACTTAACACTGCCACAAACTTTGACGACACGTAGCACTGACCGATGATTTCTCAGAAACTTGTAATTTACCACATTTGATGAGGCTGGCAGGCTCTGTAAGAACATACCTCACAATGGGGTAAAAGTTGCACCCCTGGGGGGCAGGAGCTGCCCAAAGTTGCCCCATTGACTTACTATGGTGTAGGACGGCCCATGAAATGGGCTGTCCTGCACCATAGAAACCGCATTTATATTGAACATAACTCTGGATCACAGTGTCGTAGAGACAAGGGGGCGGGCTCATTTTACTCGGACGACCAATCAGTCTCTCAGGATCATTGTGAAGCTATTAAGCCACGCCCTAGCAACCATTTAGAGCACCCTTAGCAACAACTCCCATAGACTTCCATTGAAAGAGATCAAAGGGATATCTCCGGATAGAAGTGTCATAGAAACATGAGGGTGGTCTCGTTTGACTCGGGGCAGCAAACAGCCAATCATGAATCACCTCAACACTTCCTAGCCACGCCCTAGCAACCATTGTCGAGCACCTTAGCAACCAAAATCCAAAGAGGAATATCGTCCATTCTGAATGTCACAGAGGCATGGGAGTTGGTTTATATCATTCATACTGACAAGCAGCCTTTGGAGTTTCATGATTGGCAGCTGCCAAGCCACTCCCTAGCAACCAAACAGAGTACCCTAGCAACCATTTTGCAAGACCTACATCTCTGCATCAGAACATGGTATAGAGATGGGGGTTGGTTTATATCATTCATACTGACAAGCAGCCTTTGGAGTTTCATGATTGGCAGCAGCAAAGCCACTCCCTAGCAACCAAACAGAGTACCCTAGCAACCATTTTGTAACAGCTATATCTCAGCATCAGAACATTGTATCGCGATAGGGGTTGGGTCTTTTGACTCATGCTAGCACACAGGACTTTCAACATGCTTAACATGCTAGCTGTGAATAGCTACATGCTAATATTGATTAGCTAAGTGCTAAATCATGCCATGAACATTATAAAAACTCTATAGTAACCATAGATGAACACTACCAACCACCTAGTAACACCATAGCAACCACCCAGAATACGATAGCAACCACCTAAAACACACTAGCAACCGCCTAGCAACACCAGAGCAACCACCCAGAACACCCGAGCAACACCCTAGCAACCACCCAGAACACCCTAGCAACCACCCAGAACACCCTAGCAACACCCTAGCAACCACCCAGAATACCCTAGCAACCGCCTAGCAACACCCTAGCAACCACCCAGAACACCCTAGCAACTGCAATAGCAACACCCTAGCAACCACCCAGAACACCCTAGCAACCACCCAGAACACCATAGCAACCACCTAGAACACCCTAGCAACCGCCTAACAACCACCCAGAACACCCTAGCAACTACCTAGCAACCACCCAAAATACCTTAAAACACCCTAGCAACACCATAGCAACCAAACAAAATACCTTAGAACACCCTAACAACACCCTAGCAACCACCCAAAATACCTTAGAACATCCTAGCAACACTATAGCAACCACCCAGAACACCCTAGCAACCACTCAAAATACCTTAGCAACCGCCTAGCGACCACCCAGAACACCCTAGCAACCACCCAAAATACCTTAAAACATCCTAGCAACACCATAGCAACCACCCAGAACACCCTAGCAACCACCCAAAATACCTTAGAACACCCTAGCAACACCATAGCAACCACCCAGAACACCCTAGCAACTGCCTTGCAACCACCCAGAACACCATAGCAACCACCCAGAACACCCTAGCAACCACCTAACAACCAACCAGAACACCCTAGCAACCACCCAGAACACCCTAGCAACTGCCTAACAACCACCCAGAACACCATAGCAACCCATTAGAAACACTGTAGCAACTTTAAATTACTTCAAACTATACTTTAAACTTTAAACTAATTTAAACTTCAAACTACTTTAAACTTTAAACTAAATTAAAATTCAAACTACTTTAAAATTCAAACTAATTTAAACTTTAAACTACTTTAAATTTCAAACTAATTTAAATTTTCAAACTAATTTAAACTTCTTCAAACTTTCTGTTCCAAACTTTCACAAGCCAACTTAAAGTTTGTCTCGACGAACTTTTTCTAGTTATTATTATTATTCTTCTTAGAAAACTGTTGACTGCTACTCCTCCTAGAGCTTTAACTCTACAAACTCCAAACTCAGACTAGACCTTTGGACTGTTCTGAAGTTAGTTGCTATATCTTTTCTAACTGATCGGACTTACGGTTTTCCTAAAAACTACGATCAAACTCGGAAAAAACTCCCATTGACTTTACATTGCGGAATCTTCAGATTTTCAAACTCCCCAACTGTCAAAAATTCAAATGTAAATCCCTTGAAACCCTAGACTGAATCAAACTGCCATTCTATATACTATATGAGCCATTGAGACTCATTCAAACTAATAAACTCATCTATCTATGACACTTATCCATCTATCTATCTATCTATCTATCTATCTACTTTAAACTAAATTAAACTTCAAACTAAATTAAACTTTAAACTTCAAACTAATTTAAACTTCAAACTTATTTAAACTTTAAACTTCAAACTAATTTAAACTTTAAACTCATAAACTCGTACACTTATAAACTCATACACTTATAAACTCATGAATTCATACACTTATGAACGCAAACTCATAAATTAATAAACTCTGAACTCTTACTCATTTAAACTTATAAACTCTAAACTCATAAATTCATACACTTATAAACTCATGAACTTATAAATGCATTAATTCATACACGTATGAACTCTCATGAATTCATACACTTATGAACTTTTAAACTCATAAATAGTTCACCATAGCAAACACCCAGAACACTCTAGCAACTGCATAGCAACCACCCAGAACAGCCTAGAAACCACCTGAAATACCTTAGAACACCCTAGCAACACCATAGCAACCACCCACAATACCTTAGACCACCCTAGCAACCACATAATATACCATAGAACACCCTAGCAACCACCCAGAACACCCTAGCAACCGCCCAAAATACCTTAGAACACCCTAGCAACCACCCAAAATGCCTTATAACACCCTAACAACACCCTAGCAACCACCCAAAATACCTTAGAACACCCTAGCAACCACCCAAAATACATTAGAACACCATAGCAACACCATAGCAACCACCCAAAATACCTTAGAACACCCTAGCAACACCCTAGCAACCACCCAAAATACCTTAGAACACCCTAGCAACCACCCAAAATACATTAGAACACCCTAGCAACACCATAGCAACCACCCAAAATACCTTAGAACACCCTAGCAACACCCTAGCAACCACCAAAAATACCTTAGAACACCCTAGCAACACCCTAGCAACCACCCGAAATACCTCAGAACATCCTAGCAACACCCTAGCAACCACCCAAAATACCTTAGAACACCATAGCAACACCATAGCAACCACTCAGAACACCCTAGCAACCACCCAAAATACCTTAGAACACCCTAGCAACCACCCAGAAAACCCTAGCAACCACCCAAAATACCTTAGAACACCCTAGCAACCACCCAAAATACCTTAGAACACCCTAGCAACACCATAGCAACCACCCAAAATACCTTAGAACACCCTAGCAACCACCAAAATACCTTAGAACACCCTAGCAACACCCTAGCAACCACCCGAAATACCTCAGAACATCCTAGCAACACCCTAGCAACCACCCAAAATACCTTAGAACACCATAGCAACCACCCAAAATGCCTTATAACACCCTAGCAACACCCTAGCAACCACCCAAAATACCTTAGAACACCCTAACAACACCCTAGCAACCACCCAAAATACCTTGAAACACCCTAGCAACACCATAGCAACCACCTAAAATACCCTAGAACACCCTAGCAACCACCCAGAACACCCTAGCAACCACTCAAAATACCTTAGAAACCACTTAGCAACCCACTAGAAACACCCTAGCAACATTTAATTACTTGAAACTATACTTTAACCTTTAAAACTACTTTGAACTTTAAACTAATTTAAACTTCAAACTACTTAAAAATTCAAACTTATTTAAACTTTAAACTACTTTAACTTTCAAACTAATTTAAACTTCAAACTACTTTAAAATTCAAACTAATTTAAACTTTAAACAAATTTAAACTATTTTAAACTTTAAACTAAGTTAAACTATAAACTACTTTAAACTAATTTAAACTTAAAACTAATTTAAACTTCAAACTACTTTAAACTTCTTCAAACTTTGCGGTCCAAACTTTCACAAGCCAACTTAAAGTTTGTCTCGACGAACTTTTTCTAGTTATTATTATTATTATTCTTTTTCTGAGACTAAAATTTCAAACTCTAACTCCTCCTAGAGCTTTAACTCCACATACTCCAAACTCGGCACGGACACTCAAACTGTTCTGACTCGAGTTGCTATATCTTTTCTAACTGATCGGACTTACGGTTTTCCTAAAAACTGCGATCAAACTCGGAAAAAACTCCCATTGACTTTACATTGCGGAACTTTCAAAAATTCAAATCCCAACTGTCATTTTCACACAGACACAAAAGGGCCTGACAGCCCTGCTGTCAGGCAGACCTCTCTCTCTCCCTAGGAGGATTTATTTTATCAAGCAGCCAATAAGTAATGGCCCTAAATCTTCAAAGCCACACCATAGCAACCAGTTACAGCACCCTAGCAACCGTGGGCGATAGGCACGAGGCCGCAGGCCTCGTGCCATACTAAATAACTCTATAAAAACTCTATAAAAACTCTATAAAAACTCCAAATAAAAACTCCACAGTAATTATCTGTTAAAAAATACACGCCGACATCACACACCCCTGATTGAGGCGTCAAATTGTGCGGATTATTTAGGAGAGGTGTGCTGTGACTTTTCTTAGCGATCGGGGGTACGGTGTTCGCCCCAGGGGCAAATAATTAGGTAAAAAAAATCCCATAGACTTAACACTGCCACAAACTTTGACGACACGTAGCACTGACCGATGATTTCTCAGAAACTTGTAATTTACCACATTTGATGAGGCTGGTAGGCTCTGTAAGAACATACCTCACAATGGGGTAAAAGTTGCACCCCTGGGGGGCAGGAGCGGCCCAAAGTTGCCCCATTGACTTACTATGGTGTAGGACGGCCCTTGAAATGCATGCGTTTTTCCTACTATGGTAAATTGTATTGTGATTTTGTATTGAACATAGCTCTGAGTCACAGTGTAATAGAGACAAGGGGGCGGGCTCAATTTTCTCAGACGACCAATCAGTCTCTCAGGATCATTGTGAAGCTATCAAGCCACGCCCTAGCAACCATTTAGAGCACCCTTAGCAACAACTCCCATAGACTTCCATTGAAAGAGATCGAAGGGATATCTCTGGACTGAATTGTCATAGAAACATGAGGGTGGTCTCGTTTGACTCGGGGCAGCAAACAGCCAATCATGAATCACCTCAACACTTCCTAGCCACGCCCTAGCAACCATTGACGAGCACCTTAGCAACCAAAATCCAAAGAGGAATATCGTCCATTCTGAATGTCACAGAGGCATGGGAGTTGGTTTAAACCATTCATACTGACAAGCAGCCTTTGGAGTTTCATGATTGGCAGCTGCCAAGCCACTCCCTAGCAACCAAACAGAGTACCCTAGCAACCATTTTGCAAGACCTACATCTCTGCATCAGAACATGGTATAGAGATGGGGGTTGGTTTATATCATTCATACTGACAAGCAGCCTTTGGAGTTTCATGATTGGCAGCAGCAAAGCCACTCCCTAGCAACCAAACAGAGTACCCTAGCAACCATTTTGTAACAGCTATATCTCAGCATCAGAACATTGTATCGCGATAGGGGTTGGGTCTTTTGACTCATGCTAGCACACAGGACTTTCAACATGCTTAACATGCTAGCTGTGAATAGCTACATGCTAATATTGATTAGCTAAGTGCTAAATCATGCCATGAACATTATAAAAACTCTATAGTAACCATAGATGAACACTACCAACCACCTAGTAACACCATAGCAACCACCCAGAATACCATAGCAACCACCTAAAACACCCTAGCAACCACCCAGAACACCCTAGCAACCACCCAGAATACCCTAGCAACCGCCTAGCAACACCCTAGCAACCACCTAGCAACACCCTAGCAACCACCCAGAACACCCTAGCAACCGCCTAGCAACACCCTAGCAACCACCCATAATACCCTAGCAACCGCCTAGCAACACCCTAGCAACCACCCAGAACACCCTAGCAACCGCCTAGCAACACCCTAGCAACCACCCAGAACACCCTAGCAACCGCCTAGAAACACCCTAGCAACCACCCAGAACACCCTAGCAACCACCAAGAAACACCCTAGCAACCACCCAGAACACCCTAGAAACCACCTAGCAACACCCTAGCAACCACCCAGAACACCCTAGCAACCGCCTAGCAACACCCTAGCAACCACCCAGAACACCCTAGCAACTGCCTAGCAACCACCCAGAACACCATAGCAACTGCCTAACAACCACCCAGAACACCATAGCAACCCACTAGAAACACCGTAGCAACTTTAAATTACTTCAAACTATACTTTAAACTTTAAACTAATTTAAACTTCAAACTACTTTAAACTTTAAACTAAATTAAAATTTAAACTACTTTAAAATTCAAACTAATTTAAACTTTAAACTACTTTAAATTTCAAACTAATTTAAATTTTCAAACTAATTTAAACTTCTTCAAACTTTCTGTTCCAAACTTTCACAAGCCAACTTAAAGTTTGTCTCGACGAACTTTTTCTAGTTAAGTTGGCTTGGAGAGCCAACTTACTGATATTGTACTTAAACTTATTATTATTATTATTAAGTTGGCTTGTGAGAGCCAACTTACTGAAATCCTATTTAAACTTATTATTATTATTATTATTAAGTTGGCTTGTGAGAGCCAACTTACTGAAATCCTATTTAAACTTATTATTATTATTATTATTATTCTTCTTCTGCCCCCTAAAATTTCTGACTCTAACTCCTCCTAGAGCTTTAACTCCACATACTCCAAACTCGGCACGGACACTCAAACTGTTCTCACTTAGTGTGCTATATCTTTTCTAACTGATCGGACTTACGGTTTTCCTAAAAATGACGATCGAAACTCGAAAAAAAACATTTGAAAATCCCATTGACTTAACATTGCGGAATGTTCAGACTGTCAAACTCCCCAACTGTCAAAATTTCAAATCTAAATCCCTTGAAGCCCTGGACTCAAACTGCCATTCTATACACTATATGAGCCATTGAGACTCATTTAAACTAATGAACTCATCAATGACACTTCTAACTATCTAATCTTAAACTCTTAAACTCATAATAAATTAATAAACTCTAAACTTGAACTCTTAGACTCATTTAAACTTATAAACTCTAAACTCATAAACTCTAAATTCATAAACCCATACTCTTATAAACTCTCATAAACTATTAAACTCATAAGTTAATAAACTCTGGACACTTACTCATTTAAACTTATAAACTCTAAACTCATAAATTAATCAACTCTGAACTCTTACTCATTTAAACTTAAAATCTCATGAATTTATACACTTATAAACTCATAAACATAGAAACTCATGAATTCATACACTAATGAACTCTCATGAATTCATACACTAATGAACTCTCATGAATTCATACACTAATGAACTCTCATGGATTCATACTTATGAACTTTAAACTCATAAACTGAGTGTGTGTCTGAGTGAATGTATGCGTGTATATGTGTGTGTGTCTGTGAGCGAGTTAGTGTGTGTGTGCATTTGTGAGTGTATGTGCATGAGTGTGTGTGTTAGTGAGCGTGTGTGTGTGTGTGAGTGTGTGAGCAAGTGTGTGTGTGTGTGTGTGTGTGTGTGTGAGTTAGTGAGCTTGTCGGTGTGTGTGTGTGTGTGTTAGAGTTAGTGAGCGTGTCTGTGTGTGTTTGTGTTAGTGAGCATGTCTGTCTGTGAGTGTTTGTGAGTGAATAACTCATGAATTCATACACTTATAAACTCTTAAACTAAAATGAATAAACTCTGAACTCTTACTCATCTAAACTTATTAACTCTAAACTTGTACACTTATAAACACATGAATTCATACACTTATGAACGTTTAAACTCATAAATAGTTCACCATAGCAACCACCCAAAATACATTAGAACACCCTAGCAACACCTTAGCAACCACCCAAAATACCTTGGAACACCCTAGCAACACCATAGCAACCACCCAGAACACCCTAGCAACCGCCTAGCAACCCCCAGAACACCATAGCAACTACCCAAAATACCTCAGAACACCCTAGCAACACCATAGCAACCACCCAGAACACCCTAGCAACCGCCCAAAATACCTTAGAACACCTTAGCAACACCATAGCAACCAACAAAAATAACTTAGAACACCATAGCAACCACCCAGAACACCCTAGCAACCGCCCAAAATACCTTAGAACACCATAGCAACCATCCAGAACACCCTAGCAACCACCCAAAATACTTTAAAACACCCTAGCAACACCATAGCAACCGCCCAAAATACCTTAGAACACCGTAGCAACACCATAGCAACCACCCTGAACACCCTAGCAACCACCCAAAATACCTTAGAACACCCTAGCAACACCATAGCAACCAACCAAAAGACCTTAGAACACCCTAGCAACCACCCAAAATACCTTAGAACACCATAGCAACCACCCAGAACACCCTAGCAACCACCCCAAATACCTTAGAACACCCTAGCAACACCATAGCAACCGCCCAGAACACCCTAGCAACCAACCAAAATACCTTAGAACACCCTAGCAACCACCCAGAACACCCTAGCAACCACCCAGAACACCCTAGCAACCACCCCAAATACCTTAGAACACCCTAGCAACACCATAGCAACCAACCAAAATACCTTAGAACACCCTAGCAACCACCCAGAACACCCTAGCAACCACCCAAAATACCTTAGAACACCCTAGCAACACCATAGCAACCAACCAAAAGACCTTAGAACACCCTAGCAACCACCCAAAATACCTTAGAACACCATAGCAACCACCCAGAACACCCTAGCAACCACCCCAAATACCTTAGAACACCCTAGCAACACCATAGCAACCGCCCAGAACACCCTAGCAACCAACCAAAATACCTTAGAACACCCTAGCAACCACCCAGAACACCCTAGCAACCACCCAGAACACCCTAGAATCCACCCAAAATACCTTAGAACACCCTAGCAACACCATAGCAACCAACCAAAATACCTTAGAACACCCTAGCAACCACCCAGAACACCCTAGCAACCACCCAAAATACCTTAGAACACCCTAGCAACACCATAGCAACCACCCAAAATACCTTAGAACACCCTAGCAACCACCCAGAACACCCTAGCAACCACCCAAAATACCTTAGAACATCCTAGCAACACCATAGCAACCACCCAGAACACCCTAGCAACCACCTAAAATACCTTAGAACACCCTAGCAACACCATAGCAACCACCCAGAACACCCTAGCAACTGCCTAGCAACCACCCAGAACACCATTGCAACCACCCAGTACACCCTAGCAACCGCCTAACAACCAACCAGAACACCCTAGCAACCACCCAGAACACCCTAGCAACTGCCTAGCAACCACCCAGAACACCCTAGCAACCGCCTAACAACCACCCAGAACACCCTAGCAAATGCCTAGCAACCACCCAGAACACCATAGCAACCCACTAGAAACACCGTAGCAACTTTAAATTACTTAAAACTATACTTTAAACTAATTTAAACTTCAAACTACTTTAAATTTTAAACTAATTTAAACTTTAAACTAATTTAAACTCTAAACTAATTTAAAATTCAAACTAATTTAAATTTTCAAACTAATTTAAACTTCTTCAAACTTTCTGTTCCAAACTTTCACAAGCCAACTTAAAGTTTGTCTCGACGAACTTTTTCTAGTTATTATTATTATTCTTCTTAGAAAACTGTTGACTGCTACTCCTCCTAGAGCTTTCACTCTACAAACTCCAAACTCAGACTAGACCTTTGGACTGGTCTGAAGTTAGTTGCTATATCTTTTCTAACTGATCGGACTTACGGTTTTCCTAAAAACTACGATCAAACTCGGAAAAAACTCCCATTGACTTTACATTGCGGAATCTTCAGATTTTCAAACTCCCCAACTGTCAAAAATTCAAATGTAAATCCCTTGAAACCCTAGACTGAATCAAACTGCCATTCTATACACTATATAAACCATTGAGACTCATTCAAACTAATAAACTCATCTATCTATGACACTTATCCATCTATCTATCTATCTATCTACTTTAAACTAAATTAAACTTCAAACTAAATTAAACTTTAAACTTCAAACTAATTTAAACTTGAAACTTATTTAAACTTTAAACTTCAAACTAATTTAAACTTTAAACTCATAAACTCGTACACTTATAAACTCATACACTTATAAACTCATGAATTCATACACTTATGAACTCAAACTCATAAATTAATAAACTCTGAACTCTTACTCATTTAAACTTATAAACTCTAAACTCATAAATTCATACACTTATAAACTCATGAACTTATAAATGCATTAATTCATACACGTATGAACTCTCATGAATTCATACACTTATGAACTTTTAAACTCATAAATAGTTCACCATAGCAAACACCCAGAACACTCTAGCAACTGCATAGCAACCACCCATAACACCCTAGAAACCAACTGAAATACCTTAGAACACCCTAGCAACACCATAGCAACCACCCACAATACCTTAGAACACCCTAGCAACCACATAATATACCTTAGAACACCCTAGCAACCACCCAGAACACCCTAGCAACCGCCCAAAATACCATAGAACACCCTAGCAACCACCCAAAATGCCTTATAACACCCTAGCAACACCCTAGCAACCACCCAAAATACCTTAGAACACCCTAGCAACCACCCAAAATACATTAGAACACCATAGCAACACCATAGCAACCACCCAAAATACCTTAGAACACCCTAGCAACACCCTAGCAACCACCCAAAATACCTTAGAACACCCTAGCAACACCCTAGTAACCACCCGAAATACCTCAGAACATCCTAACAACACCCTAGCAACCACCCAAAATACCTTAGAACACCATAGCAACCACCCAGAACACCCTAGCAACCACCCAAAATACCTTAGAACACCATAGCAACCACCCAGAACACCCTAGCAACCACCCAAAATACCTTAGAACACCCTAGCAACCACCCAAAATAACTTAGAACACCCTAGCAACCACCCAAAATACCTTAGAACACCCTAGCAACACCATAGCAACCACTCAAAATACCTTAGAACACCCTAGCAACCACCAAAAATACCTTAGAACACCCTAGCAACACCCTAGCAACCACCCAAAATACCTCAGAACATCCTAGCAACACCCTAGCAACCACCCAAAATACCTTAGAACACCATAGCAACCACCCAAAATACCTTAGAACACCCTAACAACACCCTAGCAACCACCCAAAATGCCTTATAACACCCTAGCAACCACCCAAAATACATTAGAACACCCTAGCAACACCATAGCAACCACCCAAAATACCTTAGAACACCCTAGCAACCACCCAAAATACATTAGAACACCCTAGCAACACCATAGCAACCACCCAAAATACCTTAGAACACCCTAGCAACCACCAAAAATACCTTAGAACACACTAGCAACACCCTAGCAACCACCCGAAATACCTCAGAACATCCTAGCAACACCCTAGCAACCACCCAAAATACCTTAGAACACCATAGCAACACCATAGCAACCAACCAAAATACCTTAGAACACCCTAACAACACCCTAGCAACCACCCAAAATACCTTAAAACACCCTAGCAACACCATAGCAACCACCTAAAATACCCTAGAACACCATAGCAACCACCCAGAACACCCTAGCAACCACTCAAAATACCTTAGAAACCACCTAGCAACCCACTAGAAACACCCTTGCAACATTTAATTACTTGAAACTATACTTTAACCTTTAAACTACTTTGAACTTTAAACTATTTAAAACTTTAAACTACTTTAAACTAATTTAAACTTCAAACTACTTTAAAATTCAAACTTATTTAAACTTTAAACTACTTTAACTTTCAAACTAATTTAAACTTCAAACTACTTAAAAATTCAAACTAATTTAAACTTTAAATTAATTTAAACTATTTTAAACTTTAAACTAAGTTAAACTATAAACTACTTTAAACTAATTTAAACTTCAAACTAATTTAAACTTTAAACTAATTTAAACTTCAAACTACTTTAAACTTCTTCAAACTTTGCGGTCCAAACTTTCACAAGCCAACTTAAAGTTTGTCTCGACGAACTTTTTCTAGTTATTATTCTTCTTCTGCCCCCTAAAATTTCTGACTCTAACTCCTCCTAGAGCTTTAACTCCACATACTCCAAACTCGGCACGGACACTCAAACTGTTCTCACTTAGTGTGCTATATCTTTTCTAACTGATCGGACTTACGGTTTTCCTAAAAATGACGATCGAAACTCGAAAAAAACCATTTGAAAATCCCATTGACTTAACATTGCGGAATGTTCAGACTGTCAAACTCCCCAACTGTCAAAATTTCAAATCTAAATCCCTTGAAGGCCTGGACTCAAACTGCCATTCTATACACTATATGAGCCATTGAGACTCATTTAAACTAATGAACTCATCAATGACACTTCTAACTATCTAATCTTAAACTCTTAAACTCATAATAAATTAATAAACTCTAAACTTGAACTCTTAGACTCATTTAAACTTATAAACTCTAAACTCATAAATTAATCAACTCTGAACTCTTACTCATTTAAACTTAAAATCTCATGAATTTATACACTTATAAACTCATAAACATAGAAACTCATGAATTCATACACTAATGAACTCTCATGAATTCATACACTAATGAACTCTCATGAATTCATACACTAATGAACTCTCATGAATTCATACACTAATGAACTCTCATGAATTCATACACTAATGAACTCTCATGGATTCATACACTAATGAACTCTCATGAATTCATACACTAATGAACTCTCATGAATTCATACACTAATGAACTCTCATGGATTCATACACTAATGAACTCTCATGAATTCATACACTAATGAACTCTCATGGATTCATACACTAATGAACTCTCATGAATTCATACACTAATGAACTCTCATGAATTCATACACTAATGAACTCTCATGGATTCATACACTAATGAACTCTCATGAATTCATACACTAATGAACTCTCATGAATTCATACACTAATGAACTCTCATGGATTCATACACTAATGAACTCTCATGAATTCATACACTAATGAACTCTCATGGATTCATACACTAATGAACTCTCATGAATTCATACACTAATGAACTCTCATGAATTCATACACTAATGAACTCTCATGAATTCATACACTAATGAACTCTCATGAATTCATACACTAATGAACTCTCATGGATTCATACTTATGAACTTTAAACTCATAAACTGAGTGTGTGTCTGAGTGAATGTATGCGTGTATATGTGTGTGTGTCTGTGAGCGAGTTAGTGTGTGTGTGCATTTGTGAGTGTATGTGCATGATTGTGTGTGTTAGTGAGCGTGTGTGTAAAGGTGAGCAAGTGTGTGTGTGTGTGTGTGAGTTAGTGAGCTTGTCTGTGTGTGTGTGTGTGTGTGTGTGTGTGTGTGTGTGTGTTAGAGTTAGTGAGCGTGTCTGTGTGTGTTTGTGTTAGTGAGCGTGTGTGTAAAGGTGAGCAAGTGTGTGTGTGTGTGTGTGTGTGTGTGAGTTAGTGAGCTTGTCTGTGTGTGTGTGTGTGTGTGTGTGTGGGTGTGTGTGTGTGTGTTAGAGTTAGTGAGCGTGTCTGTGAGTGTTTGTGAGTGAATAACTCATGAATTCATACACTTATGAACTCTTAAACTAAAATGAATAAACTCTGAACTCTTACTCATCTAAACTTATTAACTCTAAACTTGTACACTTATAAACACATGAATTCATACACTTATGAACTTTTAAACTCATAAATAGTTCACCATAGCAACCACCCAAAATACATTAGAACACCCTAGCAACACCTTAGCAACCACCCAAAATACCTTGGAACACCCTAGCAACACCATAGCAACCACCCAAAATACATTAGAACACCCTAGCAACACCTTAGCAACCACCCAAAATACCTTGGAACACCCTAGCAACACCATAGCAACCACCCAGAACACCCTAGCAACCGCCTAGCAACCCCCAGAACACCATAGCAACTACCCAAAATACCTCAGAACACCCTAGCAACACCATAGCAACCACCCAGAACACCCTAGCAACCGCCCAAAATACCTTAGAACACCTTAGCAACACCATAGCAACCACCCAGAACACCCTAGCAACCACCCAAAATACCTTAGAACACCCTAGCAACCACCCAGAACACCCTAGCAACCACCCAAAATACCTTAGAACACCCTAGCAACCACCCAAAATACATTAGAAAACCCTAGCAACACCATAGCAACCACCCAAAATACCTTAGAACACCCTAACAACACCCTAGCAACCACCAAAAATACCTTAGAACACCCTAGCAACACCTTAGCAACCACCCGAAATACCTCAGAACATCCTAGCAACACCCTAGCAACCACCCAAAATACCTTAGAACACCATAGCAACCACCCAGAACACCCTAGCAACCACCCAAAATACCTTAGAACACCCTAGCAACCACCCAGAACACCCTAGCAACCACCCAAAATACCTTAGAACACCCTAGCAACCACCCAAAATAACTTAAAACACCCTAGCAACCACCCAAAATACCTTAGAACACCCTAGCAACACCATAGCAACCACCCAAAATACCTTAGAACACCCTAGCAACACCCTAGCAACAACCAAAAATACCTTAGAACACCCTAGCAACACCCTAGCAACCACCCGAAATACCTCAGAACATCCTAGCAACACCCTAGCAACCACCCAAAATACCTTAAAACACCCTAGCAACACCCTAGCAACCACCTAAAATACCCTAGAACACCCTAGCAACCACCCAGAACACCCTAGCAACCACTCAAAATACCTTAGAAACCACCTAGCAACCCACTAGAAACACCCTAGCAACATTTAATTACTTGAAACTATACTTTAACCTTTAAACTACTTTGAACTTTAAACTATTTAAAACTTTAAACTACTTTAAACTACTTTAAACTAATTTAAACTTCAAACTACTTTAAAATTCAAACTTATTTAAACTTTAAACTACTTTAACTTTCAAACTAATTTAAACTTCAAACTACTTTAAAATTCAAACTAATTTAAACTTTAAATTAATTTAAACTATTTTAAACTTTAAACTAAGTTAAACTATAAACTACTTTAAACTAATTTAAACTTCAAACTACTTTAAACTTCTTCAAACTTTGCGGTCCAAACTTTCACAAGCCAACTTAAAGTTTGTCTCGACGAACTTTTTCTAGTTAAGTTGGCTTGGAGAGCCAACTTACTGATATTGTACTTAAACTTATTATTATTATTATTCTTCTTAGAAAACTGTTGACTGCTACTCCTCCTAGAGCTTTAACTCTACAAACTCCAAACTCAGACTAGACCTTTGGACTGTTCTGAAGTTAGTTGCTATATCTTTTCTAACTGATCGGACTTACGGTTTTCCTAAAAACTACGATCAAACTCGGAAAAAACTCCCATTGACTTTACATTGCGGAATCTTCAGATTTTCAAACTCCCCAACTGTCAAAAATTCAAATGTAAATCCCTTGAAACCCTAGACTGAATCAAACTGCCATTCTATATACTATATGAGCCATTGAGACTCATTCAAACTAATAAACTCATCTATCTATGACACTTATCCATCTATCTATCTATCTACTTTAAACTAAATTAAACTTCAAACTAAATTAAACTTTAAACTTCAAACTAATTTAAACTTCAAACTTATTTAAACTTTAAACTTCAAACTTATTTAAACTTTAAACTTCAAACTAATTTAAACTTTAAACTCATAAACTCGTACACGTATAAACTCATACACTTATAAACTCATGAATTCATACACTTCTGAACTCAAACTCATAAATTAATAAACTTAGAACTCTTACTCATTTAAACTTATAAACTCTAAACTCATAAATTCATACACTTATAAACTCATGAACTTATAAATGCATTAATTCATACACGTATGAACTCTCATGAATTCATACGCTTATGAACTTTTAAACTCATAAATAGTTCACCATAGCAAACACCCAGAACACTCTAGCAACTGCATAGCAACCACCCAGAACACCCTAGAAACCAACTGAAATACCTTAGAACACCCTAGCAACACCATAGCAACCACCCACAATACCTTAGAACACCCTAGCAACCACATAATATACCTTAGAACACCCTAGCAACCACCCAGAACACCCTAGCAACCGCCCAAAATACCTTAGAACACCCTAGCATCCACCCAAAATGCCTTATAACACCCTAGCAACACCATAGCAACCACCCAAAATACCTTAGAACACCCTAGCAACACCATAGCAACCACCCACAATACCTTAGAACACCCTAGCAACCACATAATATACCTTAGAACACCCTAGCAACCACCCAGAACACCCTAGCAACCGCCCAAAATACCTTAGAACACCCTAGCATCCACCCAAAATGCCTTATAACACCCTAGCAACACCATAGCAACCACCCAAAATACCTTAGAACACCCTAGCAACACCCTAGCAACCACCAAAAATACCTTAGAACACCCTAGCAACACCCTAGCAACCACCCGAAATACCTCAGAACATCCTAGCAACACCCTAGCAACCACCCAAAATACCTTAGAACACCCTAGCAACCACCCAAAATACCTTAGAACACCCTAGCAACACCATAGCAACCACCCAAAATACCTTAGAACACCCTAGCAACCACCAAAAATACCTTAGAACACCCTAGCAACACCCTAGCAACCACCCGAAATACCTTAGAACACCCTAGCAACCACCAAAAATACCTTAGAACACCCTAGCAACACCCTAGCAACCACCCGAAATACCTCAGAACATCCTAGCAACACCCTAGCAACCACCCAAAATACCTTAGAACACCATAGCAACCACCCAAAATACCTTAGAACACCCTAGCAACACCATAGCAACCACCCAAAATACCTTAGAACACCCTAGCAACACCCTAGCAACCACCAAAAATACCTTAGAACACCCTAGCAACACCTTAGCAACCACCCGAAATACCTCAGAACATCCTAGCAACACCCTAGCAACCACCCAAAATACCTTAGAACACCCTAGCAACCACCAAAAATACCTTAGAACACCCTAGCAACACCCTAGCAACCACCCGAAATACCTCAGAACATCCTAGCAACACCCTAGCAACCACCCAAAATACCTCAGAACATCCTAGCAACACCCTAGCAACCACCCAAAATACCTCAGAACACCCTAGCAACACCATAGCAACCGCCAAAATGCCTTAGAACACCATAGCAACCACACAGAACACCCTAGCAACCACTCAAAATACCTTAAAACACCCTAGCAACACCATAGCAACCACCTAAAATACCCTAGAACACCCTAGCAACCACACAGAACACCCTAGCAACCACTCAAAATACCTTAAAACACCCTAGCAACACCATAGCAACCACCTAAAATACCCTAGAACACCCTAGCAACCACCCAGAACACCCTAGCAACCACTCAAAATACCTTAGAAACCACCTAGCAACCCACTAGAAACACCCTTGCAACATTTAATTACTTGAAACTATACTTTAACCTTTAAACTACTTTGAACTTTAAACTATTTAAAACTTTAAACTACATTAAACTAATTTAAACTTCAAAATACTTTAAAATTCAAACTTATTTAAACTTTAAACTACTTTAACTTTCAAACTAATTTAAACCTCAAACTACTTTAAAATTCAAACTAATTTAAACTTTAAATTAATTTAAACTATTTTAAACTTTAAACTAACATAAACTATAAACTACTTTAAACTAATTTAAACTTCAAACTAATTTAAACTTTAAACTAATTTAAACTTCAAACTACTTTAAACTTCTTCAAACTTTGCGGTCCAAACTTTCACAAGCCAACTTAAAGTTTGTCTCGACGAACTTTTTCTAGTTATTATTATTATTATTCTTTTTCTGAGACTAAAATTTCAAACTCTAACTCCTCCTAGAGCTTTAACTCCACATACTCCAAACTCGGCACGGACACTCAAACTGTTCTGACTCGAGTTGCTATATCTTTTCTAACTGATCGGACTTACGGTTTTCCTAAAAACTGCGATCAAACTCGGAAAAAACTCCCATTGACTTAACATTGCGGAACTTTCAAAAATTCAAATCCCAACTGTCATTTTCACACAGACACAAAAGGGCCTGACAGCCCTGCTGTCAGGCAGACCTCTCTCTCTCCCTAGGAGGATTTATTTTATCAAGCAGCCAATAAGTAATGGCCCTAAATCTTCAAAGCCACACCATAGCAACCAGTTACAGCACCCTAGCAACCATGGGCGATAGGCACGAGGCCGCAGGCCTCGTGCCATACTAAATAACTCTATAAAAACTCTATAAAAACTCTATAAAAACTCCAAATAAAAACTCCACAGTAATTATCTGTTAAAAAATACACGCCGACATCACACACCCCTGATTGAGGCGTCAAATTGTGCGGATTATTTAGGAGAGGTGTGCTGTGACTTTTCTTAGCGATCGGGGGTACGGTGTTCGCCCCAGGGGCAAATAATTGGGTAAAAAAAATCCCATAGACTTAACACTGCCACAAACTTTGACGACACGTAGCACTGACCGATGATTTCTCAGAAACTTGTAATTTACCACATTTGATGAGGCTGGCAGGCTCTGTAAGAACATACCTCACAATGGGGTAAAAGTTGCACCCCTGGGGGGCAGAAGCGGCCCAAAGTTGCCCCATTGACTTACTATGGTGTAGGACGGCCCTTGAAATGCATGCGTTTTTCCTACTATGGTAAATTGTATTGTGATTTTGTATTGAACATAGCTCTGGGTCACAGTGTCATAGAGACAAGGGGGCGGGCTCAATTTTCTCAGACGACCAATCAGTTTCTCAGGATCATTGTGAAGCTATCAAGCCACGCCCTAGCAACCATTTAGAGCACCCTTAGCAACAACTCCCATAGACTTCCATTGAAAGAGATCGAAGGGATATCTCTGGACTGAATTGTCATAGAAACATGAGGGTGGTCTCGTTTGACTCGGGGCAGCAAACAGCCAATCATGAATCACCTCAACACGTCCTAGCCACGCCCTAGCAACCATTGTTGAGCACCTTAGCAACCAAAATCCAAAGAGGAATATCGTCCATTCTGAATGTCACAGAGGCATGGGAGTTGGTTTATATCATTCATACTGACAAGCAGCCTTTGGAGTTTCATGATTGGCAGCTGCCAAGCCACTCCCTAGCAACCAAACAGAGTACCCTAGCAACCATTTTGCAAGACCTACATCTCTGCATCAGAACATGGTATAGAGATGGGGGTTGGTTTATATCATTCATACTGACAAGCAGCCTTTGGAGTTTCATGATTGGCAGCAGCAAAGCCACTCCCTAGCAACCAAACAGAGTACCCTAGCAACCATTTTGTAACAGCTATATGTCAGCATCAGAACATTGTATCGCGATAGGGGTTGGGTCTTTTGACTCATGCTAGCACACAGGACTTTCAACATGCTTAACATGCTAGCTGTGAATAGCTACATGCTAATATTGATTAGCTAAGTGCTAAATCATGCCATGAACATTATAAAAACTCTATAGTAACCATAGATGAACACTACCAACCACCTAGTAACACCATAGCAACCACCCAGAATACCATAGCAACCACCTAAAACACCCTAGCAACCACCCAGAACACCCTAGCAACCACCCAGAATACCCTAGCAACCGCCTAGCAACACCCTAGCAACCACCTAGAACACCCTAGCAACCACCCATAACACCCTAGCAACCACCTAGCAACACCCTAGCAACCAACCAGAACACCCTAGCAACCGCCTAGCAACACCCTAGCAACCACCCAGAATACTCTAGCAACCGCCTAGCAACACCCTAGCAACCACCCAGAACACCCTAGCAACCGCCTAGCAACACCCTAGCAACCACCCAGAACACCCTAGCAACCGCCTAGCAACACCCTAGCAACCACCCAGAACACCCTAGCAACCACCAAGAAACACCCTAGCAACCACCCAGAACACCCTAGAAACCACCTAGCAACACCCTAGCAACCACCCAGAACACCCTAGCAACCGCCTAGCAACACCCTAGCAACTACCCAGAACACCCTAGCAAATGCCTAGCAACCACCCAGAACACCATAGCAACTGCCTAACAACCACCCAGAACACCATAGCAACCCACTAGAAACACCGTAGCAACTTTAAATTACTTCAAACTATACTTTAAACTTTAAACTAATTTAAACTTCAAACTACTTTAAACTTTAAACTAAATTAAAATTTAAACTACTTTAAAATTCAAACTAATTTAAACTTTAAACTACTTTAAATTTCAAACTAATTTAAATTTTCAAACTAATTTAAACTTCTTCAAACTTTCTGTTCCAAACTTTCACAAGCCAACTTAAAGTTTGTCTCGACGAACTTTTTCTAGTTATTATTATTATTCTTTTTCTGAGACTAAAATTTTCAAACTCTATCTCCTCCTAGAGCTTTAACTCCACATACTCCAAACTCGGCACGGACACTCAAACTGTTCTGACTCGAGTTGCTATATCTTTTCTAACTGATCGGACTTACGGTTTTCCTAAAAATGACGCTCAAAGTCGGAAAAAACTCCCATTGACTTAACATTGCGGAATGTTCAGATTTTCAAACTGACCAACTGTCAAAATTTCAAATCTAAATACCTTGAAGCCCTAGACTCAATCAAACTGCCATTCTATACACTATATGAGCCATTGAGAGTCATTTAAACTAATAAACTCATCTAACTATTGCACTTATCTATCTAATCCTAAACTCATAATAAATTAATAAACTCTAAAATTGAACTCTTAGACTCATTTAAACTTATAAACTCTAAACTCTAAACTCATAAACTCTAAATTCATAAACTCATACTCTTATAAACTCTCATAAACTATTAAACTCATAAATTAATAAACTCTGGACACTTACTCATTTAAACTTATAAACTCTAAACTCATAAATTAATAAACTCTGAACTCTTACTCATTTAAACTTATAATCTCATGAATGTATACACTTATAAACTCATAAACATAGAAACTCATGAATTCATAAACTTATGAACTCTCATGAAATCATACTTATGAACTTTAAAACTCATAAATAGCTCACCATAGCAACTTCCCAGAACACCCAAGCAACCGCTCAAAACACCCTAGCAACACCCTAGCAACCACCCAGAACACCCTAGTAAACAACCAAAATACCGTATAACACCCTAGCAACCGCCCAAAATACCTTACAACACCTTAGCAACACCATAGCAACCAACAAAAATAAATTAGAACACCATAGCAACCACCCAGAGCACCCTAGCAACCACCTAGGAACCCCCAGAACACCCTAGTAACCACCCAAAATACCTTAGAACACCCTAGCAACCGCCTAGCAACCACCCAGAACACCCTAGTAACCACCCAAAATACCTTAGAACACCCTAGCAACACCATATCAACCACCCAAAATACCTTAGAACACCCTAGCAACACCATAGCAACCAACCAAAATACCTTAGAACACCCTAACAACACCCAAGCAACCACCCAAAATACCTTAGAACACCCTAGCAACACCATAGCAACCACCCAAAATACCTTAGAACACCCTAGCAACACCATAGCAACCAAACAAAAGACCTTAGAACACCCTAGCAACCGCCTAGCAACCACCCAGAACACCCTAGCAACCACCCAAAATTCCTTAGAACACCATAGCAACACCATAGCAACCACCCAAAATACCTTAGAACACCCTAACAACACCCTAGCAACCACCCAAAATGCCTTATAACACCCTAGCAACCACCCAAAATACATTAGAACACCCTAGCAACACCATAGCAACCACCCAGAATACCTTAGAAAACCCTAGCAACACCCTAGCAACCACCCAAAATACCTTAGAACACCCTAGCAACACCATAGCAACCACCCAGAATACCTTAGAACACCCTAGCAACCACCAAAAATACCTTAGAACACCCTAGCAACACCCTAGCAACCACCCGAAATACCTCAGAACATCCTAGCAACAACCTAGCAACCACCCAAAATACCTTAGAACACCATAGCAACACCATAGCAACCACCCAAAATACCTTAGAACACCCTAACAACACCCTAGCAACCACCCAAAATACCTTAAAACACCCTAGCAACCACCTAAAATACCCTAGAACACCCTAGCAACCACCCAGAACACCCTAGCAACCACTCAAAATACCTTAGAAACCACCTAGAAACCCACTAGAAACACCCTTGCAACATTTAATTACTTGAAACTATACTTTAACCTTTAAACTACTTTGAACTTTAAACTATTTAAACTTTAAACTACTTTAACTTTCAAAATAATTTAAACTTCAAACTACTTTAAAATTCAAACTTATTTAAACTTTAAACTACTTTAACTTTCAAACTAATTTAAACTTCAAACTACTTTAAAATTCAAATTAATTTAAACTATTTTAAACTTTAAACTAAGTTAAACTATAAACTACTTTAAACTAATTTAAACTTCAAACTAATTTAAACTTTAAACTAATTTAAACTTCAAACTACTTTAAACTTCTTCAAACTTTGAGGTCCAAACTTTCACAAGCCAACTTAAAGTTTGTCTCGACGAACTTTTTCTAGTTATTATTATTATTATTCTTTTTCTGAGACTAAAATTTCAAACTCTAACTCCTCCTAGAGCTTTAACTCCACATACTCCAAACTCGGCACGGACACTCAAACTGTTCTGACTCGAGTTGCTATATCTTTTCTAACTGATCGGACTTACGGTTTTCCTAAAAACTGCGATCAAACTCGGAAAAAACTCCCATTGACTTAACATTGCGGAACTTTCAAAAATTCAAATCCCAACTGTCATTTTCACACAGACACAAAAGGGCCTGACAGCCCTGCTGTCAGGCAGACCTCTCTCTCTCCCTAGGAGGATTTATTTTATCAAGCAGCCAATAAGTAATGGCCCTAAATCTTCAAAGCCACACCATAGCAACCAGTTACAGCACCCTAGCAACCATGGGCGATAGGCACGAGGCCGCAGGCCTCGTGCCATACTAAATAACTCTATAAAAACTCTATAAAAACTCTATAAAAACTCCAAATAAAAACTCCACAGTAATTATCTGTTAAAAAATACACGCCGACATCACACACCCCTGATTGAGGCGTCAAATTGTGCGGATTATTTAGGAGAGGTGTGCTGTGACTTTTCTTAGCGATCGGGGGTACGGTGTTCGCCCCAGGGGCAAATAATTGGGTAAAAAAAATCCCATAGACTTAACACTGCCACAAACTTTGACGACACGTAGCACTGACCGATGATTTCTCAGAAACTTGTAATTTACCACATTTGATGAGGCTGGCAGGCTCTGTAAGAACATACCTCACAATGGGGTAAAAGTTGCACCCCTGGGGGGCAGGAGCGGCCCAAAGTTGCCCCATTGACTTACTATGGTGTAGGACGGCCCTTGAAATGCATGCGTTTTTCCTACTATGGTAAATTGTATTGTGATTTTGTATTGAACATAGCTCTGGGTCACAGTGTCATAGAGACAAGGGGGCGGGCTCAATTTTCTCAGACGACCAATCAGTTTCTCAGGATCATTGTGAAGCTATCAAGCCACGCCCTAGCAACCATTTAGAGCACCCTTAGCAACAACTCCCATAGACTTCCATTGAAAGAGATCGAAGGGATATCTCTGGACTGAATTGTCATAGAAACATGAGGGTGGTCTCGTTTGACTCGGGGCAGCAAACAGCCAATCATGAATCACCTCAACACGTCCTAGCCACGCCCTAGCAACCATTGTTGAGCACCTTAGCAACCAAAATCCAAAGAGGAATATCGTCCATTCTGAATGTCACAGAGGCATGGGAGTTGGTTTATATCATTCATACTGACAAGCAGCCTTTGGAGTTTCATGATTGGCAGCTGCCAAGCCACTCCCTAGCAACCAAACAGAGTACCCTAGCAACCATTTTGCAAGACCTACATCTCTGCATCAGAACATGGTATAGAGATGGGGGTTGGTTTATATCATTCATACTGACAAGCAGCCTTTGGAGTTTCATGATTGGCAGCAGCAAAGCCACTCCCTAGCAACCAAACAGAGTACCCTAGCAACCATTTTGTAACAGCTATATGTCAGCATCAGAACATTGTATCGCGATAGGGGTTGGGTCTTTTGACTCATGCTAGCACACAGGACTTTCAACATGCTTAACATGCTAGCTGTGAATAGCTACATGCTAATATTGATTAGCTAAGTGCTAAATCATGCCATGAACATTATAAAAACTCTATAGTAACCATAGATGAACACTACCAACCACCTAGTAACACCATAGCAACCACCCAGAATACCATAGCAACCACCTAAAACACCCTAGCAACCACCCAGAACACCCTAGCAACCACCCAGAATACCCTAGCAACCGCCTAGCAACACCCTAGCAACCACCTAGAACACCCTAGCAACCACCCATAACACCCTAGCAACCACCTAGCAACACCCTAGCAACCACCCAGAACACCCTAGCAACCGCCTAGCAACACCCTAGCAACCACCCAGAATACCCTAGCAACCGCCTAGCAACACCCTAGCAACCACCCAGAACACCCTAGCAACCGCCTAGCAACACCCTAGCAACCACCCAGAACACCCTAGCAACCGCCTAGCAACACCCTAGCAACCACCCAGAACACCCTAGCAACCACCAAGAAACACCCTAGCAACCACCCAGAACACCCTAGAAACCACCTAGCAACACCCTAGCAACCACCCAGAACACCCTAGCAACCGCCTAGCAACACCCTAGCAACTACCCAGAACACCCTAGCAACTGCCTAGCAACCACCCAGAACACCATAGCAACTGCCTAACAACCACCCAGAACACCATAGCAACCCACTAGAAACACCGTAGCAACTTTAAATTACTTCAAACTATACTTTAAACTTTAAACTAATTTAAACTTCAAACTACTTTAAACTTTAAACTAAATTAAAATTTAAACTACTTTAAAATTCAAACTAATTTAAACTTTAAACTACTTTAAATTTCAAACTAATTTAAATTTTCAAACTAATTTAAACTTCTTCAAACTTTCTGTTCCAAACTTTCACAAGCCAACTTAAAGTTTGTCTCGACGAACTTTTTCTAGTTATTAAGTTGGCTTGTGAGAGCCAACTTACTGAAATCCTATTTAAACTTATTATTATTATTATTATTATTATTATTATTATTATTCTTCTGCCCCCTAAAATTTCTGACTCTAACTCCTCCTAGAGCTTTAACTCCACATACTCCAAACTCGGCACGGACACTCAAACTGTTCTCACTTAGTGTGCTATATCTTTTCTAACTGATCGGACTTACGGTTTTCCTAAAAATGACGATCGAAACTCGAAAAAAACCATTTGAAAATCCCATTGACTTAACATTGCGGAATGTTCAGACTGTCAAACTCCCCAACTGTCAAAATTTCAAATCTAAATCCCTTGAAGCCCTGGACTCAAACTGCCATTCTATACACTATATGAGCCATTGAGACTCATTTAAACTAATGAACTCATCAATGACACTTCTAACTATCTAATCTTAAACTCTTAAACTCATAATAAATTAATAAACTCTAAACTTGAACTCTTAGACTCATTTAAACTTATAAACTCTAAACTCATAAACTCTAAATTCATAAACCCATACTCTTATAAACTCTCATAAACTATTAAACTCATAAGTTAATAAACTCTGGACACTTACTCATTTAAACTTATAAACTCTAAACTCATAAATTAATCAACTCTGAACTCTTACTCATTTAAACTTAAAATCTCATGAATTTATACACTTATAAACTCATAAACATAGAAACTCATGAATTCATACACTAATGAACTCTCATGAATTCATACACTAATGAACTCTCATGAATTCATACACTAATGAACTCTCATGAATTCATACACTAATGAACTCAAACTCATAAATTAATAAACTCTGAACTCTTACTCATTTAAACTTATAAACTCCAAACTCATAAATTCATACACTTATAAACTCATGAACTTATAAATGCATTAATTCATACACGTATGAACTCTCATGAATTCATACACTTATGAACTTTTAAACTCATAAATAGTTCACCATAGCAAACACCCAGAACACTCTAGCAACTGCATAGCAACCACCCAGAACACCCTAGAAACCAACTGAAATACCTTAGAACACCCTAGCAACACCATAGCAACCACCCACAATACCTTAGAACACCCTAGCAACCACATAATATACCTTAGAACACCCTAGCAACCACCCAGAACACCCTAGCAACCGCCCAAAATACCTTAGAACACCCTAGCAACCACCCAAAATGCCTTATAACACCCTAGCAACACCATAGCAACCACCCAAAATACCTTAGAACACCCTAGCAACACCCTAGCAACCACCAAAAATACCTTAGAACACCCTAGCAACCACCCGAAATACCTCAGAACATCCTAGCAACACCCTAGCAACCACCCAAAATACCTTAGAACACCATAGCAACACCATAGCAACCACCCAGAACACCCTAGCAACCACCCAAAATACCTTAGAACACCCTAGCAACTACCCAGAACACCCTAGCAACCACCCAAAATACCTTAGAACACCCTAGCAACCACCCAAAATAACTTAGAACACCCTAGCAACCACCCAAAATACCTTAGAACACCCTAGCAACCACCAAAAATACATTAGAACACCCTAGCAACACCCTAGCAACCACCCGAAATACCTCAGAACATCCTAGCAACACCCTAGCAACCACCCAAAATACCTTAGAACACCATAGCAACCACCCAAAATACCTTAGAACACCATAGCAACACCATAGCAACCACCCAAAATACCTTAGAACACCCTAGCAACACTCTAGCAACCACAAAAAATACCTTAGAACACCCTAGCAACCACCCAAGATACATTAGAACACCCTAGCAACACCCTAGCAACCACCCAAAATACCTTAGAACCCCCTAGCAACCACCCAAAATAACTTAGAACACCCTAGCAACCACCCAAAATACCTTAGAACACCCTAGCAACACCATAGCAACCAGCCAAAATACCTTAGAACACCCTAGCAACCACCAAAAATACCTTAGAACACCCTAGCAACACCCTAGCAACCACCCGAAATACCTCAGAACATCCTAGCAACACCCTAGCAACCACCCAAAATACCTTAGAACACCCTAGCAACACCATAGCAACCACCCAAAATACCTTAGAACACCCTAGCAACCACCCGAAATACCTCAGAACATCCTAGCAACACCTTAGCAACCACCCAAAATACCTTAGAACACCATAGCAACACCATAGCAACCACCCAAAATACCTTAAAACACCCTAGCAACACCATAGCAACCACCTAAAATACCCTAGAACACCCTAGCAACCACTCAAAATACCTTAGAAACCACCTAGCAACCCACTAGAAACACCCTTGCAACATTTAATTACTTGAAACTATACTTTAACCTTTAAACTACTTTGAACTTTAAACTATTTAAAACTTTAAACTACTTTAAACTAATTTAAACTTCAAACTACTTTAAAATTCAAACTTATTTAAACTTTAAACTACTTTAACTTTCAAACTAATTTAAACTTCAAACTACTTTAAAATTCAAACTAATTTAAACTTTAAATTAATTTAAACTATTTTAAACTTTAAACTAAGTTAAACTATAAACTACTTTAAACTAATTTAAACTTCAAACTAATTTAAACTTTAAACTAATTTAAACTTCAAACTACTTTAAACTTCTTCAAACTTTGCGGTCCAAACTTTCACAAGCCAACTTAAAGTTTGTCTCGACGAACTTTTTCTAGTTATTATTATTATTCTTCTTCTGCCCCCTAAAATTTCTGACTCTAACTCCTCCTAGAGCTTTAACTCCACATACTCCAAACTCGGCACGGACACTCAAACTGTTCTCACTTAGTGTGCTATATCTTTTCTAACTGATCGGACTTACGGTTTTCCTAAAAATGACGATCAAAACTCGAAAAAAAACATTTGAAAATCCCATTGACTTAACATTGCGGAATGTTCAGACTGTCAAACTCCCCAACTGTCAAAATTTCAAATCTAAATCCCTTGAAGCCCTGGACTCAAACTGCCATTCTATACACTATATGAGCCATTGAGACTCATTTAAACTAATGAACTCATCAATGACACTTCTAACTATCTAATCTTAAACTCTTAAACTCATAATAAATTAATAAACTCTAAACTTGAACTCTTAGACTCATTTAAACTTATAAACTCTAAACTCATAAACTCTAAATTCATAAACCCATACTCTTATAAACTCTCATAAACTATTAAACTCATAAGTTAATAAACTCTGGACACTTACTCATTTAAACTTATAAACTCTAAACTCATAAATTAATCAACTCTGAACTCTTACTCATTTAAACTTAAAATCTCATGAATTTATACACTTATAAACTCATAAACATAGAAACTCATGAATTCATACACTAATGAACTCTCATGAATTCATACACTAATGAACTCTCATGAATTCATACACTAATGAACTCTCATGAATTCATACACTAATGAACTCTCATGAATTCATACACTAATGAACTCTCATGAATTCATACACTAATGAACTCTCATGGATTCATACACTAATGAACTCTCATGGATTCATACACTAATGAACTCTCATGGATTCATACACTAATGAACTCTCATGGATTCATACACTAATGAACTCTCATGAATTCATACACTAATGAACTCTCATGAATTCATACACTAATGAACTCTCATGAATTCATACACTAATGAACTCTCATGGATTCATACACTAATGAACTCTCATGAATTCATACACTAATGAACTCTCATGAATTCATACACTAATGAACTCTCATGGATTCATACACTAATGAACTCTCATGGATTCATACACTAATGAACCCCTAGACTGAATCAAACTGCCATTCTATATACTATATGAGCCATTGAGACTCATTCAAACTAATAAACTCATCTATCTATGACACTCATCCATCTATCTATCTATCTACTTTAAACTAAATTAAACCTCAAACTAAATTAAACTTTAAACTTCAAACTAATTTAAACTTCAAACTTATTTAAACTTTAAACTTAACTTATTTAAACTTTAAACTTCAAACTAATTTAAACTTTAAACTCATAAACTCGTACACTTATAAACTCATACACTTATAAACTCTAAACTCATAAACTCTAAATTCATAAACCCATACTCTTATAAACTCTCATAAACTATTAAACTCATAAGTTAATAAACTCTGGACACTTACTCATTTAAACTTATAAACTCTAAACTCATAAATTAATCAACTCTGAACTCTTACTCATTTAAACTTAAAATCTCATGAATTTATACACTTATAAACTCATAAACATAGAAACTCATGAATTCATACACTAATGAACTCTCATGAATTCATACACTAATGAACTCTCATGAATTCATACACTAATGAACTCTCATGAATTCATACACTAATGAACTCTCATGAATTCATACACTAATGAACTCTCATGAATTCATACACTAATGAACTCTCATGGATTCATACACTAATGAACTCTCATGGATTCATACACTAATGAACTCTCATGGATTCATACACTAATGAACTCTCATGGATTCATACACTAATGAACTCTCATGAATTCATACACTAATGAACTCTCATGAATTCATACACTAATGAACTCTCATGAATTCATACACTAATGAACTCTCATGGATTCATACACTAATGAACTCTCATGAATTCATACACTAATGAACTCTCATGAATTCATACACTAATGAACTCTCATGGATTCATACACTAATGAACTCTCATGGATTCATACACTAATGAACCCCTAGACTGAATCAAACTGCCATTCTATATACTATATGAGCCATTGAGACTCATTCAAACTAATAAACTCATCTATCTATGACACTCATCCATCTATCTATCTATCTACTTTAAACTAAATTAAACCTCAAACTAAATTAAACTTTAAACTTCAAACTAATTTAAACTTCAAACTTATTTAAACTTTAAACTTAACTTATTTAAACTTTAAACTTCAAACTAATTTAAACTTTAAACTCATAAACTCGTACACTTATAAACTCATACACTTATAAACTCATGAATTCATACACTTATGAACTCAAACTCATAAATTAATAAACTCTGAACTCTTACTCATTTAAACTTATAAACTCCAAACTCATAAATTCATACACTTATAAACTCATGAACTTATAAATGCATTAATTCATACACGTATGAACTCTCATGAATTCATACACTTATGAACTTTTAAACTCATAAATAGTTCACCATAGCAAACACCCAGAACACTCTAGCAACTGCATAGCAACCACCCAGAACAGCCTAGAAACCAACTGAAATACCTTAGAACACCCTAGCAACACCATAGCAACCACCCACAATACCTTAGAACACCCTAGCAACCACATAATATACCTTAGAACACCCTAGCAACCACCCAGAACACCCTAGCAACCGCCCAAAATACCTTAGAACACCCTAGCAACCACCCAAAATGCCTTATAACACCCTAGCAACACCCTAGCAACCACCCAAAATACCTTAGAACACCCTAGCAACCACCCAAAATACATTAGAACACCATAGCAACACCATAGCAACCACCCAAAATACCTTAGAACACCCTAGCAACACCCTAGCAACCACCAAAAATACCTTAGAACACCCTAGCAACACCCTAGCAACCACCCGAAATACCTCAGAACATCCTAGCAACACCCTAGCAACCACCCAAAATACCTTAGAACACCCTAGCAACCACCCAAAATACATTAGAACACCCTAGCAACACCATAGCAACCACCCGAAATACCTCAGAACATCCTAGCAACACCCTAGCAACCACCCAAAATACCTTAGAACACCATAGCAACACCATAGCAACCACTCAGAACACCCTAGCAACCACCCAAAATACCTTAGAACACCCTAGCAACCACCCAGAACACCCTAGCAACCACCCAAAATACCTTAGAACACCCTAGCAACCACCCAAAATAACTTAAAACACCCTAGCAACCACCCAAAATACCTTAGAACACCCTAGCAACACCCTAGCAACCAACCGAAATACCTCAGAACATCCTAGCAACACCCTAGCAACCACCCAAAATACCTTAGAACACCATAGCAACCACCCAAAATGCCTTATAACACCCTAGCAACACCCTAGCAACCACCCAAAATACCTTACAACACCCTAACAACACCCTAGCAACCACCCAAAATACCTTGAAACACCCTAGCAACCACTCAAAATACCTTAGAAACCACTTAGCAACCCACTAGAAACACCCTAGCAACATTTAATTACTTGCAACTATACTTTAACCTTTAAAACTACTTTGAACTTTAAACTATTTAAAACTTTAAACTACTTTAAACTACTTTAAACTACTTTAAACTACTTTAAACTACTTTAAACTAATTTAAACTAATTTAAACTTCAAACTACTTTAAAATTCAAACTTATTTAAACTTTAAACTACTTTAACTTTCAAACTAATTTAAACTTCAAACTACTTTAAAATTCAAACTAATTTAAACTTTAAACTAATTTAAACTATTTTAAACTTTAAACTAAGTTAAACTATAAACTACTTTAAACTAATTTAAACTTCAAACTACTTTAAACTTCTTCAAACTTTGCGGTCCAAACTTTCACAAGCCAACTTAAAGTTTGTCTCGACGAACTTTTTCTAGTTATTATTATTATTATTATTATTTTCCCCTAAAACGCATCGTGCAGCCCAAACCGTAAGGGCTGGAGCTCTGAAACTTTGTCAAATGGTAGTACAAAAATCGAGGAGAGGTTATCAAAGTATGACCCCAATTGGCCCATAGGTGGCGCTATAGCAATCAATTGCGCGTAACTGCTCATAACTCCTAAACCGTAAGGCGTAGCCTCAAGTGTCTTATATCATTGGAAAGCTGGACTCTTGACTTAAAAAACGTATATCTCCGATTTCATTTCCGGTATGCAAATTTTTCCGCCATTTTGAAATTTGTCAAAACCTACTTTTGCGAACTAGTCCCTGGTTTTTTGCACAATCGGAACCAAACCAGTGCAGAAATGTTCTCTGGAGTCTGAATATCAATAATTATCGAAAAAAAGTTGAAATTTCGATAACCTGTCGCTAGGGGGCGCAAAATGAAAGTTGTAGGAGGAGCCTATTTTACTAAAACGGCTATAACTCCAGAAGTAAATGAGATATCTTCACCAAGCTTGGCACACATGTGTACAAGGACAGTCTGGGGTCACAGTAAAAAAACCGCGTCGATTTAACACTAGGTGGCGCTATAACATTAAAAAAACATAAAAAGGGGTGTGGCCACGTGACCGTCAGTCCGATTGACTTGAAAATTGGTATGCAGTGTCTTGGTCCAAGGCCCCATGTATGTGTAAAAGGATATTGGTGTATCTCAAAAAACATGGCCGCCATTGGCCAATGAAGTTTGAGCACCTATGAGACGAGGTTAACGGAGGCCGATCGGAACGAAACTCGATGGGCATGTTCGACTCATGGCCGAAGAGGCCTGTAAGAGTTTTGAAAGAAATCGGCCACTAGTTGGCGCTACCGAGTTTTACGGCTCTGTAATCACATGGTGTTGCACATATCCCCACAAAATGCATATCATTTGATAGATCTCCTCATGCTGAACAACTTTGCCTCTATAACCATTGCTGTCAATCAAACCGTTCATTAAATATTCACGAATATGTTAAAAACCTACTTTTGCGAACTAGTCCCTGGTTTTTCGCCCGATTGGAACCAGACCAGTTTAGGACAATTCTCTGGACTCTCTAGATCAATAATTATCGAAAAAAAGTTGAACTTTGCCCTTTGATTTGCTATAACACGGTAATTTATAAAAAGGGGCGTGTCAAAACACACTCAAAAGCCTATAAATCATAAATAAAAACTCAGAACTTCACAAAAATTGGTGAGCATATGTGACATAACATCATGAACAAGCATGCAAAGTTTTATGGAGATCGGACAATAGGTGGCGCTATAACTGTTGAAAAGCTTTAAAACCATGTATTTCCTATGGTAAATTGCTTGTATTGGCTGTAAATGGTGTTTTCCATCTATTATGTCTGTGGTTAAATGTATGCTAAATAAAACTTAATGTCTTCTGATGCTTTTGTGATTAAAGGCCTGAAAAATCACACTAAAATACTGTATATCATGGTAAATCATGCTAAAGATAGTCTATTCCATCTATAATGGAAATGTTTAAATGGTTGCTACATAAAACGTAATGTCTTTTGATGCTTATACGCTTAACTGCCTTAACTGCCTTAACTGCTTGAACACCGCTAAATGCTGCTAGCAGCTTTAATTAGGTGTTCAAGCACGAAGTGCTGAAAACCTATTGTAATTGTACTGATTTTTATTATTATTATTATTATTATTTTCCCCTAAAACGCATCGTGCAGCCCAAACCGTAAGGGCTGGAGCTCTGAAACTTTGTCAAATGGTAGTACAAAAATCGAGGAGAGGTTATCAAAGTATGACCCCAATTGGCCCATAGGTGGCGCTATAGCAATCAATTGCGCGTAACTGCTCATAACTCCTAAACCGTAAGGCGTAGCCTCAAGTGTCTTATATCATTGGAAAGCTGGACTCTTGACTTAAAAAACGTATATCTCCGATTTCATTTCCGGTATGCAAATTTTTCCGCCATTTTGAAATTTGTCAAAAACCTACTTTTGCGAACTAGTCCCTGGTTTTTTGCACAATCGGAACCAAACCAGTGCAGAAATGTTCTCTGGAGTCTGAATATCAATAATTATCGAAAAAAAGTTGAAATTTCGATAACCTGTTGCTAGGGGGCGCAAAATGAAAGTTGTAGGAGGAGCCTATTTTACTAAAACGGCTATAACTCCAGAAGTAAATGAGATATCTTCACCAAACTTGGCACACATGTGTACAAGGACAGTCTGGGGTCACAGTAAAAAAACCGCGTCGATTTAACACTAGGTGGCGCTATAACATTAAAAAAACATAAAAAGGGGTGTGGCCACGTGACCGTTAGTCCGATTGACTTGAAAATTGGTATGCAGTGTCTTGGTCCAAGGCCCCATGTATGTGTAAAAGGATATTGGTGTATCTCAAAAAACATGGCCGCCATTGGCCAATGAAGTTTGAGCACCTATGAGACGAGGTTAACGGAGGCCGATCGGAACGAAACTCGATGGGCATGTTCGACTCATGGCCGAAGAGGCCTGTAAGAGTTTTGAAAGAAATCAGCCACTAGTTGGCGCTACCGAGTTTTACGGCTCTGTAATCACGTGGTGTTGCACATATCCCCACAAAATGCATATCATTTAATAGATCTCCTCATGCTGAACAACTTTGCCTCTATAACCATTGCTGTCAATCAAACCGTTCATTAAATATTCACGAATATGTTAAAAACCTACTTTTGCGAACTAGTCCCTGGTTTTTCGCCCGATTGGAACCAGACTAGTTTAGGACAATTCTCTGGACTCTCTAGATCAATAATTATCGAAAAAAAGTTGAACTTTGCCCTTTGATTTGCTATAACACGGTAATTTATAAAAAGGGGCGTGTCAAAACACACTCAAAAGCCTATAAATCATAAATAAAAACTCAGAACTTCACAAAAATTGGTGAGCATATGTGACATAACATCATGAACAAGCATGCAAAGTTTTATGGAGATCGGACAATAGGTGGCGCTATAACTGTTGAAAAGCTTTAAAACCATGTATTTCCTATGGTAAATTGCTTGTATTGGCTGTAAATGGTGTTTTCCATCTATTATGTCTGTGGTTAAATGTATGCTAAATAAAACTTAATGTCTTCTGATGCTTTTGTGATTAAAGGCCTGAAAAATCACACTAAAATACTGTATATCATGGTAAATCATGCTAAAGATAGTCTATTCCATCTATAATGGAAATGTTTAAATGGTTGCTACATAAAACGTAATGTCTTTTGATGCTTATACGCTTAACTGCCTTAACTGCCTTAACTGCTTGAACACCGCTAAATGCTGCTAGCAGCTTTAATTAGGTGTTCAAGCACGAAGTGCTGAAAACCTATTGTAATTGCTATTTGAAAAAAAAAAAAAACCTAAAACGCATCGTGCAGCCCAAACCGTAAGGCCTAGAGACTTGAAACCTGGCCAGGTGCTAGGGCCTCAGTTTGGGGAGAACCTATCAGAGCATGACCCCGATTGGCCCATAGGTGGCGCTACAGCAACCAAAAGTACTAAATTGCTCATATCTCCTAGACCGTTTGACTTAGAATCAAGCTTTTTGCACCACTGTGTTCCTTGGCTCAAGATGGACAAGATGTATATCTCGGATTCTCGATTTGAGCAAAAAAAAATTGTTATGGCCAATTCTGTCCAAAACCTACTTTTGCGAACTAGTCCGTGGTTTTTTGCCTGATCGGAACCAGACCAGTCTAGGACAATTCTATGGACTCTCTAGATCAATAATTATCAAAAAAAAGTTGAACTTTGCCCTTTGGTTCACTGTAACAGGGTCATTTAGTAAAGGGGGCGTGTCAAAATACACTCAAAAGCCTATAAATCGTAAATAAAAACTCAGAACTTCACAAAAATTGATGAGCACATGTGTCATAACATGGTGAAGAAGCATGCAGAGTTTCATGGAGATCGGACCATAGGTTGCGCTATAACTGTCAAAAAGGTCCCCTATTATTAGGTGTTCAAGCACGAAGTGCTGAAAACCTATTGTAATTGCTATTTGAAAAAAAAAAAAAACCTAAAACGCATCGTGCAGCCCAAACCGTAAGGCCTAGAGACTTGAAACCTGGCCAGGTGCTAGGGCCTCAGTTTGGGGAGAACCTATCAGAGCATGACCCCGATTGGCCCATAGGTGGCGCTACAGCAACCAAAAGTACTAAATTGCTCATATCTCCTAGACCGTTTGACTTAGAATCAAGCTTTTTGCACCACTGTGTTCCTTGGCTCAAGATGGACAGGATGTATATCTCGGATTCTCGATTTGAGCAAAAAAAAAATTTGTTATGGCCAATTTTGTCCAAAACCTACTTTTGCGAACTAGTCCGTGGTTTTTTGCCTGATCGGAACCAGACCAGTCTAGGACAATTCTATGGACTCTCTAGATCAATAATTATCAAAAAAAAGTTGAACTTTGCCCTTTGGTTCACTGTAACAGGGTCATTTAGTAAAGGGGGCGTGTCAAAATACACTCAAAAGCCTATAAATCATAAATAAAAACTCAGAACTTCACAAAAATTGATGAGCACATGTGTCATAACATGGTGAAGAAGCATGCAGAGTTTCATGGAGATCGGACCATAGGTTGCGCTATAACTGTCAAAAAGGTCCCCTATTATTAGGTGTTCAAGCACGAAGTGCTGAAAACCTATTGTAATTGCTATTTGAAAAAAAAAAAAAACCTAAAACGCATCGTGCAGCCCAAACCGTAAGGCCTAGAGACTTGAAACCTGGCCAGGTGCTAGGGCCTCAGTTTGGGGAGAACCTATCAGAGCATGACCCCGATTGGCCCATAGGTGGCGCTACAGCAACCAAAAGTACTAAATTGCATATATCTCCTAGACCGTTTGACTTAGAATCAAACTTTTTGCACCACTGTGTTCCTTGGCTCAAGATGGACAAGATGTATATCTCGGATTCTCGATTTGAGCAAAAAAAAAATTGTTATGGCCAATTCTGTCCAAAACCTACTTTTGCGAACTAGTCCGTGGTTTTTTGCCTGATCGGAACCAGACCAGTCTAGGACAATTCTATGGACTCTCTAGATCAATAATTATCAAAAAAAAGTTGAACTTTGCCCTTTGGTTCACTGTAACAGGGTCATTTAGTAAAGGGGGCGTGTCAAAATACACTCAAAAGCCTATAAATCATAAATAAAAACTCAGAACTTCACAAAAATTGATGAGCACATGTGTCATAACATGGTGAAGAAGCATGCAGAGTTTCATGGAGATCGGACCATAGGTAACGCTATAACTGTCAAAAAGGTCCCCTATTATTAGGTGTTCAAGCACGAAGTGCTGAAAACCTATTGTAATTGCTATTTGAAAAAAAAAAAAAACCTAAAACGCATCGTGCAGCCCAAACCGTAAGGCCTAGAGACTTGAAACCTGGCCAGGTGCTAGGGCCTCAGTTTGGGGAGAACCTATCAGAGCATGACCCCGATTGGCCCATAGGTGGCGCTACAGCAACCAAAAGTACTAAATTGCTCATATCTCCTAGACCGTTTGACTTAGAATCAAGCTTTTTGCACCACTGTGTTCCTTGGCTCAAGATGGACAAGATGTATATCTCGGATTCTCGATTTGAGCAAAAAAAAATTGTTATGGCCAATTCTGTCCAAAACCTACTTTTGCGAACTAGTCCGTGGTTTTTTGCCTGATCGGAACCAGACCAGTCTAGGACAATTCTATGGACTCTCTAGATCAATAATTATCAAAAAAAAGTTGAACTTTGCCCTTTGGTTCACTGTAACAGGGTCATTTAGTAAAGGGGGCGTGTCAAAATACACTCAAAAGCCTATAAATCGTAAATAAAAACTCAGAACTTCACAAAAATTGATGAGCACATGTGTCATAACATGGTGAAGAAGCATGCAGAGTTTCATGGAGATCGGACCATAGGTTGCGCTATAACTGTCAAAAAGGTCCCCTATTATTAGGTGTTCAAGCACGAAGTGCTGAAAACCTATTGTAATTGCTATTTGAAAAAAAAAAAAAACCTAAAACGCATCGTGCAGCCCAAACCGTAAGGCCTAGAGACTTGAAACCTGGCCAGGTGCTAGGGCCTCAGTTTGGGGAGAACCTATCAGAGCATGACCCCGATTGGCCCATAGGTGGCGCTACAGCAACCAAAAGTACTAAATTGCATATATCTCCTAGACCGTTTGACTTAGAATCAAACTTTTTGCACCACTGTGTTCCTTGGCTCAAGATGGACAAGATGTATATCTCGGATTCTCGATTTTAGCAAAAAAAAAATTGTTATGGCCAATTCTGTCCAAAACCTACTTTTGCGAACTAGTCCGTGGTTTTTTGCCTGATCGGAACCAGACCAGTCTAGGACAATTCTATGGACTCTCTAGATCAATAATTATCAAAAAAAAGTTGAACTTTGCCCTTTGGTTCACTGTAACAGGGTCATTTAGTAAAGGGGGCGTGTCAAAATACACTCAAAAGCCTATAAATCGTAAATAAAAACTCAGAACTTCACAAAAATTGATGAGCACATGTGTCATAACATGGTGAAGAAGCATGCAGAGTTTCATGGAGATCGGACCATAGGTTGCGCTATAACTGTCAAAAAGGTCCCCTATTATTAGGTGTTCAAGCACGAAGTGCTGAAAACCTATTGTAATTGCTATTTGAAAAAAAAAAAAAAACCTAAAACGCATCGTGCAGCCCAAACCGTAAGGCCTAGAGACTTGAAACCTGGCCAGGTGCTAGGGCCTCAGTTTGGGGAGAACCTATCAGAGCATGACCCCGATTGGCCCATAGGTGGCGCTACAGCAACCAAAAGTACTAAATTGCATATATCTCCTAGACCGTTTGACTTAGAATCAAACTTTTTGCACCACTGTGTTCCTTGGCTCAAGATGGACAAGATGTTTATCTCGGATTCTCGATTTGAGCAAAAAAAAAATTGTTATGGCCAATTCTGTCCAAAACCTACTTTTGCGAACTAGTCCGTGGTTTTTTGCCTGATCGGAACCAGACCAGTCTAGGACAATTCTATGGACTCTCTAGATCAATAATTATCAAAAAAAAGTTGAACTTTGCCCTTTGGTTCACTGTAACAGGGTCATTTAGTAAAGGGGGCGTGTCAAAATACACTCAAAAGCCTATAAATCGTAAATAAAAACTCAGAACTTCACAAAAATTGATGAGCACATGTGTCATAACATGGTGAAGAAGCATGCAGAGTTTCATGGAGATCGGACCATAGGTTGCGCTATAACTGTCAAAAAGGTCCCCTATTATTAGGTGTTCAAGCACGAAGTGCTGAAAACCTATTGTAATTGCTATTTGAAAAAAAAAAAAAACCTAAAACGCATCGTGCAGCCCAAACCGTAAGGCCTAGAGACTTGAAACCTGGCCAGGTGCTAGGGCCTCAGTTTGGGGAGAACCTATCAGAGCATGACCCCGATTGGCCCATAGGTGGCGCTACAGCAACCAAAAGTACTAAATTGCTCATATCTCCTAAACCGTTTGACTTAGAATCAAACTTTTTGCACCACTGTGTTCCTTGGCTCAAGATGGACAAGATGTATATCTCGGATTCTCGATTTGAGCAAAAAAAAAATTGTTATGGCCAATTCTGTCCAAAACCTACTTTTGCGAACTAGTCCGTGGTTTTTTGCCTGATCGGAACCAGACCAGTCTAGGACAATTCTATGGACTCTCTAGATCAATAATTATCAAAAAAAAGTTGAACTTTGCCCTTTGGTTCACTGTAACAGGGTCATTTAGTAAAGGGGGCGTGTCAAAATACACTCAAAAGCCTATAAATCATAAATAAAAACTCAGAACTTCACAAAAATTGATGAGCACATGTGTCATAACATGGTGAAGAAGCATGCAGAGTTTCATGGAGATCGGACCATAGGTAACGCTATAACTGTCAAAAAGGTCCCCTATTATTAGGTGTTCAAGCACGAAGTGCTGAAAACCTATTGTAATTGCTATTTGAAAAAAAAAAAAAACCTAAAACGCATCGTGCAGCCCAAACCGTAAGGCCTAGAGACTTGAAACCTGGCCAGGTGCTAGGGCCTCAGTTTGGGGAGAACCTATCAGAGCATGACCCCGATTGGCCCATAGGTGGCGCTACAGCAACCAAAAGTACTAAATTGCTCATATCTCCTAGACCGTTTGACTTAGAATCAAGCTTTTTGCACCACTGTGTTCCTTGGCTCAAGATGGACAAGATGTATATCTCGGATTCTCGATTTGAGCAAAAAAAAATTGTTATGGCCAATTCTGTCCAAAACCTACTTTTGCGAACTAGTCCGTGGTTTTTTGCCTGATCGGAACCAGACCAGTCTAGGACAATTCTATGGACTCTCTAGATCAATAATTATCAAAAAAAAGTTGAACTTTGCCCTTTGGTTCACTGTAACAGGGTCATTTAGTAAAGGGGGCGTGTCAAAATACACTCAAAAGCCTATAAATCGTAAATAAAAACTCAGAACTTCACAAAAATTGATGAGCACATGTGTCATAACATGGTGAAGAAGCATGCAGAGTTTCATGGAGATCGGACCATAGGTTGCGCTATAACTGTCAAAAAGGTCCCCTATTATTAGGTGTTCAAGCACGAAGTGCTGAAAACCTATTGTAATTGCTATTTGAAAAAAAAAAAAAACCTAAAACGCATCGTGCAGCCCAAACCGTAAGGCCTAGAGACTTGAAACCTGGCCAGGTGCTAGGGCCTCAGTTTGGGGAGAACCTATCAGAGCATGACCCCGATTGGCCCATAGGTGGCGCTACAGCAACCAAAAGTACTAAATTGCTCATATCTCCTAGACCGTTTGACTTAGAATCAAGCTTTTTGCACCACTGTGTTCCTTGGCTCAAGATGGACAAGATGTATATCTCGGATTCTCGATTTGAGCAAAAAAAAAATTGTTATGGCCAATTCTGTCCAAAACCTACTTTTGCGAACTAGTCCGTGGTTTTTTGCCTGATCGGAACCAGACCAGTCTAGGACAATTCTATGGACTCTCTAGATCAATAATTATCAAAAAAAAGTTGAACTTTGCCCTTTGGTTCACTGTAACAGGGTCATTTAGTAAAGGGGGCGTGTCAAAATACACTCAAAAGCCTATAAATCATAAATAAAAACTCAGAACTTCACAAAAATTGATGAGCACATGTGTCATAACATGGTGAAGAAGCATGCAGAGTTTCATGGAGATCGGACCATAGGTAACGCTATAACTGTCAAAAAGGTCCCCTATTATTAGGTGTTCAAGCACGAAGTGCTGAAAACCTATTGTAATTGCTATTTGAAAAAAAAAAAAAACCTAAAACGCATCGTGCAGCCCAAACCGTAAGGCCTAGAGACTTGAAACCTGGCCAGGTGCTAGGGCCTCAGTTTGGGGAGAACCTATCAGAGCATGACCCCGATTGGCCCATAGGTGGCGCTACAGCAACCAAAAGTACTAAATTGCTCATATCTCCTAGACCGTTTGACTTAGAATCAAGCTTTTTGCACCACTGTGTTCCTTGGCTCAAGATGGACAAGATGTATATCTCGGATTCTCGATTTGAGCAAAAAAAAAATTGTTATGGCCAATTCTGTCCAAAACCTACTTTTGCGAACTAGTCCGTGGTTTTTTGCCTGATCGGAACCAGACCAGTCTAGGACAATTCTATGGACTCTCTAGATCAATAATTATCAAAAAAAAGTTGAACTTTGCCCTTTGGTTCACTGTAACAGGGTCATTTAGTAAAGGGGGCGTGTCAAAATACACTCAAAAGCCTATAAATCATAAATAAAAACTCAGAACTTCACAAAAATTGATGAGCACATGTGTCATAACATGGTGAAGAAGCATGCAGAGTTTCATGGAGATCGGACCATAGGTAACGCTATAACTGTCAAAAAGGTCCCCTATTATTAGGTGTTCAAGCACGAAGTGCTGAAAACCTATTGTAATTGCTATTTGAAAAAAAAAAAAAACCTAAAACGCATCGTGCAGCCCAAACCGTAAGGCCTAGAGACTTGAAACCTGGCCAGGTGCTAGGGCCTCAGTTTGGGGAGAACCTATCAGAGCATGACCCCGATTGGCCCATAGGTGGCGCTACAGCAACCAAAAGTACTAAATTGCTCATATCTCCTAGACCGTTTGACTTAGAATCAAGCTTTTTGCACCACTGTGTTCCTTGGCTCAAGATGGACAAGATGTATATCTCGGATTCTCGATTTGAGCAAAAAAAAAATTGTTATGGCCAATTCTGTCCAAAACCTACTTTTGCGAACTAGTCCGTGGTTTTTTGCCTGATCGGAACCAGACCAGTCTAGGACAATTCTATGGACTCTCTAGATCAATAATTATCAAAAAAAAGTTGAACTTTGCCCTTTGGTTCACTGTAACAGGGTCATTTAGTAAAGGGGGCGTGTCAAAATACACTCAAAAGCCTATAAATCATAAATAAAAACTCAGAACTTCACAAAAATTGATGAGCACATGTGTCATAACATGGTGAAGAAGCATGCAGAGTTTCATGGAGATCGGACCATAGGTAACGCTATAACTGTCAAAAAGGTCCCCTATTATTAGGTGTTCAAGCACGAAGTGCTGAAAACCTATTGTAATTGCTATTTGAAAAAAAAAAAAAACCTAAAACGCATCGTGCAGCCCAAACCGTAAGGCCTAGAGACTTGAAACCTGGCCAGGTGCTAGGGCCTCAGTTTGGGGAGAACCTATCAGAGCATGACCCCGATTGGCCCATAGGTGGCGCTACAGCAACCAAAAGTACTAAATTGCTCATATCTCCTAGACCGTTTGACTTAGAATCAAGCTTTTTGCACCACTGTGTTCCTTGGCTCAAGATGGACAAGATGTATATCTCGGATTCTCGATTTGAGCAAAAAAAAATTGTTATGGCCAATTCTGTCCAAAACCTACTTTTGCGAACTAGTCCGTGGTTTTTTGCCTGATCGGAACCAGACCAGTCTAGGACAATTCTATGGACTCTCTAGATCAATAATTATCAAAAAAAAGTTGAACTTTGCCCTTTGGTTCACTGTAACAGGGTCATTTAGTAAAGGGGGCGTGTCAAAATACACTCAAAAGCCTATAAATCGTAAATAAAAACTCAGAACTTCACAAAAATTGATGAGCACATGTGTCATAACATGGTGAAGAAGCATGCAGAGTTTCATGGAGATCGGACCATAGGTTGCGCTATAACTGTCAAAAAGGTCCCCTATTATTAGGTGTTCAAGCACGAAGTGCTGAAAACCTATTGTAATTGCTATTTGAAAAAAAAAAAAAACCTAAAACGCATCGTGCAGCCCAAACCGTAAGGCCTAGAGACTTGAAACCTGGCCAGGTGCTAGGGCCTCAGTTTGGGGAGAACCTATCAGAGCATGACCCCGATTGGCCCATAGGTGGCGCTACAGCAACCAAAAGTACTAAATTGCATATATCTCCTAGACCGTTTGACTTAGAATCAAACTTTTTGCACCACTGTGTTCCTTGGCTCAAGATGGACAAGATGTATATCTCGGATTCTCGATTTGAGCAAAAAAAAAATTGTTATGGCCAATTCTGTCCAAAACCTACTTTTGCGAACTAGTCCGTGGTTTTTTGCCTGATCGGAACCAGACCAGTCTAGGACAATTCTATGGACTCTCTAGATCAATAATTATCAAAAAAAAGTTGAACTTTGCCCTTTGGTTCACTGTAACAGGGTCATTTAGTAAAGGGGGCGTGTCAAAATACACTCAAAAGCCTATAAATCATAAATAAAAACTCAGAACTTCACAAAAATTGATGAGCACATGTGTCATAACATGGTGAAGAAGCATGCAGAGTTTCATGGAGATCGGACCATAGGTAACGCTATAACTGTCAAAAAGGTCCCCTATTATTAGGTGTTCAAGCACGAAGTGCTGAAAACCTATTGTAATTGCTATTTGAAAAAAAAAAAAAACCTAAAACGCATCGTGCAGCCCAAACCGTAAGGCCTAGAGACTTGAAACCTGGCCAGGTGCTAGGGCCTCAGTTTGGGGAGAACCTATCAGAGCATGACCCCGATTGGCCCATAGGTGGCGCTACAGCAACCAAAAGTACTAAATTGCTCATATCTCCTAGACCGTTTGACTTAGAATCAAGCTTTTTGCACCACTGTGTTCCTTGGCTCAAGATGGACAAGATGTATATCTCGGATTCTCGATTTGAGCAAAAAAAAATTGTTATGGCCAATTCTGTCCAAAACCTACTTTTGCGAACTAGTCCGTGGTTTTTTGCCTGATCGGAACCAGACCAGTCTAGGACAATTCTATGGACTCTCTAGATCAATAATTATCAAAAAAAAGTTGAACTTTGCCCTTTGGTTCACTGTAACAGGGTCATTTAGTAAAGGGGGCGTGTCAAAATACACTCAAAAGCCTATAAATCGTAAATAAAAACTCAGAACTTCACAAAAATTGATGAGCACATGTGTCATAACATGGTGAAGAAGCATGCAGAGTTTCATGGAGATCGGACCATAGGTTGCGCTATAACTGTCAAAAAGGTCCCCTATTATTAGGTGTTCAAGCACGAAGTGCTGAAAACCTATTGTAATTGCTATTTGAAAAAAAAAAAAAACCTAAAACGCATCGTGCAGCCCAAACCGTAAGGCCTAGAGACTTGAAACCTGGCCAGGTGCTAGGGCCTCAGTTTGGGGAGAACCTATCAGAGCATGACCCCGATTGGCCCATAGGTGGCGCTACAGCAACCAAAAGTACTAAATTGCATATATCTCCTAGACCGTTTGACTTAGAATCAAACTTTTTGCACCACTGTGTTCCTTGGCTCAAGATGGACAAGATGTATATCTCGGATTCTCGATTTTAGCAAAAAAAAAATTGTTATGGCCAATTCTGTCCAAAACCTACTTTTGCGAACTAGTCCGTGGTTTTTTGCCTGATCGGAACCAGACCAGTCTAGGACAATTCTATGGACTCTCTAGATCAATAATTATCAAAAAAAAGTTGAACTTTGCCCTTTGGTTCACTGTAACAGGGTCATTTAGTAAAGGGGGCGTGTCAAAATACACTCAAAAGCCTATAAATCGTAAATAAAAACTCAGAACTTCACAAAAATTGATGAGCACATGTGTCATAACATGGTGAAGAAGCATGCAGAGTTTCATGGAGATCGGACCATAGGTTGCGCTATAACTGTCAAAAAGGTCCCCTATTATTAGGTGTTCAAGCACGAAGTGCTGAAAACCTATTGTAATTGCTATTTGAAAAAAAAAAAAAAACCTAAAACGCATCGTGCAGCCCAAACCGTAAGGCCTAGAGACTTGAAACCTGGCCAGGTGCTAGGGCCTCAGTTTGGGGAGAACCTATCAGAGCATGACCCCGATTGGCCCATAGGTGGCGCTACAGCAACCAAAAGTACTAAATTGCATATATCTCCTAGACCGTTTGACTTAGAATCAAACTTTTTGCACCACTGTGTTCCTTGGCTCAAGATGGACAAGATGTTTATCTCGGATTCTCGATTTGAGCAAAAAAAAAATTGTTATGGCCAATTCTGTCCAAAACCTACTTTTGCGAACTAGTCCGTGGTTTTTTGCCTGATCGGAACCAGACCAGTCTAGGACAATTCTATGGACTCTCTAGATCAATAATTATCAAAAAAAAGTTGAACTTTGCCCTTTGGTTCACTGTAACAGGGTCATTTAGTAAAGGGGGCGTGTCAAAATACACTCAAAAGCCTATAAATCGTAAATAAAAACTCAGAACTTCACAAAAATTGATGAGCACATGTGTCATAACATGGTGAAGAAGCATGCAGAGTTTCATGGAGATCGGACCATAGGTTGCGCTATAACTGTCAAAAAGGTCCCCTATTATTAGGTGTTCAAGCACGAAGTGCTGAAAACCTATTGTAATTGCTATTTGAAAAAAAAAAAAAACCTAAAACGCATCGTGCAGCCCAAACCGTAAGGCCTAGAGACTTGAAACCTGGCCAGGTGCTAGGGCCTCAGTTTGGGGAGAACCTATCAGAGCATGACCCCGATTGGCCCATAGGTGGCGCTACAGCAACCAAAAGTACTAAATTGCTCATATCTCCTAGACCGTTTGACTTAGAATCAAACTTTTTGCACCACTGTGTTCCTTGGCTCAAGATGGACAAGATGTATATCTCGGATTCTCGATTTGAGCAAAAAAAAAATTGTTATGGCCAATTCTGTCCAAAACCTACTTTTGCGAACTAGTCCGTGGTTTTTTGCCTGATCGGAACCAGACCAGTCTAGGACAATTCTATGGACTCTCTAGATCAATAATTATCAAAAAAAAGTTGAACTTTGCCCTTTGGTTCACTGTAACAGGGTCATTTAGTAAAGGGGGCGTGTCAAAATACACTCAAAAGCCTATAAATCATAAATAAAAACTCAGAACTTCACAAAAATTGATGAGCACATGTGTCATAACATGGTGAAGAAGCATGCAGAGTTTCATGGAGATCGGACCATAGGTAACGCTATAACTGTCAAAAAGGTCCCCTATTATTAGGTGTTCAAGCACGAAGTGCTGAAAACCTATTGTAATTGCTATTTGAAAAAAAAAAAAAACCTAAAACGCATCGTGCAGCCCAAACCGTAAGGCCTAGAGACTTGAAACCTGGCCAGGTGCTAGGGCCTCAGTTTGGGGAGAACCTATCAGAGCATGACCCCGATTGGCCCATAGGTGGCGCTACAGCAACCAAAAGTACTAAATTGCATATATCTCCTAGACCGTTTGACTTAGAATCAAGCTTTTTGCACCACTGTGTTCCTTGGCTCAAGATGGACAAGATGTATATCTCGGATTCTCGATTTGAGCAAAAAAAAATTGTTATGGCCAATTCTGTCCAAAACCTACTTTTGCGAACTAGTCCGTGGTTTTTTGCCTGATCGGAACCAGACCAGTCTAGGACAATTCTATGGACTCTCTAGATCAATAATTATCAAAAAAAAGTTGAACTTTGCCCTTTGGTTCACTGTAACAGGGTCATTTAGTAAAGGGGGCGTGTCAAAATACACTCAAAAGCCTATAAATCGTAAATAAAAACTCAGAACTTCACAAAAATTGATGAGCACATGTGTCATAACATGGTGAAGAAGCATGCAGAGTTTCATGGAGATCGGACCATAGGTTGCGCTATAACTGTCAAAAAGGTCCCCTATTATTAGGTGTTCAAGCACGAAGTGCTGAAAACCTATTGTAATTGCTATTTGAAAAAAAAAAAAAACCTAAAACGCATCGTGCAGCCCAAACCGTAAGGCCTAGAGACTTGAAACCTGGCCAGGTGCTAGGGCCTCAGTTTGGGGAGAACCTATCAGAGCATGACCCCGATTGGCCCATAGGTGGCGCTACAGCAACCAAAAGTACTAAATTGCTCATATCTCCTAGACCGTTTGACTTAGAATCAAGCTTTTTGCACCACTGTGTTCCTTGGCTCAAGATGGACAGGATGTATATCTCGGATTCTCGATTTGAGCAAAAAAAAAATTTGTTATGGCCAATTTTGTCCAAAACCTACTTTTGCGAACTAGTCCGTGGTTTTTTGCCTGATCGGAACCAGACCAGTCTAGGACAATTCTATGGACTCTCTAGATCAATAATTATCAAAAAAAAGTTGAACTTTGCCCTTTGGTTCACTGTAACAGGGTCATTTAGTCAAGGGGGCGTGTCAAAATACACTCAAAAGCCTATAAATCATAAATAAAAACTCAGAACTTCACAAAAATTGATGAGCACATGTGTCATAACATGGTGAAGAAGCATGCAGAGTTTCATGGAGATCGGACCATAGGTGGCGCTATAACTGTTAAAAATCTTCAAAACCATGTATTTCCTATGGTAAATTGCCTGTATTAGCTGTAAATGGTCTTTTCCATCTATAATCATATAATGTTCATATTATAATGTTCAAAACCAGTGCAGTACAATACTCTGGACTCTAGATCAATAATTATCAAAAAAAAGTTGAACTTTGCGCTTTGGTTCACTGTAACAGGGTCATTTAGAAAATGGACGTGTCAAAACACACTCAAAAGCCTATAAATCATAAATAAAAACTCAGAACTTCACAAAAATTGGTACGCATATGTGACATAACATCATGAACAAGCATGCAAAGTTTTATGGAGATCGGACAATAGGTGGCGCTATAACTGTTGAAAAGCTTTAAAACCATGTATTTCCTATGGTAAATTGCCTGTATTGGCTGTAAATGGTCTTTTCCATCTATTACGTCAGTGTTTAAATGTATGCTAAATAAAACTTAATGTCTTTTGATGCTTTTGTGCTTAACGGCCTTAAAGGCCTTAACTGCTTGAACACCGCTAAATGCTGCTTGCAGCTTTAATTATTATTATTATTATTATTATTTTCCCCTAAAACGCATCGTGCAGCCCAAACCGTAAGGGCTGGAGCTCTGAAACTTTGTCAAATGGTAGTACAAAAATCGAGGAGAGGTTAACAAAGTATGACCCCAATTGGCCCATAGGTGGCGCTATAGCAATCAATTGCGCGTAACTGCTCATAACTCCTAAACCGTAAGGCGTAGCCTCAAGTGTCTTATATCATTGGAAAGCTGGACTCTTGACTTAAAAAACGTATATCTCCGATTTCATTTCCGGTATGCAAATTTTTCCGCCATTTTGAAATTTGTCAAAAACCTACTTTTGCGAACTAGTCCCTGGTTTTTTGCACAATCGGAACCAAACCAGTGCAGAAATGTTCTCTGGAGTCTGAATATCAATAATTATCGAAAAAAAGTTGAAATTTCGATAACCTGTTGCTAGGGGGCGCAAAATGAAAGTTGTAGGAGGAGCCTATTTTACTAAAACGGCTATAACTCCAGAAGTAAATGAGATATCTTCACCAAACTTGGCACACATGTGTACAAGGACAGTCTGGGGTCACAGTAAAAAAACCGCGTCGATTTAACACTAGGTGGCGCTATAACATTAAAAAAACATAAAAAGGGGTGTGGCCACGTGACCGTTAGTCCGATTGACTTGAAAATTGGTATGCAGTGTCTTGGTCCAAGGCCCCATGTATGTGTAAAAGGATATTGGTGTATCTCAAAAAACATGGCCGCCATTGGCCAATGAAGTTTGAGCACCTATGAGACGAGGTTAACGGAGGCCGATCGGAACGAAACTCGATGGGCATGTTCGACTCATGGCCGAAGAGGCCTGTAAGAGTTTTGAAAGAAATCAGCCACTAGTTGGCGCTACCGAGTTTTACGGCTCTGTAATCACGTGGTGTTGCACATATCCCCACAAAATGCATATCATTTAATAGATCTCCTCATGCTGAACAACTTTGCCTCTATAACCATTGCTGTCAATCAAACCGTTCATTAAATATTCACGAATATGTTAAAAACCTACTTTTGCAAACTAGTCCCTGGTTTTTCGCCCGATTGGAACCAGACTAGTTTAGGACAATTCTCTGGACTCTCTAGATCAATAATTATCGAAAAAAAGTTGAACTTTGCCCTTTGATTTGCTATAACACGGTAATTTATAAAAAGGGGCGTGTCAAAACACACTCAAAAGCCTATAAATCATAAATAAAAACTCAGAACTTCACAAAAATTGGTGAGCATATGTGACATAACATCATGAACAAGCATGCAAAGTTTTATGGAGATCGGACAATAGGTGGCGCTATAACTGTTGAAAAGCTTTAAAACCATGTATTTCCTATGGTAAATTGCTTGTATTGGCTGTAAATGGTGTTTTCCATCTATTATGTCTGTGGTTAAATGTATGCTAAATAAAACTTAATGTCTTCTGATGCTTTTGTGATTAAAGGCCTGAAAAATCACACTAAAATACTGTATATCATGGTAAATCATGCTAAAGATAGTCTATTCCATCTATAATGGAAATGTTTAAATGGTTGCTACATAAAACGTAATGTCTTTTGATGCTTATACGCTTAACTGCCTTAACTGCCTTAACTGCTTGAACACCGCTAAATGCTGCTAGCAGCTTTAATTATTATTATTAGGTGTTCAAGCACGAAGTGCTGAAAACCTATTGTAATTGTACTGATTTTTATTATTATTATTATTATTATTATTATTATTATTATTCTTCTGCCGTAAAACGCATCGTGCAGACCAAACCGTAAGTGCTAGAGACTTGAAACTTTGTCAGATGGTAGTACAAAAATCGAGGAGAGGCTATCAAATTATGAGCCCGATTGGCCCATAGGTGGCGCTATAGCAACCAATTGCGCGAAACTGCTCATAACTCCTAAACCGTATGTCGTAGACTCAAGTGTCTTATATCATTGGAAAGCTGAAGACCTGGAGAACAAAACGTATATCTCCGATTTCATTTCCGCCATGATAGATTTTCCGCCATTTTGAATTTTGTCAAAAAACGACTTTTGCGAACTAGTCCCTGGTTTTTTGCCCGATCGGAACCAAACCAATGCAGAAATGTTCTCTGGAGTCTGAGTATCAATAATTATTGAAAAAAAGTTGAATTTTCGATTCAGGGTTGCTAGGGGGCGCAAAATGAACGTTGTGGGAGGAGCCTATTTTACTAAAACGGCTATAACTCCAGAAGTAAATGAGATAAGTTGACCAAACTTGGCACACATGTGTATAAGGACAGTCTGAGGTCACAGTAAAAAAATCGCATCGATTGAGCTCTAGGTGGCGCTATAACATGAAAAAAACATATGGCCACCTAGTGGTTTGTCCGATTGACTTGAAAATTGGTATGCAGTGTCTTGGTCCAAGGCCCCATGTATGTATATGAGGACATTGGCGTATCTCAAAAAACATGGCCGCCATCGGCCAATGAAGTTTGAGCACCTATTAGACAAGGTTAACGGAGGCCAATCGGAACGAAACTCGATGGGCATGTTCGACTCATGGCCCAAGAGGTCTGTAAGAGTTTTGAAAGAAATCGGCCACTAGTTGGCGCTAACGAGTTTTACGGCTCTGTAATCACGTGGTGTTGCACAAATCCCCACAATATGCATATCATTTGATAGATCTCCTCATGCTGAACAACTTTGCCTCTAGAACCATCGCTGTCAATCAAACCGTTCATTAAATATTCACGAATATGTTAAAAACCTACTTTTGCGAACTAGTCCCTGGTTTTTCGCCCGATCGGAACCAGACCAGTCTAGGACAATTCTCTGGACTCTCTAGATCAATAATTATCAAAAAAAAGTTGAACTTTGCCCTTTGGTTCACTGTAACAGGGTCATTTAGAAAAGGGGGCGTGTCAAAATGCACTCAAAAGCCTATAAATCATAAATAAAAACTCAGAACTTCACAAAAATTGATGGGCACATGTGTCATAACATGGTGAAGAAGCATGCAAAGTTTCATGGAGATCGGACAATAGGTGGCGCTATAACTGTTGAAAAGCTTTAAAACCATGTATTTCCTATGGTAAATTGCCTGTATTGGCTGTAAATGGTATGTTCCATCTATGATCTTATAATCTTTATATTATAATGTTCAAAATCAGTGCAGTACAATTCTCTGGACTCTCTAGATCAATAATCATCAGAAAAGGTATAATTTCTTCATTTGAATGGCTATAATAGGGTGTAAGTTGGATGGCTATAACAGCTATATTAGCTTGGATGGCTATAACAGGCAAAAAGTGTTATTTCATCATACTACTACCTAATATTGTTATATATAATTCATATTTAGACTTTATAAAATCATTAGTTTAACATTTACAATCACATTTTGTCCAAATTCATCTATTGCTCTGTACTCTCTAGATCAATAATTATCAGAAAAGGTATAACTTCTTCATTTGGATGGTCCCCGAAAGCCTATATCTCTTCAATGAATGCTCAGATCTTCTTAAAAACATGTCAGAACATGTGACTCTAAAGAAGATAAGAAATAATGCATCTATGAGAGTTAAAAAGGAGAAAATTATAAAAAAACAAATGGCATATTAACCCAATAAGTGGTATACTACTGCCCCCTGCTGTTTAAAATAGTCATTTTGTCATGATTCTAACTAATATTATTCTATAATTCTAATTTAGACTTGATAAAATCACTATTTTAATATTTACACTCACATTTTGTCAATTCATCTATTGCAGAATTACTATTGACAGTTGTATCACAGCAAAAGATGTACAATTCATCTATTGCTCTGTACTCTCTAGATCAATAATTATCAGAAAAGGTATAACTTCTTCATTTGGATGGTCCCCGAAAGCCTATATCTCTTCAATGAATGCTCAGATCTTCTTAAAAACACGTCAGAACATGTGACTCTAAAGAAGATAAGAAATAATGCATCTATGACAGTTAAAAAGGAGTAAATGATAAAAAACAAATGGCATATTAACCCAATAAGTGGTATACTACTGCCCCCTGCTGTTTAAAATAGTCATTTTGTCATGATTCTAACTAATATTATTCTATAATTCTAATTTAGTGACTTTATAAAATCACTATTTTAACATTTACACTCACATTTTGTCAATTCATCTATTGCAGAATTACTATTGACAGTTGTATCACAGTTACAAATGGGAATCCTAAAGTGAAAGTAAAAACGCTGTCCGCCATTTAGGCCACGCCCCCCCCAGTACAAATTCACTCATAACTCGAAAACAGAAAGTCGCTGCGCGCTCAAATTTTGATGGTAAGGTCCTCTCGGGAATCTTGATCGAAATCTATCGTCGCGGGGCTCGGGAGCGCCCCCCCCCCCCGCGGATCGCTAATCCGTGAGACCTCCGACTTGGAACGGCTGTAACTCCCGATCTAGACCACCTAGATTCTTGAGGGAGAGCTTGTTGGAAAGGGCCCGTCCTCGTCTAGCTTCGATTCGAGTATGGTGCGATTTGGCCTGGGCATTCCCGAGATATAAGCCCACAAAGATATGCATTTCAACGGACATTACTCTCGGACCCAATCACTCAGCAACACTGGGATGGTCTTGCTCAAGAGGGCTCCTCTAACACTATCTAATTTCTGAGTTTCAGATTTTTTCACTTTCTTGTTCCCGAGATATAAGTAAAAAAAAACGAATTTCTTGTCATTCATTTCAACCGTTTATGTAGGCTGTAAAACCGATGTTGTCCACTAGAGGGAGAAACAGCATTAGAATTCTTTAATCTTTTTAACCAGATTTCAGCAATGGCTAACAAACAAATGCTTAAAGATATTTATTATGTTGGAAATAATATTTATAATAAATAATATAATATTAAATAATGATTTATTAGAAAATTTAATATTTTTACATCACAAATAAACATCTGAAATGCTTAACACTAGAAGTGCCAGAATTCCATAACTACTAGAACTGCCACAAGCGGTCATTTTGACCATTAGATTGCAATCTCTATATCTTTAATGATAAATACCCAATTGAGAGATTAATGCATTTATTGTATTAGGATATCTTTTAAAAACAAAACACCAAACTGTACATTTAAAAAGTTTAATTATACATTTATAAATAATAATATCAGTAGCCCGTAATTATCGCATATTCACAACAGATTGGCCTAGCTACATTTCCATATTCAACATAACTCAGAACAAGATAATAACAACTAAAAGTACCTTATTTAGATATTCTTTTGACAGTGAGAGAGACAATGTCACGGTTTATGAATTCGCTGTCTCCTTTCTCGTCTTGTTGTGTGTGTGTGTGTGTGTGTGCGTGTGTCATTGCAGCTGATCAGCATGCCCGCTCTGATCAACGCGCCAGCTGCAACTGATCAGCATTCGACCCTTTTTAGTGTTACTGTTGTCGCCTAGTCTTTGTCAGATCGTTGTAGATTTTTCCTGCGTGTTTGTTCCCTGCCTGTATCCCTTTTCCGTGTGTTATCCTGTGTTCAGCACTCCATGGTTCTACACGCAGCGTCCCTGTGCTGCCAAGGGCTTCATACCGGACATTTACACACCTTAACTCTCCCAGCATCTGACCAGCTCTCAATAAACATATCTGTCATTTTGCAATTGAATCTTCTGATTATTTCCTAATACACAAAGGTCAACCGCGAGAAATGTAACAAAAGAATACCGCGAAATTCAGTGCGGTCAATATGACCGTCTATGGCCGAAATAGGTAAATATGTTCATTTGTTTTTTTGCCTTATGTGTAATTTATATTAAAAACATTTTAAATGAAAATACAGACACTTTTAGGAAAAGTCAGGTACGAGCAGGATTTTATTTATTTTTTCAACAAAGTTATTGCAGATATAAAATTCAAAACGGTCAAAATGACCGCCGTGGCCGTTCTAGTGTTAAGGACCACAAAAAGAGATTTTCACAATATCATAACCCAAAATTGTGTGTGTGTGTGTGTGTGTGTAAGCATGCATAATGGAATTCACATTGAAAGACTGGTTGGCTTTAGTGTACAATACTGATTAAACCAAGTAGTTCAAAATAAAAGTGGTACTATAGCAATAAGTGGTCTTCTACTACCCTCTGCTGGACATTATACTTATTAATAGTCTTTTCACATGTGCTTTTGCATTCATATATTTAGACACTAAAAAATAACCTTATGTGACAATTACTATAATAACACAATCATATTTTGTCTTTCAATTCACTTTACTGTTCTGAAGCTTCACATAATTGCTAACAACGTGGTAAATCATAGTAAATCATGCTACAATCCTGCTTAATCATTCTAGAATGTGGTATATTATGATAAATTATTGTGTAACATTCGGTCACAACAAGGTAACATCAAGGTAAACTAAGACAAATCATTTACATTTACATTTAGTCATTTAGCAGACGCTTTTATCCAAAGCGACTTACAACTGAGGACTAAACCAACAGACTGATCTCATAAAATTGCGTGTGTATGACACGCCAATTCGTATTTCCATTTTTGGCGTGCTATCAACACGCACAATCGCTTTTCAGCGTGTTTATGAACGCAGTTGACTTAACGTTATTACTGTATATATAAATATATGACCTACCTCCACCCCGTCCCTAAACCTACCCGTCACTGGGGTTAATAGCATTTATGAGTCTTCCCCTACCATCCTAGGGAAAAAAAAATATCGCTCCCCAGATGTAAATCTACATTTTGCTTCGTTTCGCTCGGAAATTTAATGGCGTGTACATATACGCGGAATCACTTGGACATTAATGGCGTAGACATACACGCATACACGCGGATATCTCAAAATGCGTATAGATAACACGCCACTTGACTTAAAAGTGGCGTGTCTGTTTACGCAAAAGTCATGATGTCATGTTGAAACCAAGCGAGTCATCGTGAATAGACAAAAACAACGCAAGAAGTGCTCAAAATACAAAGTTCAGACATTGTTCGGAGTAGCATAAGCCAGATAAGCAAGGATTCAAGGAAAAGGAAAGAATTTTTTTTATTTTTTTTTATGTTTAAGTGCTCACGGAAGAGATGAGTTTTCAGTTGTCTTTTGAATGCTGTCAGGGATTCTGCATTCCGGATGAGGGTGGCCAGATCATTCCTGAAATATGAATCCTGAAGGACAATTGCAGTAAACATTTCTTTTTTCCATCACATAGTTCAAATATCTGTATCTACAACAGAATGTGTGTGTGTAGTCCTAGGTTTCTAAATAAATGCTGAATAATCTGATTAATACTTTAAAAACACATTATGTGAAATGCTTATAGACCATTAAAGTATATTTTCATAATGACACATCGCAATAGCATTGAAAACCACAACAACAACATTTGCCTTTATTTGTGTGTGTGTGTGTGTGTGTGTGACAGAGAGAGAGCATAATGTCTAAATATGAGTGCAAAAGCACCTGTGAAAAGACTTTATTAAATAAGTATAATGTCCAGCAGAGGGCAGTAGAAGACCACTTATTGGCTCACTTTCATTTTGACAGACTTGATTTTCACCAGTATTCTGTTTTTTCCTTATTAACTATTATAAAACAATCATATTTTGTCAGAGTTTATCACTTCATTTGTTCTGATGCTTCACACAATTGCTAGCAACGTGGTAAATCATGGTAAATCACGATAGAAACATGGTAAATCATTGTAAACAATACTATTACATGGTGTGTCATGGCAAATCATGCAACAATCCTGCGGTAAATCATTCTAGAATGTGGTATATCATGGTAAATCATCCTATAACATGGTAAATCATGCAAGAATCATATTAAATCATACTAGAATATGTTCAATTGTGGTAAATCATGCTAGAACAGGGTAAATCATGGTGAATCAGACTAGAACTTGGTATATCATGGTAAACTGGTAAATCATGCTAGATTCATGGTAAACTATACTGGAAAATTGTAAATAATGAAAAATCACACTGAAATGTGGTATATCATGGTAAATCATGCTAAAACATGGTCTATTCTATCTATGATCTCAGTGGTTAAATGCTTGCTACATACAACTTAATGTCTTTTGATGCTTTTGTGCTTAACGGCCTTAAAGGCCTTAACTGCTTGAACACCGCTAAATGCTGCTTGCAGCTTTAATTATTATTATTAGGTGTTCAAGCACGAAGTGCTGAAAACCTATTGTAATTGTACTGATTTTTATTATTATTATTATTATTATTATTATTATTATTATTATTATTCTTCTGCCGTAAAACGCATCGTGCAGACCAAACCGTAAGTGCTAGAGACTTGAAAATTTGTCAGATGGTAGTACAAAAATCGAGGAGAGGCTATCAAATTATGAGCCCGATTGGCCCATAGGTGGCGCTATAGCAACCAATTGCGCGAAACTGCTCATAACTCCTAAACCGTATGTCGTAGACTCAAGTGTCTTATATCATTGGAAAGCTGAAGACCTGGAGAACAAAACGTATATCTCCGATTTCATTTCCGCCATGATAGATTTTCCGCCATTTTGAATTTTGTCAAAAAACGACTTTTGCGAACTAGTCCCTGGTTTTTTGCCCGATCGGAACCAAACCAGTGCAGAAATGTTCTCTGGAGTCTGACTATCAATAATTATCGAAAAAAAGTTGAATTTTCGATTCGGGGTTGCTAGGGGGCGCAAAATGAACGTTGTGGGAGGAGCCTATTTTACTAAAACGGCTATAACTCCAGAAGTAAATGAGATAAGTTGACCAAACTTGGCACACATGTGTATAAGGACAGTCTGAGGTCACAGTAAAAAAATCGCATCGATTGAGCTCTAGGTGGCGCTATAACATGAAAAAAACATATGGCCACCTAGTGGTTTGTCCGATTGACTTGAAAATTGGTATGCAGTGTCTTGGTCCAAGGCCCCATGTATGTATATGAGGACATTGGCGTATCTCAAAAAACATGGCCGCCATCGGCCAATGAAGTTTGAGCACCTATGAGACGAGGTTAACGAAAGCCGATCGGAACGAAACTCGATGGGCATGTTCGACTCATGGCCCAAGTGGTCTGTAAGAGTTTTGAAAAAAATCGGCCACTAGTTGGCGCTAACGAGTTCTACGGCTCTGTAATCACGTGGTGGTGCACATATTCCCACAAAATGCATATCATTTGATAGATCTCCTCATGCTGAACAACTTTGCCTCTAGAACCATTGCTGTCAATCAAACCGTTCATTAAATATTCACGAATATGTTAAAAACCTACTTTTGCGAACTAGTCCCTGGTTTTTCGCCCAATCGGAACCAGACCAGTCTAGGACAATTCTCTGGACTCTCTAGATCAATAATTATCAAAAAAAAGTTGAACTTTTCCCTTTGGTTTGCTATAACAGGATCATTTATAAAAAGGGGCGTGTCAAAACACACTCAACAGCCTATAAATCATAAATAAAAACTCAGAACTTCACAAAAATTGGTGAGCATATGTGACATAACATCATGAACAAGCATGCAAAGTTTTATGGAGATCGGACAATAGGTGGCGCTATAACTGTTAAAAATCTTCAAAACCATGTATTTCCTATGGTAAATTGCCTGTATTGGCTGTAAATGGTCTTTTCCATCTATTACGTCAGTGTTTAAATGTATGCTAAATAAAACTTAATGTCTTTTGATGCTTTTGTGCTTAACGGCCTTAAAGGCCTTAACTGCTTGAACACCGCTAAATGCTGCTTGCAGCTTTAATTATTATTATTATTATTATTCTTCTGCCGTAAAACGCATCGTGCAGACCAAACCGTAAGTGCTAGAGACTTGAAACTTTGTCAGATGGTAGTATAAAAATCGAGGAGAGGTTATCAAATTATGAGCCCGATTGGCCCATAGGTGGCGCTATAGCAACCAATTGCGCGAAACTGCTCATAACTCCTAAACCGTATGTCGTAGACTCAAGTGTCTTATATCATTAGAAAGCTGAAGACCTGGAGAACAAAACGTATATCTCCGATTTCATTTCCGCCATGATAGATTTTCCGCCATTTTGAATTTTGTCAAAAAACGACTTTTGCGAACTAGTCCCTGGTTTTTTGCCCGATCGGAACCAAACCAGTGCAGAAATGTTCTCTGTAGTCTGAATATCAATAATTATCGAAAAAAAGTTGAATTTTCGATTCGGGGTCGCTAGGGGGTGCAAAATGAACGTTGTGGGAGGAGCCTATTTTACTAAAACGGCTATAACTCCAGAAGTAAATGAGATAAGTTGACCAAACTTGGCACACATGTGTATAAGGACAGTCTGAGGTCACAGTAAAAAAATCGCATCGATTGAGCTCTAGGTGGCGCTATAACATGAAAAAAACATATGGCCACCTAGTGGTTTGTCCGATTGACTTGAAAATTGGTATGCAGTGTCTTGGTCCAAGGCCCCATGTATGTATATGAGGACATTGGCGTATCTCAAAAAACATGGCCGCCATCGGCCAATGAAGTTTGAGCACCTATTAGACAAGGTTAACGGAGGCCAATCGGAACGAAACTCGATGGGCATGTTCGACTCATGGCCCAAGAGGTCTGTAAGAGTTTTGAAAGAAATCGGCCACTAGTTGGCGCTAACGAGTTTTACGGCTCTGTAATCACGTGGTGTTGCACAAATCCCCACAATATGCATATCATTTGATAGATCTCCTCATGCTGAACAACTTTGCCTCTAGAACCATTGCTGTCAATCAAACCGTTCATTAAATATTCACGAATATGTTAAAAACCTACTTTTGCGAACTAGTCCCTGGTTTTTCGCCCGATCGGAACCAGACCAGTCTAGGACAATTCTCTGGACTCTCTAGATCAATAATTATCAAAAAAAAGTTGAACTTTGCCCTTTGGTTCACTGTAACAGGGTCATTTAGAAAAGGGGGCGTGTCAAAATGCACTCAAAAGCCTATAAATCATAAATAAAAACTCAGAACTTCACAAAAATTGATGGGCACATGTGTCATAACATGGTGAAGAAGCATGCAAAGTTTCATTGAGATCGGACAATAGGTGGCGCTATAACTGTTGAAAAGCTTTAAAACCATGTATTTCCTATGGTAAATTGCCTGTATTGGCTGTAAATGGTATGTTCCATCTATGATCTTATAATCTTTATATTATAATGTTCAAAATCAGTGCAGTACAATTCTCTGGACTCTCTAGATCAATAATCATCAGAAAAGGTATAATTTCTTCATTTGAATGGCTATAATAGGGTGTAAGTTGGATGGCTATAACAGCTATATTAGCTTGGATGGCTATAACAGGCAAAAAGTGTTATTTCATCATACTACTACCTAATATTGTTATATATAATTCATATTTAGACTTTATAAAATCATTAGTTTAACATTTACAATCACATTTTGTCCAAATTCATCTATTGCTCTGTACTCTCTAGATCAATAATTATCAGAAAAGGTTTAACTTCTTCATTTGGATGGTCCCCGAAAGCCTATATCTCTTCAATGAATGCTCAGATCTTCTTAAAAACATGTCAGAACATGTGACTCTAAAGAAGATAAGAAATAATGCATCTATGAGAGTTAAAAAGGAGAAAATTATAAAAAAACAAATGGCATATTAACCCAATAAGTGGTATACTACTGCCCCCTGCTGTTTAAAATAGTCATTTTGTCATGATTCTAACTAATATTATTCTATAATTCTAATTTAGACTTGATAAAACCACTATTTTAATATTTACACTCACATTTTGTCAATTCATCTATTGCAGAATTACTATTGACAGTTGTATCACAGCAAAAGATGTACAATTCATCTATTGCTCTGTACTCTCTAGATCAATAATTATCAGAAAAGGTATAACTTCTTCATTTGGATGGTCCCCGAAAGCCTATATCTCTTCAATGAATGCTCAGATCTTCTTAAAAACACGTCAGAACATGTGACTCTAAAGAAGATAAGAAATAATGCATCTATGACAGTTAAAAAGGAGTAAATGATAAAAAACAAATGGCATATTAACCCAATAAGTGGTATACTACTGCCCCCTGCTGTTTAAAATAGTCATTTTGTCATGATTCTAACTAATATTATTCTATAATTCTAATTTAGTGACTTTATAAAATCACTATTTTAACATTTACACTCACATTTTGTCAATTCATCTATTGCAGAATTACTATTGACAGTTGTATCACAGTTACAAATGGGAATCCTAAAGTGAAAGTAAAAACGCTGTCCGCCATTTAGGCCACGCCCCCCCCAGTACAAATTCACTCATAACTCGAAAACAGAAAGTCGCTGCGCGCTCAAATTTTGATGGTAAGGTCCTCTCGGGAATCTTGATCGAAATCTATCGTCGCGGGGCTCGGGAGCGCCCCCCCCCCCCCCCCCCCCCCCCGCGGATCGCTAATCCGTGAGACCTCCGACTTGGAACGGCTGTAACTCCCGATCTAGACCACCTAGATTCTTGAGGGAGAGCTTGTTGGAAAGGGCCCGTCCTCGTCTAGCTTCGATTCGAGTATGGTGCGATTTGGCCTGGGCATTCCCGAGATATAAGCCCACAAAGATATGCATTTCAACGGACATTACTCTCGGACCCAATCACTCAGCAACACTGGGATGGTCTTGTTCAAGAGGGCTCCTCTAACACTATCTAATTTCTGAGTTTCAGATTTTTTCACTTTCTTGTTCCCGAGATATAAGTAAAAAAAAACGAATTTCTTGTCATTCATTTCAACCGTTTATGTAGGCTGTAAAACCGATGTTGTCCACTAGAGGGAGAAACAGCATTAGAATTCTTTAATCTTTTTAACCAGATTTCAGCAATGGCTAACAAACAAATGCTTAAAGATATTTATTATGTTGGAAACAATATTTATAATAAATAATATAATATTAAATAATGATTTATTAGAAAATTTAATATTTTTACATCACAAATAAACATCTGAAATGCTTAACACTAGAAGTGCCAGAATTCCATAACTACTAGAACTGCCACAAGCGGTCATTTTGACCATTAGATTGCAATCTCTATATCTTTAATGATAAATACCCAATTGAGAGATTAATGCATTTATTGTATTAGGATATCTTTTAAAAACAAAACACTAAACTGTACATTTAAAAAAGTTTAATTATACATTTATAAATATAGTAGCCCGTAATTATCGCATATTCAGAACAGATTGGCCTAGCTACATTTCCATATTCAACATAACTCAGAACAAGATAATAACAACTAAAAGTATCTTATTTAGATATTCTTTTGACAGTGAGAGAGACAATGTCACGGTTTATGAATTCGCTGTCTCCTTTCTCGTCTTGTTGTGTGTGTGTGTGTGTGTGTGTGTGTGTGTGCGCGTGTGTCATTGCAGCTGATCAGCATGCCCGCTCTGATCAACGCGCCAGCTGCAACTGATCAGCATTCGACCCTTTTTAGTGTTACTGTTGTCGCCTAGTCTTTGTCAGATCGTTGTAGATTTTTCCTGCGTGTTTGTTCCCTGCCTGTATCCCTTTTCCGTGTGTTATCCTGTGTTCAGCACTCCATGGTTCTACACGCAGCGTCCCTGTGCTGCCAAGGGCTTCATACCGGACATTTACACACCTTAACTCTCCCAGCATCTGACCAGCTCTCAATAAACATATCTGTCATTTTGCAATTGAATCTTCTGATTATTTCCTAATACACAAAGGTCAACTGCGAGAAATGTAACAAAAGAATACCGCGAAATTCAGTGCGGTCAATATGACCGTCTGTGGCCGAAATAGGTAAATATGTTCATTTGTTTTTTTGCCTTATGTGTAATTTATATTAAAAACATTTTAAATGAAAATACAGACACTTTTAGGAAAAGTCAGGTACGAGCAGGATTTTATTTATTTTTTCAACAAAGTTATTGCAGATATAAAATTCAAAACGGTCAAAATGACCGCCGTGGCCGTTCTAGTGTTAAGGACCACAAAAAGAGATTTTCACAATATCATAACCCAAAATTGTGTGTGTGTGTGTGTGTGTGTAAGCATGCATAATGGAATTCACATTGAAAGACTGGTTGGCTTTAGTGTACAATACTGATTAAACCAAGTAGTTCAAAATAAAAGTGGTACTATAGCAATAAGTGGTCTTCTACTACCCTCTGCTGGACATTATACTTATTAATAGTCTTTTCACATGTGCTTTTGCATTCATATATTTAGACACTAAAAAATAACCTTATGTGACAATTACTATAATAACACAATCATATTTTGTCTTTCAATTCACTTTACTGTTCTGAAGCTTCACATAATTGCTAACAACGTGGTAAATCATAGTAAATCATGCTACAATCCTGCTTAATCATTCTAGAATGTGGTATATTATGATAAATTATTGTGTAACATTCGGTCACAACAAGGTAACATCAAGGTAAACTAAGACAAATCATTTACATTTACATTTAGTCATTTAGCAGACGCTTTTATCCAAAGCGACTTACAACTGAGGACTAAACCAACAGACTGATCTCATAAAATTGCGTGTGTATGACACGCCAATTCGTATTTCCATTTTTGGCGTGCTATCAACACGCACAATCGCTTTTCAGCGTGTTTATGAACGCAGTTGACTTAACGTTATTACTGTATATATAAATATATGACCTACCTCCACCCCGTCCCTAAACCTACCCGTCACTGGGGTTAATAGCATTTATGAGTCTTCCCCTACCATCCTAGGGAAAAAAAAATATCGCTCCCCAGATGTAAATCTACATTTTGCTTCGTTTCGCTCGGAAATTTAATGGCGTGTACATATACACGGAATCACTTGGACATTAATGGCGTAGACATACACGCATACACGCGGATATCTCAAAATGCGTATAGATAACACGCCACTTGACTTAAAAGTGGCGTGTCTGTTTACGCAAAAGTCATGATGTCATGTTGAAACCAAGCGAGTCATCGTGAATAGACAAAAACAACGCAAGAAGTGCTCAAAATACAAAGTTCAGACATTGCTCGGAGTAGCATAAGCCAGATAAGCAAGGATTCAAGGAAAAGGAAAGAATTTTTTTTATTTTTTTTTATGTTTAAGTGCTCACGGAAGAGATGAGTTTTCAGTTGTCTTTTGAATGCTGTCAGGGATTCTGCATTCCGGATGAGGGTGGCCAGATCATTCCTGAAATATGAATCCTGAAGGACAATTGCAGTAAACATTTCTTTTTTCCATCACATAGTTCAAATATCTGTATCTACAACAGAATGTGTGTGTGTAGTCCTAGGTTTCTAAATAAATGCTGAATAATCTGATTAATACTTTAAAAACACATTATGTGAAATGCTTATAGACCATTAAAGTATATTTTCATAATGACACATCGCAATAGCATTAAAAACCACAACAACAACATTTGCCTTTATTTGTGTGTGTGTGTGTGTGTGTGTGTGTGTGTGTGACAGAGAGAGAGCATAATGTCTAAATATGAGTGCAAAAGCACCTGTGAAAAGACTTTATTAAATAAGTATAATGTCCAGCAGAGGGCAGTAGAAGACCACTTATTGGCTCACTTTCATTTTGACAGACTTGATTTTCACCAGTATTCTGTTTTTTCCTTATTAACTATTATAAAACAATCATATTTTGTCAGAGTTTATCACTTCATTTGTTCTGATGCTTCACACAATTGCTAGCAACGTGGTAAATCATGGTAAATCACGATAGAAACATGGTAAATCATTGTAAACAATACTATTACATGGTGTGTCATGGCAAATCATGCTACAATCCTGCGGTAAATCATTCTAGAATGTTGTATATCATGGTAAATCTTCCTATAACATGGTAAATCATGCAAGAATCATATTAAATCATACTAGAATATGTTCAATTGTGGTAAATCATGCTAGAACAGGGTAAATCATGGTGAATCAGACTAGAACTTGGTATATCATGGTAAACTGGTAAATCATGCTAGATTCATGGTAAACTATACTGGAAAATTGTAAATAATGAAAAATCACACTGAAATGTGGTATATCATGGTAAATCATGCTAAAACATGGTCTATTCTATCTATGATCTCAGTGGTTAAATGCTTGCTACATACAACTTAATGTCTTTTGATGCTTTTGTGCTTAACGGCCTTAAAGGCCTTAACTGCTTGAACACCGCTAAATGCTGCTTGCAGCTTTAATTGTTATTGATATTGTTCATTTTCAGAGTGGTAATCAATGTGAATTATTTCAGTTCAAGAAACGTCTTAATTTGCTTAAAAATGTCATTGATATATGAATATCTTAAACTGAACACACAATACTTTTCTTTAAAAATGTATTCAAGACCAAATGACCTGGGTAATTAATTATTAATGTCAATAATTTTCTCCTTTTTTTTTCTCATAACATTTTTTAAGAGAGATATCTTGAGACAAAGTACTTCAATTAAACCTCTCCATTAAGTTAAGTATTGCAGCAATATCCTTTTCCTCTGGGTTACCTGTCCTTTTTTAATAGTTTGAGAGCTGCTATTGGCTGAGCACTGTGAGCAGGAGATATTGATCTGCACTCATATCTCTATAGAACCGGACTGAGCCGCATTCCTCTTTTAAAAGGTTCATTCACGTGCCACATCTGCGAAGCGTCTCAGCCTGCAGCCGCGGCAAACGCCGTCCTTTGTGGAGTCCGATGGCGCGAATGCAGATAGATTAGCCCATTCCTTCCCATCTTCGGTTTGTGTTACAGAATCTCCAATATGTTTGCCGCGAGATTAGTTTCAGTATCACTGCATTGCATGGAGGAAGTGTGCTGTGACAGAGCCGCGCGTATTTCTAATCTTGTCTGTGCATAAATCCTCGCCTTATCTGGAACCTGCCTTCTCCTGCCAAAAACACTGAACCTTTACGATTAGAACCGGCCCTCTGCGAAACTATCCGTGGCCGTGCTGATAGAGCCGCTGTTGGGTTTTAAAAACAGGAGCTGTTCATTTTACAGTGCCAGTCTGCTACAGCTGTCAGACTGAAAAGGTTTGGGTAATTTTAGAGGTGTCATCCTCAATTCCATAACATTGTCACTGATGCGTATTTTCAGAGTGCTCCTCTATCTTTTTACACTCATAGCTGATTTGGAATAAAAATATAGCCAAGGCTATGTTCCCCCACTATAATTCAATTGTGTTTACATTGGGCTGGCTTGAATTAATAACATTTTAGAAGGATAGGCTATTTTACACATTTTATGAGCATTCGCTTTGTAAAAAATATATTAAGACATAGAGCATAGTGTCAAAATACATACACAGCATTCCCCACGTTTGCCAAAGCTCTTCTTCTCTGTCACCAATCAAGAGGTCTCCATTTTCTAAAGGTTTCACTAATTGGACGTGACATAATAAGGACACGTTCACAAGTGGGATAAATGGAGAGAGCAGACAGGAAGAGGAGATGACATGAGCCATGTTTATCATCGGAATGATTGATGTGTTTTCAAACCTTCTTGTCATGTAAACTGTTCCTGACAGTGCGTTCTCATAAAAGATCAAAAAATCTCAAGGCTTGATGAAAAATGACAAGACCCGATACACTATTTTCCTATCAGACACCGAGAGTGCACCAAAGGTTCAGTTTCAATGGAGCTTGAAATAGTATCATGCAAATTGTGAGCGTCTCATTTGAAACTAAACAAATCATTTTCTCAGAAGTATTGCGGTGAACGCTGTGATATTCGCGTCCGCGCTGATCTACGTGCGCGCGCTCGCTGAATTGCAATTCAGCCGGGTGATGTTCGACAGAATTCGCCGGTTAACGCAAAATGATTCGAGACAGAAAATATGATAAAGATATGATTATCAATTCATTGGATTTCTCAGTGTGACATTTTTTGCATCTGAAAGAAATGCTATTTTCTCCCTGAAAGAAATCCCATTTTCAAAACACAGAAGTGCAAATAGCCTATAAATGGCACTGCCAAAATGCCAGAAGATTACATGTCATAATTTTTGCTTTTTCCTCATTTATTCATAGTCGTAAATGAAACAGGCAGAGCTGGAAGCACATCAGAAGCAGGATAAGGCCACAATAGTCCGATGATTGAAAGCCAATTAGAGGCACACAACATCATCTCTAGCCAACCCTCAGTCGCATTTAACGTAAGCAATACTATCCTCAAACATTCCTGTCGAACCGAACACAGCGGACCATTTTCTGACAAGAACCTAAAGATGTTGTCTTTGATCTGAACTTACTCAAAAAGCTTTTTCTGAGAAAGATGCAGGAATCTGGGGAGAAATAAACAACCACCTGTGGCTTTTGATGAAAGCACCTTCACTAGCAATTACTCTCTAAATTTAGCCTCAGCAAATTGTATGAATTAGATCGTTTCTCCCTACAGCAAAAAGAAATAAACCTAAAGGCCATTGAAAGCAGAAATGAATAGCTGATGACCCTATGGTCCCAACCCTCTTGTAAGTGATGCCATTAATGCAAGAAGGAGAATGTTCTGATATTCTTAGATTTGTTATCTTTGCCTCTTAATAGTATGTATCTATTATTGACTTCAATGGTTTGCAGTGTGTAGCAGAAAGGAGCATTCACATATAGAGAAGAATAGAATTGAGTTTTTGAGAATGGATTCACGCACAACCACGGTCAGTGGAAATTGCTAAATGAAGTACACTCTGTAGTCTGAGTGGGGGTAACCTGGTAACCTGGGGTTAAGTGCTTTGATCAAGGGTATAGAGTATACAAGGGGCTTAAGGTTCCCAAGGTAAAAGACACCTTTGATTTGATTTTCTCCCAAAACATTTCATATAGCAAAAAAAAAAAAAAAAAAAAAAAGAACAACCACCCCTTTCACCACCTCTTTGTTCTTAAACAGCAACATTTTTCAGATCCATAAGGTCAGGGAATGCAATGACAACAGATTAATTGTCAGGTGATTTGCTCAAGTATGTAGGCCGGTGATTTTTTAAATATTGCACATTTATTAAGCTAATAAATGACCACACTGACCTCTCCAGATGACAAAATGTTAAAAACAAAACGACACTGAAATAAATAGAAAACTGTAGACCAAAGTTTTTATTTTTGAATAAGTATGCACTTAAATGTTACATAAATGTCTTGCTATATCAAGTGTTTGCATATGGTTACAAGTCAAGGAAAGTCCCCTTTATTTATATAGCGCTTTTTACAATACAGATTGTTTCAAAGCAGCTTTACAGGGATAATAGAAAAATAATGCAACAAAGTCTGTTTCGGCTGGACAGCTGCAGAAGAAATGTCATTGTCCAGCTCAAGTAAGTTCACTATTGATTCATTTCCATTGTAAAAAAATAATTAGTTAATAATTTAGCTCTGGAGAAAACAGTGATGTCATCGTCCAGCTCGGTTCAGTTCTCAGACAATGGTGTCAAATCAGATCAATAATAGTGTTGAATGTTACACGTTGCTCTGCACTATATCATTTTAAATGCTTTTTAATCAAAACAGACCTTTCTGATGATTCATTTTCAGACAAATTCCATAACTTTTCACTAAAACATATATTTCCCACTTCGATATCGGAAAAAATGTCATTCAGCCTCATTGCACCCCTTTTAAAGCACAAAGATCATCCTTTGCAAATCAGGCACTAACCACCTTGGCCTATAGCCTATCCTGTATTTACAGGGTTTATGACTGCAGCATTAATTCCTGAAATGGAGATAATGTCAATGTGAGATCTTTACAAAGTTCTCTCACAATATAGAGCAAATAAATACTGGGTGCACATGGCTCAAAAATATAACATAAAAGATAAGTAGTTTGAGAAAATGCGCTTTGTTTAAGAAAATATCTTGCCAGGAGCTGTTTTAGAACCCAGACGCAAAGATTGCTTGCAAATGTCTCGTATTTCATGTTATTTTTATCAAGTTGGTGCAAACTAGGTGTTGTGTTAGTAAAATATGACTTTCTGTTCAATTTCTTCAACTGTGTTTCTGACTGTGGGGTGCAAACCTGTGTAGCTCGGGAACAAAAGCCTTTCCTCAGTACAAACAGCAGCTCCTTCGTATAAAAAACAGTCGCTGAAAAGCCTCTGTTCCCTGCTCTCTCTTCAAAAGGTGTGTATCAATAATATGAACGCTAATGGAAGCGCTCCCTTCCGCATTCACATCAAAATGCGCCCAGGTGGAGCGGCTCATCCAGCATTGATGTGAGAAGTGTTCCCAGCCTTTTAAAACATAATCTACATAATTTACCCGACTCACAGATCTGTTCAATATTGATGTGGTTTGGCATTTTGAGGGAAAGATCGTATTGCCGCTCGTCAAGTAAACACAAAGGTTTGGAGTTAAACATCAACACTGCATTGGAATTTCAGAGAGAATGTCATGGTGATGTCTTTATGTTTATAACTTATGCTTTCTTAGAACTGTTTCGAAACACTTTTTGTGTATTAGGCAAGAAACATGAAAATATGCAGAAGCAAATGCTTAGCCCATTGTAGACCTTCACTATCCCATTAAAGACCTTCACATGTCTTTAAAGGGATAGTTCACCCAAAAATAAAAATTCTGTCATCATTTACTCACCCTTGTGTCGTTCTAAAACTGTATTCTTTCTTCTGTGAAACATAAAATGAAGGTATTTTGAGGATGTCTCAGGTTTTTTTTTCTCCATACAATGGAAGTCAACAGAGGAGTAAAGGGTAACCTTTACAATAAGGTTCATTAGTTAACTACAGTAGTTAACATTAACTAAGAATGAACAATACTTCTTCAGCATTTGTTAATCTTTGTTAATGTTAATTTCAACATTTACTAATACTTTATTAAAATCTTGTTAACATTAGTTAATGCGCTGTGAACTAACATGACAACCCGGAACAGCTGGATTTGTATTAACTAACGTTAACAAAGATTAACAAAAACAGTAACAAATGTATTGCTCATGGTTAGTTCATGTTAGTTAATACATTAACTAATGTTTAATAAATGAACCTTATTGTAAAGTGTTACCGAGTAAAGAGTACCTGCAAACCATATTTGAGTAAAAGTACAGATGCCTTACAGCAAAAATGACTCCATTGCAAGTGACCAATTCCAATACGACTATAAAAGTCTTATGCCTAGTACACATTGTACGATTTTGGACCATCCTAGTCAAAATATGACCATTTGTGAGGATTTTGTGATCGTGGCTCCTAAACGAAGGTACGTCGTACAGTGAGAGAGGTTCAAAGACGATCGTTGACACGGTCTTGCGACCGAAGATAACCGATAATTTTCTGAAAGTGTCAGAAATTTAGCATGATCATCTCACAGTGTGTTTGCTGTTAAGACCATATGTTTACCGACTTGCCAATAAAAATGGAACATGAAATGTATTGATGTATTGATATTGGTGTATTGATCAACGTGACATGGTGCGAAAACTTAAAGGGGTCCTATTATGCTTTTTCACTTTTTCAACTTTAGTTAGTCTGTAATGTTGCTATTTGAGCATAAAAAAGATCTGCAAGGTTACAAAGCTCAAAGTCACTCCAAAGGAAGATATTTTATTTAACAGAATCCCCTTTTCAAGAACTACAACGAACGGCTCCGTTTGGATTACAACGCGATTTTTCCGGACCTTATGAAGTCATAATGTTCCTCATTTAAATAATCTGCGCCCACAGAATATGGAAAAAAGTTGTTGATTACTGTTTGGATTACCGACAAATATCACATTGTATCTAAAGTGTTTAAGAAAATCAGTGTTGTAATGTAACGGAGTACAAATACTTCGTTACTGTACTTAAGTAGAAATTTCACGTATCTGTACTTTACTTCGCTATTTAAATTTATGTCAACTTTCACTTTTACTCCACTACATTTCCTAGATAAAATGTATACTTTTACTCCGTTATATTTCCACGAAGAATCTTCGTTACTCGTTACTATACAATAAAAATAAGAAATGTGTGCGACTGCAATAAGGGAGGTTTGGCGAATCACTGCTCCTAGATTGCACTACGCACGCTCTGCACGCTCTATTTCAGCGTAATGCTCGTTTGTTGCCAAAGGAGGAGGAAGCACAACTGAAACCGCCATGGAAGCACCTACTGGAGGACCGGGGGGAAACTCCTTTTCCTTGATTTACTGAAGCCTATGTGTGAAACGCATTTGCAGCTGCACAGCTAGCACATTGAGCGTCTAGCTCGCTCATCGGCTGTGCTGCGGCAACTGCATATCCAATGGCGCGGGCGCCTCTGACGTGCGACCAATGAGCTAACCCCACGTCAGAACCTGCTAAGGGGGCGTGGCCTTAGCCTATAATAGTCCCCTGAATTCGCCATTATAGCAGGTTTAACCTATGGGTTTAACGACTGAAGCGACAACTCTGCAGGTTAGTGCGGCCGGCTACGCAATACTCGTTCCTGCTCTCGTTTCGAACGGCCACAATAAAGTTCACAATCAAAGTTCTAACCGCTTGCTTTAAAAAAAAAAAAAACTTTTTACTTTTACTTCAAATACTTAAGTACATTAAATATCAGAAAATTACTTTTGATACTTACGTACAGTATATATCAGATACTTTAAGACTTTTACTTAAGTAATATTCTAAAAGGTAACTTTCACTTCTACCAAAGTCTTTTTCTAGGACGATACTTGTACTTTTACTCAAGTATTGCTTTCTAGTACTTTATACAACACTGAAGAAAATTACAAAAACAACAAAATACCACTCTGAAACGTCCTGGGAAAGCGGTGCTTGCATAGTCCGTGAATGAAATCGGTTCTGCGCGATCCTCTTGTTTGTTAACATTATTATTATTAAGTCTAAATCAGGGATGAATAATGGTTGGAAATTGACGCCATCCTTTAAGCTATTTACATCTGAGTGAGTAGAGCTGGTTGTCATGAAGGGGCGGGACATTTCCCGAATGCGACAAGTGGTGTCAATCAAAGCACACTGGGCAAGCTAACCAATCCCAGCACATTTCGTATTTAGGAAGGAGTGGCTTCATCAAAACAGCAAATTCACCCAGACTGGGGATAGAGGAGTTGTAATAATGTACAAATACATACCAGACAGCAACATAGTGTCGGCCCAGATCCGGGTCACTTCTGGTACACGTGGATTCAACGCGTACCAGAAAAATAATCTGTTTTTTTAACAATCAAGCATGAAAACATATTTGAGAACACCTCAAAAACAAAATCAAAATTTCGTAAGAGGGCATAGTAGTTGGCCTCTTTTGGGGCCATAACAAATTATAGATTCAGGAGACCAAAGATCAAAAAACAGTCCTAATATTGCGAAAAGTCTTGAAAAATCCAATCATGTAGCATGGTGTAGTAGTGCGACAGGAGGTAGTAGAATCTTACAGTCAATGTTTCTCAATGAATTCACTGGAACTGAAATCTTAGATATTGTGAGAAAGTGCAAAACTAAAACATCTTGTGATGGTGATGGAATAGATATGAGCATTGTAAAAAAAACTATAGATTGCATACTTCAACCTCTAACTTATATTTTCAATCTTTCTTTTAGTTTAGGTGTTTTCCCTTAAAAGATGAAGACTGCTAAGATAATACCTATTTTTTTTAAAAGGAGATAAACATGAGTTTAATAATTACCGACCTGTTTCAATACTTTCGCAGTTTTCTAAAATAATAGAAAAATGGTTTACTCATAAATTAGATTTATTTTGGGGAAAAAATTATTTACTTTTTGACTATCAATACGGATTTCGATCCAATAGATCAACTGCCGTTGCACTAATTAATTTAACTGAAGAAATTCTTGCTGCAATGGACAAAAAACAGTAATTTGTAAGTATATTCCTGGATTTACAGAAAGCGTTTGACACTGTCAACCATAACTTATTGTTGACAAAACTACAACACTATGGATTAAGGGGTCAGACATATAAATGGCTTGAAAGCTATTTAAGTAATAGAAGCAATATGTTCGATTTAAAAACCATAACTCGGACTGTAAAACTGTTGTACGCGGAATTCCCCAGGGTTCTGTAATTGGCCCTAAACTTTTTATATTATTTATTAATGATATATTTGAGGCTTCCAAAGACATGAATTTTTTGTTGTTTGCTGATGACACAACTGTGTTTAAGACTGGGACAGATTTAAATGAATTAATGGCCATTATTGAAAGGGAAATGATAGAATTAAAGAAATGGTTTGATTATAATAAATTGTTTCTAAATTGGGATAAGACAAATTATATGGTTTTTGGACAAAAAGGAAAACAGGGATGCACAAAATTAGTTATTGAGAATGTAAATATTGAATGCGTCTCAGAAATCAAATTTTTGGGAGTTTTCCTAGACAGCAAACTTAGCTGGAAGCCTCATATTGAGCATATCAAAGGTAAAGTTAGTAAAAATATTGGTATTCTTCATAACGTTAAACACATATTGGATGAAGCTTCATTACAGCTCCTATACATAACCTTAATTGTTCCATATTTAACATACTGTATCGAAGTGTGGGGTAATGCTTGCACCAGTTATACAGAAAGGCTGTTCTTACTTCAGAAGAAAGCGATAAGAATTGTGACTTATAAAGGTTTACGAGACCACAGAAACAAACTGTTTATAAAATTGCAGACCTTGAAATTAAAAGAGTTGGTCAAATTTAAAATACTACAAATTATGTGGAGAGTGAAAAATAATTTGGTGCCAAATGCCAATACATATTCAAAACAAATTCATGCTAATCACAGACAGTAACAACAGAAGAAAAGGTAATTTTTGTGTACCATATTCACGCACCTCACACAAACAAAAAGGGTTTCTTGTAATTAGGATCAATTTATGGAACTCTTTGGACATTGTGCAAAAAACATGTAACACGATTGTTCAATTCAATAAAATGTAGCCTATAAAAAAAATGTTCTTAGAAAATACGAAGGCAGTGAAGCATAAGAACCAAGGTTTGACAAATTTTAAATTGTTAATTATTTAGATGTGAAGTAATAATGTAGCTTGATAAAGGGGAAAAAAATGGCGAGCCATCTGTGTCAGCTAAGATTATTGAAAAAAGGGGCATGAAATTATAAGACTAGGTCTTCCTCATGCTCCTATTCAGAATTGAATGTTATTATTTTGTTGTTGATGTGATTAATATTGTGTCTGTAATAACATCATGACTAAATAAAGAACTTGAACTGAACTGAACTGAACTGAACTGATCACCCGTTAGATATACATGAGACGAATTAGATAGATCTCATGTTTAGCCACTACAGAGACATCAGAGACAGTGGTAAACATCAGAAGGACTAGACCAGGTAAGGCTGTTAATGAGCGCTGAGCACACCAAAAACGTCGGATCAAATTTTCAAATAGGTGCTATCTTTATGAATAAACCACAGATTTGAGCTTTAAACAACTACTTTCTCCCCTGAAAAACTCTTAAAACTACATTTCGTGATACAACAACAGATTTTTTTTTTAATTACTCCTCCGCTATTGATGCTTGCTGGTTGGTGCGAGGTGCATTCTGGGATACCTGCTGTATCAATTCCGCACAAGTCACCTCTCGATGCATCCTCGATAAAAGGGGCGGATCAAGAACACATCTGGGGATTTGAACTGTACTTGGCTAGATGTGAACTCTTAATCGGAACAGTAGCCTACTTGGGCAGCGACTGATGACGATTCACAAGTAGGCTACACAAGAACAAAAGAAGGCTACAGACAAGAACGAGTTTTGAGAAACAGCCCTGATAGCCGAGAGAAGCTGATCATAGAAGTAGTTTACAATATAGCACTCCTTGTGGCGGATATCAGAACAAGACATAATTCAAGCAGATGCACCTGGCAGCATTTGTGTTCACGTCCTTGTGTAAAGTATGTTTCGGCCTTAACAGTCGAAAAAGCTTGGTAATAATATTTAAGGTGACCGAGGGAGTAATTATCACTCTAAACAGCCGTTGAGCGCTCATGTGCATCGCACCCGCCTCTGTGTGATCTTCATCTCAATTAACTCCCCCCCCCCTGCCATCAGTGCTCTAATTATGACAACCAGGTGCAAACAGCATGTAATCCTGTTTGTCACTCCCTGATCGGGGTTTTCAAACCTCTCATATTTATCATGTGAGCTGGAAGGGGAGGTGAGTTTTTGTAAGCCTCTGTGCCTGGGGCAAATGCAGGTGGGCTGGGGAGGAGAGAACATGGAGTTTGTGTGCTAAAAAGAATCACGCATGTGTGCCGGTACCCTTCACCCTGGTGGGCTTCGTCCCCTGAATTATTCTTATCCGTGACGACTGTCATGAGCCACGCAGTTGTGACAAGGGCTAGCCTTTGATCCCTGTGACGTTCATAAGGAATCTGGAGAGATCCGTGGAGACGGGCGTATGACTGTCAGCTCGCCGGCGTACGTGAGCGTGTTTTTGGGGTTTGTGCGGGTCTCGGGATGGGAGGAAGGGCTGACAGTGGCCTCTTTTTCCTGCAGCCTCGGGCCTGGTGCAAAACAGACATTGAACAAAAATAAATCAACATGTTCTAAAAGAGGACATGCTCACAACTTCAAATCCAGCTTCTAAAGTTTGGCAGTTTTTTTGATCTGCAGTAGCCTACATGTTTTTTTTCTCTCATTTCATCTGATTGTAATTTTCTGGTGTTATTAATGTAACTATGGACAGGCTAAACCTATTTTTACAAGATAGTATATAGCCTGTTATTGTAAGTACTGTTTAATGTGATAATATATAAATCTGTTCAGATTTTTAAAAAATACTTTTATTTCACCAAAATTAAAAATTAACCAAAAGTGAGGGTAAATGCATTTATAATGTCACAAAAAATTTTATTTTGAACATTTTATTCAAAGACTCCTGAAAAAAAAAAACCCGTAGTTTTCCACTAATGGCGCTTTTCCATTACCAGTACCAGCTCGACTCGACTCGGCTCGCCTCAGCTCGGCTCGACTCGGCTCGCTTTTCGCTCCGTTTTCCATTGCAGAAAGTACCGCCACAAATAGTACCCGGTCGTCATAGCGACGCCTTTCGTTCCTCGTTGCCCCATCAAGCTCTCGCTGGATCCTCTCTTCGGCAACCAAACAAAGGAATGTCTGCACCTCCTCGTTTGACCACGGCGTATTCTTCCGAGTTGCCATAATAATAGTAGTAAGTTTAGTAACTATCTCTGGCCAAACTATTTAAAAATGGCGGGGTTATTTATTCTGGATACTCCATCTGGCGCGTGCAATGATGACGCAGATTCTCTGTGACCAATCAGCAGTCGGCATTGTTTTCACGTCACATTTTAGTATCGCCTCAGCTCGCTTAGAACCTCGCCGGAGGTGGTACGAAAAAAAGTACCCGAAAGCAGGTACAGGTACAACTTTTACACAGTGGAAAAGCAAACAAAGGCGAGTCGAGTCGAGTCGAGCCGAGCCGAGGTGAGCTGGTACTGTGTAGTGGAAAAGCGCCATAAAATATTAAGCAGCACAACACTTTTAACAATAATAATGAATGTTTCTTGAGCAGCAAATCAATGATTTCTGAAGGATCATGTGACACTGAAGACTGGAGGAATGATGTTGAAAATTCAGCTTTGCCATCACAGGAATAAATTACATTTTAAAATATATTAAAACAGAAAACAGATGTTTTAAATTGTAATAATATTTCACAATATTACTGACTTGACCTGTATTTTTGATCAAATAAATGCAGACTTGGTGAGCAATAAAATACCTTTTTGCAAAAATATTTAAAAAGACCCAAAACAGTACAGTGTATAAAGCTAGCTAATGTGATGTTAATTTATGTCTTTAAAATGTTAAAAAATCAAGCATAGCGTCAGTTCTGGCAAGTCATGTTAGTCAAGCTCGCATCAGCTGACTCTCAGCTGATCCACGTCTATATGAATACGACACGTATCACAGCATCCATAAGCTCCTTTAATATAATCAACAGCTATTGTGTTTCTCAGGAGAGAATTACCCTCCTCCCTCCCCAGCTCCTCCTCTCGTCCTGTCACGATTTGGCATTCTGATTCCCCCTGAATTAGACTAATTTCTCAAATTATGTTATACATTAAAATATTGAATTAATGATATCTGCAATACATTCATGTTGGTTGTGTTCTGTTTACCCTAAGGGGGGTTATCGCTGCTCTCCCTGCTCTTATCCATGCTAGGCTGCATGAAGCGCAGGCAGTTCTCGTCCAGAACAGGACCATACCGCCAATCCAAACTGTAAGCTAATTGTCAATCGTATTTGACGATAGTGGTCCTGACAGAAAGACTCTCACCTTTCATGATGAAAACATGTATCAAATCTACTGAGGAAAGGCATAATTCATGACAGCCTCACGAAGACGTTCATTCACACATCAGCAGTGTTAGCTAGTTACCGACCCTTTTAGTCTCTTGTGATTTGTTTTGCTGCAACATGAGTTCTGAGCAAATTTGTGGTTCTGAAGAAAACCAAACAGAAGAAACAATGTTATATCTTATATCAGTTGAATTAATTTGTTGTCATAGACTAACCTAAAGACTTTTTTGCACTGCTGTACCGTAAAACGAAAGTTGTGCCCAATAAAGGTATGAATGTTTGCGCATTAGGTGTGCGAATGATGGTTTATGAATGTAGATCACCATTTTTGTGCTGTCACAGAGAATGATTGGAAAAGTAGTTGTGTCAGGCAAGCCTGAAACCTAATAAACCAGTTAAATGAACTGTCTTCACCAACAATACTTCCATTCACAACTTCCAACATTCACACTTCCAACATGAATTGATTATGATCAACGCTACAACTTCTGACATGACTCTTAAATTGACATGCTGCCAAAAAAATCTTGCTGATTTCAGTTCACAGGATTGTGATGTTGTTCACATCCTCACACCTTGTAAATACAATTATTCATGGCACAAAAATAAAACTCTTGATGGATGTTGCCTCAGTTCTAATTATAATCACATTGATCTGTTGCAACCTATCGGATTCCTCTCTGTTTGGATGATAATAAAAAGTTTCTTATACAGCTTCTCCTCTCAAACTTCTTAAAGATGACACTGGTTTCACCAAAGGCAAGGGGTTTCAATTTGAGGCCTATGCCTATTTGGAGCAGTTTGAGGCTTTCTGTATTGTTCTATTGTCGACTTTAATTGGCTCTGTGCTTGTCCTTTTACCGTTCACATTAGGAATATCCTCCATGTGTGAGAGAGACACCCACATTATTGCTGGTACTGGCAGGGTAACAAGCCCCTTTCCCATCTGAAGAAAATGTTCCTATGTGTAGACCCTGGAGAGCACAGACCGAGACAACAAGCTTTTGTACCAGGATCATGCCGCTGTGTTTTTTTTTCTCTTCTTTTTCCATGTCTCATTCAAACACAGGCGGATTTTGTTTGGAACTTTTTCTGCAATTTACCTGGAACAGCCTGTTATAAATAGGTTGTGGCTTACCTTCCTGTTCTCCCATTTACACTTTTATTGATCTAAAAGAGTCTCTTTAAAAACTGATTGAAATGTCATGCGCAATCCAACTGAGCCAGATGGATTTTCTATATAAAATATACATAAATATATAACAACTACCGGTCAAAAGTTTAGAATAAATAAGACTGTTAAATTAAATTCAATGTTTTTGAAAAAAGTTATTTATGCTCACCAAGGCTGCATTTAAATGATGAAAAATACAATATAAACATTAGTATTGTGAAATATTATTACAATTTAAAATCACTTTTTCTATTTTCTTATATTTAGAATTTAATTTATTTCTGTGATAGTCTTCAGTGTCACATGATCCTTCAGAAATCATTTTAATATGCTGATTTTGTGCTCAATTTTCAAATATTATTGGTAATCAAAAATAATAATGGTTCTTATTATTATCAATGTTGAAAACGTTTTTGCTACTTTATAATTTTGTGTAAAAAAAATTCACGATTCTTTGACAAATTCAGCTTTTCCATCAGAGGAATAAATTACATTTGAAAATATTCATTTAAATTGTTATAATGTTTCACATTATTACTGTTTTTACTGTATTTTTAATCAAATGAATGCAGCCTTGGTGAGCATAAGAGACTTCTTTCAAAAACATTAAAAAATCCTTATTCATTTCAAACTTTTGACCGGTATGTATTTAAAAATGGTTTGGAAAAGGGATAAGGTGAAAACAGGTCAAATAGGCACTTTCTGATCGTCATTGGTAAATTAAAATTTGTATTTAACATTTTCAATAACTAAAGATAGAAAAAAAAAATACAAAAGAAGGAATACAAAAAAGTGTCCCACTTAACCCATATTCGACCTATTTTGCATCAGGATTTAAACCAAGATTCATGTAAGGTATCTGCGGTCGTTTTGGGGAATATGTATTCAATAATTAATAATATTAACCATTATATATAACCATTGAGAGACACCCGGAAAAACACAATCTTACTGCTCTGAAGACTCGATAAACGAATACTTGCATTTTGGTTCTTATGTGGCTGAACACGGCTGCGTGAATGAGCTGCGTGTCTTGTGTGTTCCGTTGGAGCGTCACGTGGTTGCGGCTCGTCCGAGGAGCGCGCACGTGTGGCGTTGGAGCGTCACGTGGTGTGCGGGTGTGTCCGACCTTGGAGAAATCCAACCTCTTCCCGTCGGCTTGGCCAATCAGAGAGTTGGAAGTCACAGGCGGGAATTTAGTTTTTATTACTCTTTGTCTAAGAGCAATCGTGTGTGTGGGGAGGGGTTACAGTCTAAAGACATTTCAATCTTCAATGATGGTAAAACTTATCAAAAATACATTTTACTCTATAACATTATGCATGTTCGCGTTGTTCACGCCACGAGTGTTCTACAGGTAGTAAGAACGCTATGTAAAAGTTAAAGGAATATACAGTTATATTTAAAATGCATAATGAAGGTATTTATAATTCACTTTATGCTACGATAAAATCATAGTTATTCCAATGTGACATGGACAAACAGACACACATAAAAACACATCGAATACATCTGGTTAAATGTCTTTCAGTGATGACATTGGAGAAAGGTTCTTGTGTGTTTTAAGAGAAAGAACCTTCAAGATTTCTTATAACACCCCTTTGTCACCTGGTTATATATATCTGGAATATATATATGGATTACACAGGGTTCATTTCTCCTTCTCAGCAAGAATTAGGAGGAATCACACTCTCGGGGGAACATTCCAAGGGCTAATAACTCAGTCTTGTAACAGAACACCCCATTCTGTGTGTGTGTGTGTGTGTGTGAGAGAGTGTGTTGGAATGTCTTCCGGGGTGAATCTGCATGCGTGGGGCACGCAAAGTTGTCAGTGGGGCAATCAGTACTCAGACTATGCGGTGCTAGGCCATATTTATGGACCAGAGTTAGAGAGGTTAGGAGCATTTTGACATCAACAAATTAATGGGTCATCCGGACAACGCAGATACCCTACATTCATGATAAACAAAAAGTTTAGCTCTAAACTAAAAGTTGTTTTTGTTTTGTCCCACTACGCCGTTTTTAAGAAGTGTTGTTTTTTGGTCATGATTTATCGCCCCCTAGTGACCACAGAACTGCACTTGTGCCCCCCTAAAAATAAATAAATAAATAAACGGTGAATGATGCCAGTGCATAGAAAATTTACATTTTAAATCTAGATAATTGGACAGAAAAACAAATGAAGTTTTATGTAGCACAGACCCATGACCTGACAGTCAGACAGGTGAATAAAGGACATTTGAGTCTAAACTCTTATATTTAAGATTGAATTTCAAACAGGCAATGAGAGGAACAGCACGGATTGAGATGAAGGGAGGCCCGAGGAACAGAAAATGCCACTAGGCTTTCAAATAGTGTTTTCTTTCCCCCCGTTCAGGTTTTTCTAAGAGCTGCTGGCTTCTGTGTATATCTGAAACGGGGATATGGTTTTATTCTTCCTATCGACTCACCCTGGTCCCCGCAGTCTTTCTCTGTCTTTAATTATTAATTTCATGGAATTTGTTATTGTATTCATTCAGAGGTTTCAGGCTTCTCTTCAGCTCCATGGAAATTGAATCTCTTCTCGGCTGGAGCTGAGGCAGCTGCTTCAGTTCCTAATGGATTGACTGAGTATTGAATACTTCAGTGCCTCCTCAGGGTAGGTGCAGCTTAGTGAAGGAATTAGCTGAGCGGCTTGAAAGCTGAGAGGAGAGCGGAGTTGGAATTGAAGAGCCGCTCCATCTCTGCAGCCCTTCGGAAAGGCTCAGATGTGATCGAAAAGGCAGACGGCGGGCCGATTTCATGACGCTGTCTTCTGTTGTTGTGTTGACGCTGAAAGCGCTGAAAATCCTGAATAATGTGTCACTTTACTATGCACTATAAAGGTGAAATGTGTCATAACTGCCAATGGAATCACAAAAATAATGACTGTTTTCAAACAGGTTTTCTCCTGTCTGCCATTAGTCGAAAAAAAAAAAATGATAACCCCGCCCTACTCACGCCATTGGTTGTTGCTCTTACAAATGTTTTGCATTTCCCCAAGAAACTCTTGGGTTCTTTGTGAGCAAACACAAAGGCTGAATCTGAAATCACCCCCCTGTACCCTCAAATAGGGCATTATTTGAGGGGACAGCCATTTGTAGTGGTGTCCAAAACCATAGTGGATTATCGAGTGCACTCATTCTATCCCACATTGCACCGCAATAACGAGTTTACAACCGATGTACGCTCAACAGCTGTCCGAATTCGCTCACTCGTTTTCATTCACTCCTTCAACTGAACTGTATTAGTGGCCTAATGTAGGGAATAGTGGTTGAGGGTTTAGGGGGCGATTTCGGATTCAGGCAAAATTTCTCAGGGAACAAAAGCGAGGGAAACGCAAAAGCATTGAAATATATTTTTTCCTCCCATCTCATATTTTTTTCCATCACCATGTCCCTTAGGGTTTTTTATTAGTTTAATTGGACATTCCAAATGGCATCCATCTTGATCAAATGGGCCTGACGCTTTTGATTATAACTAATAATCAAAATAAACAATCCTTCATGCCAAATAATATAGTTTATTAACCGATCTGAAGATGGTCTGAAGCAACTTAGCGCATTAATACAGATTTCAGTTGATGTGCACATTGCACAAGTGTTTAAACGTGCTTTAAATGTGGCCAATCTAATCAGATTTTGTATCATAACTCACAATTCTGGAGGTCCTCCCTGTTAAAAGTAATGAAGTGTCCAAATAAATTGGTTGACCTTTTCTGGCATGCTTTCCTGTTTGTCAATCATGTTATTGTTCTATGTGTGCAGAACTGTAAAGTCACATCGTGATCAGCAGTGTTGTGGCTAGCTGACGTTAAATGCTGTGGATCACTAAAGACACCGTCTCATTGTGCGTCACTCACAGTAGGGTCGTTTTCTAATGAGAGAAGCAGAGAAGCAGAACAGATGCAAACCACAGAACCTGCCAAAACTAGCAGGGCAAGAGAAACTCAAGAAAATTAGTGCGAAGGAGAAAGTGCTTTAGCAAGAAAGGTGTAAGACTGAGCAGATGGGCTTTTTTTTTTTTTTTTTGTCTCCAGATGAAGGGGTTTACTGCTCCTGGTTAGTGTGTCATGAGTTAAGCTAGAAAAACTGTTCTGAGATAGGTTGTATGTATGCCTCATTAAAAAAAATGTTCCTTCAATTTATTAGTGGCCTTGAAAATGATTTGGGCATCAAGTCAAACTAATTCTGCACAAGCCTTTTTTTTCAGAACTAATTATTTTGAACCTTTTTTTATTAACTTCTTAGGACGTGTTCACACTTGGCGTTTTCCTCTACAAGAAAAAGTTGACAAGGGTGCTTTTTTAATCAAATCAAATAAATAAAACCCTGGCAACGTTTGGTTCCAAATAGCAGCCGAGGGCGTCTTTTGTTGCTATAAAACAAGTGTCGCCTAAATATAAGGTTACAATTGTTGACAGCTGCTGTTATCAGCTGGTTACGGTATTGATAACTGTTGCTGAGTGAATGTTAATGTTATCTAACGTTAACAGGAGATAGTATTGTTAACAACAAGTAGTAGATGATACACTTACCTGCCCACACAGCCTCTTTATGGTGTATATTATGGTAGAGTTTTGTGCTCATGTCGTATAACTCATTGTGCTCCGACAAGTATAAGTCCTTCTATCGGCACCTTCGCCATTTTTTCTTGAATGAATGAATGTGCAGCATTCACTTGGATGATGCAACGGCAGCCACAGTACAACGGCACCATAGTATTATAATGTAAAACAGACGCTGGCAGTTTCAAAAAAGACGCCAAGTGTGAAGTATGTTAAATCAACATAGTAACATGTTTCGCTGACTTTAAATATGGACATGGTCCGCTAACATTCACAACGTGTAAATGTTCCAAATTTGAATGACATAATGTTGGTCTTTTAAAACAAAGTTTTTCACACTGAAGCTGCATCCGAAATCGCATACTTTCCTACTATGTATACGATAGGCGAAAAACATTAGCCTATGTGACAAAATAAGCATTTCGGAATTCACAATAGCCTCATAAAATAGGCAAAAAGTCCCAGGATGACCTACTACTTCCGGCGAGATTCTGAAGTGTGCATAGGATAGACCAGTGGCGTGCACAGACCTCCTCAGGGGCAGGGGCGGAGGGACCAAAAAGGCACTGTTTATTTTATTTTATTTAACAGTACCTGCATTTTTATTCTCTCTTTTCAGCCAACTTTTGAGAGGGATGCTTCCTTTGGCTGCATCAGAGAGTTCCTTGATTTTTGTTTTTGTTTTTATTCTTTCTTTCCTTGGCATTCTAAGAAAATATGTTTTTACAATTATTACACTGCATAACACATCAAATGAAAATAGGGAAATTATGATAATATTACTAAATATTATTTACTTTACCAAACAAAACAGTGAGAATCAAGAAGGTAATTATGGAAAATTCATTTTTAGTTTTGTTGATGTTGTAAATTTAATGTATGTATTATATGTATGAAAGACAGTGTTAGCTATCATGGATCAGTAACACTTTACAATAAGGTTTCATTAGTTAAATTAGTTAACATTAGCTAATAATGAACTGCACTTCTACAGCATTTATTAATCTTAGTTAATATTAATTTCAGCATTTACTAAAACATTAAAATCAAAAGTTGTATTTGTTATCATTAGTTAATGCACTGACTGTGACATAACATGAATAAACAATTAACAGTTGTATTAGAAACTAAGATATACAGTAACAAATGTGTTGCTCATGGTTAGTTCATGTTAGTTCAAACATGAGTAATGAACAAATGAACCTTATTGTAAACCTTTGCTATGAAATCAAAGATAAGTTCCTTACAATTTAGAGTTGGACATGGACTTAAGATTTCATTTAACTAGATGTATTTCCCCTTGCACTTTTATTCCTTGGATAAAAACGTCTCGGTTACATATGGTAACCCTCGTTCCCTGAGGGAGGGAACGGAGACGTAGGTCAGACTGACCAATAGGAATCTCGCCAGAGAGCCAATTTACTTCGAGTGAATCTAAAACAAGCCAATGCACAATGGCATGCAATCATTTGCATCAGCTGCGCGTCCTCGTTAGCGCGGGTATTTAACAGCAGCTGTTATGATTGCACTTCAGTTTTTTGCTGAGGAGCCAAACTTGGAAGCTGGGCCCCCCGGCGGGCAGCAGCAGATGTGGCGACGGGACCTACGTCTCCGTTCCCTCCCTCAGGGAATGAGGGTTACCATATGTAACCGAGACGTTCCCTATCGGTCAGTCACTACAACGTAGGTCAGACTGACCAATAGGAATCCCTACCAAAGCGCCACAGTCGCTGCACCCCATCCAGCGCCCCATGCAAGCCTCTGCACCTTCTTGCCTGAAAGGACGATAGGAGGAGGGTTACACAGAGAGTGTCTGACACTGTTGTTCCTTTATAACCCATACAGTGAGACTTGGATAACACTGGGAAAGCGTGCCCTTTTTTAGAGGGAGGGGAACGCTGCGGAACCCACTTTCTTCAGAGAGTTATGTGGAAATACATATGGACTAACCCGAAGGCTGTACTGCATATGATATAATGGGTGACTTAGCCCAAGGGAAAGACACGGGCTTCCGACTTAGGAGCAGCCGTGGAACATATACACATATGGGATCCCCGAAGGGTCGCACATATGGAACCCAGCCCGGGTCCGGCTCTCAAGGATTCAGCGGACAGGGGCCTGGCTCCGGACGCTCCGCCATGTCCGGGCCGAGGGGTGTTGGAGGACTCGACAGGTTTTTCACTCTGGAGCAATAAGGTTGCACAGTAGGGTGCAGCAAGCCGACAGAGCCGGGCCTCTCAGTGCTTCTACCCGTTTAGGGTGAGAACACGGGAGGAGACCGGCTCTACACGTAGGCTATAGTATCTAGCGAACGTGTTAGGTGTCGCCCAGCCCGCAGCTCTACAGATATCTGTTAGCGAGGCGCCACGAGCCAGCGCCCAGGAGGATGCAACGCCTCTCGTGGAGTGTGCATGCAACCTGAGCGGGCAGGGCACGCCTTGAGCTTGGTAAGCCAAGGCGATGGCATCCACTATCCAGTGGGCCATCCTCTGCTTGGAGACAGCCTTTCCCTTCTGCTGGCCTCCGTAACAGACAAAGAGCTGGTCTGAGGTCCTGATGCTTTGAGTTCTGTCCACGTACATACGCAGAGCGCGAACGGGACAGAGCAAAGCCAGGGCTGGGTCTGCCTCCTCCAAAGGCAGCGCTTGCAGGTTCACTACCTGGTCCTTGAAGGGAGTGGTAGGAACCTTGGGCACATAGCCAGGCCGGGGTCTTAGTACCACATGGTTGTCACCCGGCCCGAACTCTAGGCACGATTCGTCGACCGAAAATGCGTGCAGGTCTCCTACCCTCTTGACAGAGGCCAGTGCAACCAGTAGCAAAGTCTTCATAGAAAGAAGCTTTAAGTCTACTGACTGCAGAGGCTCAAAGGGAACATCCTGAAGTGCTCGAAGCACCAGGGAAAGATCCCAAGAGGGTATGGAGGGGGGTCGAGGAGGATTTAATCGTCTCGCCCCCCTAAGAAACCTGACGACCAGGTCGTGCTTCCCCACTGTTTTGCCATCTATGTGGTCGTGATAAGCTGAAATAGCGGCAGCATGTACTTTGAGGGTGGAGGGAGACAGCCTTCGCTCCAACCCATGCTGCAAGAAGGAAAGCACAGACCCCATCGAACATCTTCGGGGGTCTTCTCGGCGAGAAGAACACCACTCGACGAACAGGTTCCACTTCAGGGCGTAAACACGTCTCGTGGACGGCGCCCGTGCTGAAGTGATGGTGTTAAGTACCTCAGGGGGTAAGTCACCTAGAACCCCCACGTCCCGTCCAGGGACCAGACATGGAGTTTCCAGAGGTCTGGACGCGGGTGCCATAGGGTGCCCCGTCTCTGAGTCAGAAGATCCTTCCTCAGAGGAATGGGCCAGGGAGGGACTGTCACAAGGAGCATGAGTTCTGGGAACCAAGTCCGGGTGGGCCAATAGGGAGCCACCAGAAGGACCTGCTCCTTGTCCTCCCTGACTTTGCACAGTGTCTGTGCAAGAAGGCTCACTGGGGGAAACGCATATTTGCGAAGGCCCCGGGGCCAGGTGTGTGCCAGTGCGTCCGTGCCGAGTGTTCCCTCGGTCAGGGAGTAAAACAGCTGGCAATGGGAGGTCTCTGAGGAGGCAAACAGGTCTACCTGAGCCTCCCCGAACTCTTTCCAGATCAGCTGAACCACCTGGGGGTGGAGTCGCCATTCTCCCGGGAGCACAGCTCGTGATAGCTCGTCGGCCACACGGTTGAGCACGCCGGGGACATACATGGCTCGAAGCGACCTCAGATGGTTCTGACTCCAGAGGAGGAGATGGCGGGCAAGTTGTGACATGCGACGGGAGCGTAGACCACCTTGCCGGTTGATATACGCAACGGTCGCAGTGTTGTCCGTACGGACCAGCACATCCCTGCCCTGCAGCGGTCTTTTCAGACGGCGCAGAGCGAGATGTACTGCTAGCAACTCGAGGCAATTGATATACCAATGCAGATGAGGGTCCGTCCACACCCCTGATACTGCATACCCGTTGTACGTGGCACCCCAGCCGGTGGCCGAGGCATCTGTGAATACCACAGCATGCCTGGATACCTGTTCCAAGGGGACTCCTGCCCGAAGGAACGAGGGATCTGACCACGGGCTGAAGGTCTGACGGCAGGCCGGTGTGATTGCCACCCGGTGAGTGCCGTGATGCCACGCCCATCTCGGGACTCGGCCGTGAAGCCAGTGCTGAAGCGGTCTCATATGAAGCAAGCCGAGCGGAGTTACCGCTGCTGCCCCTGCCATATGCCCCAGGAGCCTCTGAAAGAATTTCAGTGGGACCGCCGTCCTGCCTTTGAACGTGTTCAAGCAGTTCAGCACCGACTGAGCGCGCTGCTCTGTGAGGCGCGCTGTTTGTGCGACCGAATCCAACTCCATACCGAGAAAAGAGATCCTCTGCACGGGGGCGAGTTTGCTCTTCTCCCAGTTGACCCGAAGACCCAACTGGCTGAGGTGCCTGAGCACAAGGTCCCTGTGAACGCATAACTGATCTCGAGAGTGTGCTAGTATGAGCCAGTCGTCGAGATAGTTGAGGATGCGAACACCCTGTTCTCTCATGGGAACAAGGGCCCCCTCCGCGACTTTCGTGAAGACACGGGGGGACAGGGACAGCCCGAAGGGTAGGACCTTGTACTGATATGCTTGACCCTCGAACGCAAATCGTAGAAATGGCCTGTGTCGAGGGAGAATCGAGACATGAAAGTACGCGTCCTTCAGGTCGATCGCTGCAAACCAATCTCGGGGACGGATGCATTCGAAGATGCGTTTGTGCGTGAGCATTTTGAACGGTAGCTTGTGGAGGCTCCGATTCAAAACTCGCAGGTCCAAGATCGGTCGTAACCCACCACCTTTCTTGGGTACAATGAAGTAGGGACTGTAGTGCCCTGACCTCATATCGGCTGGAGGGACCGGCTCTATCACGTCCTTCGCCAGTAGGACTGCGATCTCCGCGCGCAAGACATGGGCATCGGCTGCTCTCACTGTAGTGGAGTGGATGGCCCGAAACTTGGGGGGACGCCGGGCGAACTGAATCGCGTAGCCGAGCCTGATGGTCCGGATGAGCCAGCGAGACGGACTGGGGAGCGCTAACCAGGCTCTCAGAGACCGTACAAGCGGGACCAAGGGGACCGTAGGCGTACCCGGAGTGGGGCAGCGAAGTGGAACACAGGGACCTGGCTGGGGGGCTCTCTCTGGGAGGCAGCCCCCAGCGGGGTCTGAGTGTGCTGTAAAGCGCTTACCTGGTTCCACGGGGCAGGAGGTGCGGGAGGCGGCTCGGTGGCGTTCTCGAACCGTACACTGCTGCCAGCTGGCGATAGAAGAGGAGGATGAGAGTGGTAAGGATTTTGTCCCCCCACTGCTCTCCGAGTCCTCTTCGGACCCAGAGATGAGAGAAACTGCTCTTTTATTGAAAATTTGGGTACCGCTGGCTCTGAGGCCAGCGGCGGAACAAAACAAATCAAAAGATTTTCCACCCGGCCCTCTTCCGGGGGAGGGAGCGATGCGGCCATCGTCTCCTGAAGAGCAGTCCCTGCCATCCCTGGGTTGCCCGTCCTAGGGCCGCTTGGTGCTGGCTTTGCCGCCCTTCTTGGCGGGGGCCTGGACGGGCGGGGCGTTCTGCCTGCGACTGGCTCCGCGGCGCCACTTTGGTGGAGGCTGCTGCTGCGGCACGGGAGTCGGGGAGGGCGCAGGCGGACGCCCCCGGCGACGAGCAGACTGAGGAGCCGCTGGCGATGGGGTGGAGGCAGCAGCTGACCGCCGCGGCATGATGTGTTTGATGGCCTCAGTCTGCTTCTGTACAGCCGAGAACTGCTGGGCAAAGTTCTCGACCGCGTCGCCGAAGAGGCCGGTCTGGGACACGGGGGCGTTGAGGAACCGGAGCTTGTCGGTCTCCCGCATGTCGGCCAGACATAGCCAGAGATGGCGTTCCTGGACCACCATTGTGGACATCGCACGGCCCACTGAGCGAGCGGTAGCCTTCGTCGCACGAAGCGCGAGGTCCGTCGCTCGCCGGAGTTCTTGGAACACCAGTGGATCGTGACCACCCTCGTCCAGTTCCTTCAGTGCCTTGGCCTGATGGACCTGGAGCAACGCCAAAGCGTGCACGGCAGAGGCAGCTTCCCCACAGACCTTGTAAGCCTTGCCGGTTAAGTCCGACGAGTACTTACAGGCCCGGGAAGGGAGACACGGTTCTCCGCGCCAGGTGGAGTTAGGGCACAGTTGCATAGCAACGGCCCACTCCACCGGCGGGATGCGCGTGTAACCCTTAGCTGCCCCGCCGTCAAGGGTGGTGAGGGAGGAGGAACTACTGGAGCGGTTTCGGGCAGTAAAAGGTGCCGTCCACGTCCCAGTGAGCTCCTCATGCACCTCCGGGAAGAAAGGCACTGGGGTGGGATGCTGAGCACCAGCACGCGCCACCCCGAGATACCAATCGTCCAGCCTCGAGGGTTCGGGACCCGGTGGAGGGTTCCACACGAGTCCGACCCTCTCGGCGGCCCGGGAAAGCATGGCCATCATCTCCGGGTCCGTATCGGGCACCGCCGGTGCCCCCGAAGGAGGCAGCGGCTCCGACACGTCGTCCGCAGAGATATCTGACCCACCCTCCGATGCCGCGATCGACATCTGTTCATCGCCGGGAGCGCCAAAGGAAACGGTTGGTACACACCTCGTGGATGGTCCAGCACGCTCCTGTGGCAGCTCACATGGTTGCGGAGGCTGAGAGGAGTGAGGGTTCCTAGGGGGTTGGTTCCCCGAAGGAAGCGCGCTCACTGTAATCCTCAGGTCACCCGTGCCAGCGTCCGAAGCAACCCTCGCAGGAGGATTGGAACGGGGCGCCGGCACGGGGACTCCGCCCCTTTGCAGGAACGAGAGTCTCGACCTCAGCTCCGAGATGGTCATCTTCCCACAATGGGTACATGACTCATCCACGAACGCTGCCTGTGCGTGTTGTAAGCCCAGACACACAAGACAGCGTTCGTGACCATCCCGCGATCCCAGGTAACGACCGCATCCAGAAACACACAGATAGAATGTCATCTTTAAAAAGACGCAAACTATCTGTGTAAGCTCTTTTAGGAACTGCTCTCGCTGACACTGAGGCACACAGGGGGACAGATACAGGCGATCACGGCCGGGAATATGCACCCGTACGTGCGCTGATCAGCTCTCGTGCTCAGTCTTACCAGCTGTGAAAACAGCTTTTGGGTTTCTTCACCGGAGAGAAAGAAATCTGTCCACGCTGTCGCGCCGTAACACCCGTATCAGAGAGAGAGTTTCGCTTGCAAGAAGTCACTCTAAGCAGAGGCATCGAAGTTTAGGCTCCGAAGCAAAAAGCTGAAGTGCAATCATAACAGCTGCTGTTAAATACCCGCGCTAACGAGGACGCGCAGCTGATGCAAATGATTGCATGCCAATGTGCATTGGCTTGTTTTAGATTCACTCGAAGTAAATTGGCTCTCTGGCGAGATTCCTATTGGTCAGTCTGACCTACGTTGTAGTGACTGACCGATAGGGAACGAATGACTCAGAATGGGTCTGAAATCGAGTTATACTTTTATTATAGTTAAGAATAACTTGCATGCTGCCGCAACTTTTAGAGTAGCATGGTGATAGTAGGATAAATGTAATTTTCCGTGTTAGCTTTAACAGGGGCGCAGCTACCCAGTGTCAGAGGGGTATGCAGCAAACAATTTTTGCGCCCCCCCCCCCCCCAACCAAAAAAAAAAGGATAATAAATAAATAAGTGTGCCGTGTAATAAGTGAGTAGGAACGAGTAAGAGCTAACAGATAAAATAAGTGCAAAATTGTCATTTATTGATACAATTACACTATAGCTACTCCACCGTGATGAACCCCCCTAAAAAAAACTATAAGCTCCATTGGAACAGCAACACCAGTGTTTCTCACAGGATTTTAGGTAAAACTGTGGTAGGTGGACCTCTGTTTTTCTAGGGGGGTTCGGGGGCATGCCCCCCGTAAGAAAATTTTGTGTTCTTTAATGTTAAATTCAGCAGTCTGGTGCACTTTGAGAGTTCAAAATTAAAAGCTCCAACCCATATTCAGTGTGCAAATTAAACAAAGAAAATTTCAAACCTCTTTTAGTTAGTGTCTACATTACACTACTACATAATAATAGTTAAAATATTAATCCCATGATAGTAATAGCCATATATTGTAAAACAAATGCACTGAAAAAATAAAGGAAACTTTCATAATTAGTTTTGTACTAATTTCTATAAAGATACAAGCACATGATAACGTTTCATGGGCCGGTGTGTCAGAAAAAAAAAAAACTAACGCTGACTTTTTTTTACCAATGGCCGCCGATGTACGAGTTTTATGGGCCGTTAAGACAAAAAAAAAAAAAAGTATGAGATGTATCTGCCGAAAAAGCACGTCGGTCCACCGGGAATCTCCCGGTAGTCCCGATGGCCACAGATATATAGATAGCATACATGCCTGGATGTCACACTTTAAATCCTACCTGTTGGCTTTCAGCATGCACTTATTTAGCTGCTGTCGCATCAATTGACATGCCATCTCCTTTTCCCTCTTTCTTTTTCTATTTTTAGCCCCCCAGCATTTTGTTTTATCCATCTTTTTCGACGACAACTCACTCACTACTCGTACCTGCTCGCTCAGCGCTCACGGCGCCCCCGCCCGCACGCGAATGACGCAATATTACCCCGCCCCCCTTCTCCATGAGGGCGCCTACTCTAGCCTTTTAGTCCTCTAAAATTTTATATAACATTTAAGAAATGCAGAAATGATTTAGAAACGCACAACAGCAGCTACATATAGAAAATACAATATATATATATTTTTTATTCAATTTTAATTTATTTGAATTTTTTTTTTTAACCATCGCTTTGGCGCCCCCCATGGTGCTGCGCCCCTATGCGCCGCATATAGCGCATACCCACTTTTTGCGCCACTGAGCTTTAACGTTACCTGCTGCTCTTTTGAAGACAAGAGCGAAATTCTGCGTAGTGTGTTCCAGAAGAACCGTTAAATGCTTATGAGGCGCTGCAAAGGAAACTCCGCCTACCACTTCTCCGCCAAATATTTTTTTTAAATAATATGTGTTTGTATTATTATTGTTAGTGGCAAGGGTGTGTAAGTGTATTGTTATTTATTATAATATTTATAATAATAATTATTATTATTATTTACAATTATCAGAAAAGGGCACAATACATTTTGAGACAAAAGGGGCAGAGGCTTGAGCCCCCCTGAACCCCCCCGAACCCCCCCGAACCCCCCCCCCCCCCCAACAATTTTTTTTTTTTTTACAAAAATAACACCACATAGGCATTAATAAACACCTAATGGATAAGATTATGTCAAAAACTCAATTTCGACCAAAAGTGCATAGAACCTAAGCTCACGAAATGTCAAAGTATCGTCAAGTTCATTTTACTCATAAATTGAAAAACCTCATAAGATCTCGAAGGAAGCAGCGGCGAATTAGTAAGAAATACTAATCCAGCAGAAATAAAGCATTCAAGTAAGAAATTTAATCTTATTAAATCAGTGATTCTGTTTTTTTGTTGTTTTATTCATATTATATAGCAGTAGGTACAGTATATTATGCTGATTTCACTTTAATACACAGATTTAATACACATGTGATTTCTTTACTTGTTTACATTCACAGACATAGAATGTGTTTATGTGAACTTTGTGTGTTTTTGACATAACCTTGTGATGATGAAGAACGGCAATGTCACGTGAGCGTCAACATCGATCAAATCAGATCAAATCTAATTTTATTTATAAAGCACATTTAAAATCAACCTTGGTTGCACAGGTGTAATAGACTTTATTCAGAGCAGCGCCATGATAGGTATGAAAGTGAGGCTGTGAGGGATAGACTTACCGTGTTTCCAATGGCATCCGCTGTAAAAAGCTGAATAAAGCTCCTAGATAACTTACAATTTTCCACAGCTTACATTGTCGGGAGTTTTTTGTCAACTGAAATTTCTTGGAAAGATATTTTTCCAGTGTTTCATGAGCAGAACAATCCGAAAACACATTAAATAACAGTACAGCCCATTGAAGAGATGCATGTCTATCCCTCACAGCAGCCTCGCTTTCATTCTCATTAAAAATCAAAGATGGCGCTGCCGTGAATAAGGCGTATGGGCTCGAGAAAGGTTGGCCGCGACACTTGTAAATCACAAGACTTGCCTTGAACGCAAACCACATGTGCAACAAACACACATCTACACACCATTAAAAGACACACCATGGAAAATATTACCAGGACTTTTGGTTCAGGATATTAGATGTTTCTAATTGTTTTGTATATGTATTGTTTTGATTAGCATGTGTAGAGTTAGACTTATGTCACAAAAAACATATAGGAGAACAAATTTAATTTATTTTAGGGTATGTCGTAAATTATACTCCCCATCGCTTAGGGCCGACCACTGCGAAAGCTCGATCACCCCTGCATTGTAAGCGAGATCGTGGGACAGACAAGAGATGTTGATCTCTTGATCTAAGTGAACTGGATGGGTTATGAGTGAAAATTAAGTCAGAAAGGTATTTGGGGGCTTGGTTGCCGAGAGATTTATATACAAAATATCGGACTGGTTTCCAGTCCAGAGAATGTAGAATTGGGGCAATGTGATCTCGTTTTCGGCTGCCAGTGAGAGATGATAAAGATGAAAATCGAAACCAAAGAGATGTTTTGTATCTGAGGGGCGAGCTGTATAGGCTCCACCCTCTTCTGTATAGGGGGAGGAGAGCAGCAGCTCATTTGCATTTAAAGATACATGTTTTTCCTTCCACTCAAAAATGTGTATTTGTGGGTTATTTTGAGCTGAAACTTCACAGACACATTCTGGGTACATCTGAGACTTGTATTAAATCTTGTAAAAAGGGGAATAATATGTCCCCTTTAAAATAAACGCCAATTGGTTTGATATTTTGTGATTGGATGGCATGAAATTCATGTGACTTAAGTGTCCAAACACTTTTAGAGGCTGGTGAATGTTAGTATGCCAACTGATTGTTAAGATTTAATCTATCATTATGGGAGACAAATTGTGTTGTATGATGTTCACGCCGCTTTACCTTGATCTTATTTTTCAGATGCCAGCTGGAGAGGATAAAACACTAGTACGTGACAGGCAGCGGATGAAAACAAATGCTTATGGAACAAGGGATGTGCACATGATGATAACCTTGAAAATAAACACAGCAAATATTTTCAAAAGCCTCTCAGATTAACTTGATCCAAACACAACACGTGGACCGGTGGAGCATCGACAGATTTAATCGTGCCTTTGGTGTTGAGACACCAGATATCCCAGACTACACAATGCTAAAACGACAGCCGAGACTGACTGGGGAAAGTAAATTGAATCCATAAAGCCACTGCATGCACGCACAACTGCATTCCAAATGTTTTGACTGTGTAGTCAGACATAGTTTTTGGACAAAACAGAAACTCTAAGGCGATGAGCTCACTTTGGTTGTGTCTTTTTAGAATTTTGATTTTGCATTCAAGAGAAATATTGAGAGATTTTGATGCATGCATGCGTTCAGTGTATCCATGAATGCCAGAATTGTTCTTCTGCCATTTTCTCTCCAATTCTAACAGGCCAAAAAAATCTATGAGTATTATTTTAAGCATGGCAGTGAAGAGCTTTCTGGAACAAAACCAATTATTACATCTGCTGAAACACGCAGGGCACAAGCACTCAGGGGTACAGGTGAGATTTCTCAAATGTGTTGGTATTGAAAGACATTTTAATCAACTTTTTTTTTTTACTCAAGCTTCTCTCAGATTAGTCTCTTTTTTTTTCTGTTCTGTCCACTCAATCAGTTCAAACATATCCCATCATAAACGTGTGCGCACGCGTGTAATGATGGTTGTTGCGTGCTGATGTTCTCTTTGTGCAAGAGAGTATTAAAGAGGCTAATGAGGTAAAACCATTGCTCTTTTTTATACTCAGACTATTATTCAAACACAGCCTATTAACTTGATGAATTGGGATAATCAATGGATATTTCTCTATGTGGCTTTTGTGCTGTCAGGTGCACGTGAATGTTTAACTGTTTACTTCACAGGTTCTTTCGAGCGCTTCGCCATGGGCTCCTGGAGGGCCGACGAGAGCAGAATTTACAGCTGCTTATTTTCATCCTCAGAGGCGGTGCTTTGAATCCATACTTGAGCTCATGATTTAATTATAAGTCACACATTTGAATGAATAAAGTTCTCTATTAGCCAGCTGGCTGCAGACCAGCAGGGTTCATTCAGCGAGAAGCCGTGCGATTTTCAGAGAGAATGGAGTCTCGCTGGAAACCCCGAGCACTCGACTACAGAAGCCTTTGGTCTCCTCAGGCGATGACCTCCGTATCGCTGCAAAAAACAATGAAGCTGCCTTCCAGCGGTGCCATCGGACAGCAGAGAGCATATTTGTTCTGTTTGCTATATGCCTGACAATAACGAGATGGCAATCATTTCCGGTGCCTATGCTCTCTTAAGGGTTCATGGTTGGACCCGATGGGAACAGTGTGGCGCGGGCATTAGTCGAGAATGAAACGAGTAGATCATGTCAGTGCGCAGCTTCAAGCTGTTTGCCAGCGAGTCCTTTATCTGACAGCGCCGCCGAGCAAACACTGATCAGAGGAAGATAGCTCATAAGTATGGCAGAGCTATAAAATCTCCCAGCAGAGAACCCGGGCCGGGGGGGGGGGCGTGAGATTACTCTTTCGAGATGACCAATTATTTCAAGAGGTACTCGTCGAGTTTTCCGCAGGCCCTTTCTCGGGAGATGTGGCTTTAGGAGAGCATTATCCTCTCAGATTGTTCTGCCGTCATTTATCTGTCTCGTGGCTTTCATTCACCTGCGTATTATTTGAAAACCGAACGAGAGATTAATCTGCGAGAGGGAAACAGATTATCCCCATTCTTGTTCTAAAACATCTGAAGCACAAATCAAAGGAAAGCAAGACTCTCTGAATGGCTTTGTGAATGTAGGCCTATTCTAATGTACACAAACCCAGTGGCCATGTAAACCCACATTTTTGTTGTTCTGATGCCCACCACCAATCAAAAACTTTTCTTTTTTTTTTTACTCCGCCTGGTTTCCGAGGTCTCGCACAAACCACAAATGAGTCTGATTTGATTTGGCAAACAAATGAACTCCCATCAATAGCAAATAGATCCAGCGTGTGTGTCTGTGAGATGTACTGAAAGTAATGAATTTGTAAAGCTCATTCCCTTCCCTCAATTAAACCAGAGCAAGAGCAGACGAGAGTACAACAGGTAATCACACATTTCCATTCGCACTTTCATTTTCCTCTGTTTCATTCTTCATTAAACTGCAGTTGATTTGTTTTCCTTCTTTTTACGTCTGATTGATAGAGTGTATCATTTCACAATCTGTCTTTGTTATCGTGACATCTCTCCTCTGTACAAATGAACCCGGGCCCCTCGGTGATGGAACTGATGAATAGGGTCCATCATCTGTCAGAGCCTCCCAGACCTTTACTGACATCTAGTGGAAGAAAATTAACAGATTCACTATAAATGGTGGTAGTTTTGTTTCTTCTTTTATTGATTTGTTATAGAACTTTTCTAAGTGATTAAACTCAATATTTTTCGCCTGGTAAATAATAATAAAAAGAATGATCAAAGGATCAAAACCATATCTAGAAAATGTATAGAGATCACCATACCAATCTCCTAAAAAAAATATATATATTTTATATATACATTATACACTGCCCGGCCCCCCCCCAAAAAATGTAACTGGGAATAAATGTTGTGATTTTATTCCCATCAAGAGGTGCATACATTTTTGGTCAAGATCTTGTGTTGACAATAGCCTACAAGAGTCCAGCACTCTGTAAAGTCTCCCCCAGCACTTCCCAAAAACTTTCAATGAATTTTAGACTCTGAATTTTGACATTGTCATACTGGATATAGCCATGATGTGTCTTCCTACATGGTTGTTTAAGAAATGAAAAGCTACACACTCCATCAATTAGGGTTAGAAGAACTCAAACATATAACATGCTAGAAACATAATAATCACAGCAATAACGATCCAATTTAAATCAAAACAGCGATCTTTTTTTTTTTTGGTCGGGCAGTGCTCACAAATACATACACATGTTGTGTTTTCATGTTTTATGGGGACTTTCCATAGACATGATAATTTTTATACTGTACTGTTTATTCTATCCCCCTACACTAACCCTAACCAACACAGAAAACGTTCTGCATTAAAAACATCACTTAGTAGGATTTATAAGCTGGTTTCCTCATGTGGACCAAAAAAATGTAAACATTTTGTCCTCATAGGGTTAATGTTAAATGTAAGCATTTGTTATGCTGTATGTGTTTCTGTCCATGGACTAATCAAATTCTTATTACAAATTGATGGGAATATCTGGTCTTCTGAACGTCACATTTCTCCCGTCAAGCAAGTTAATCTCACCTCAAGTTCTTCAAATCACACTCTTGTTGAAACTTCTGTCACTGTTGTGCCCTTGAGGTTTTGACCTGACTCTGGAATTGCAATTAGTCTCCTGTAAGTTGATTTGTGTGAACTGCATTTGCTAAACAGTAAGTTATTAGTGACTAACACGACCCCCCTGCCCACCTCATCAAACCTCTGCCATGTTCAACCCGTGTTCAATGTGAGGTGATATTCCCATGAGTCTTGAAGTGCAAGACAAACACCATAGCCCTTTTCCATGCAGTCCTTTTCACAATACATTGCCTGATAACATTTTAAAATGTCATTTTTCCCCCCACAAAATCATTCGTGGCCACCTTCAGCTACTTTTGATGGTGGACAATAGGCCTATCAGTCTTAGAAAAAAGTTTCAGTGTAGTTCTATAGAACCCTGGCCTGGGTTCTCGACTCAATTTTAAAGATATAGCTTTAAAAGGTTCTATATAAGGAGAAATGTCTTAAATGATTGCACAATATTTTCATGTTCAATAGTGATTTAGGATGTTTACGCGCTGTTTAATTCATACAATTTTATGACAATTAAAAATTAATTAAAACCGAATTAATTCATTAAAACTAAATGATCCCATGATGGAAAAAGCTAAAAGTTTCTAAATATGAAGCACCTGATAGAACACTTTAAGGTTATGAATAGAACCTTTCTATGTAGAACCTTCACTTAAGAGTGAAAGTTCTATAGGCCTACATATCCTTTTCTTTTAAGAGTGAAAAAATGGGCACAAAAAAAAAATCACATTTATAGTAAAAACAAAACATTTATATTTTTGCACTGTTAATTGAAGTATTTTACTCACCAAATCTGGTTTTAGTTTCTTAGCACCTGCGCTGCGTTTGAGACATGACTGTTGTTCCACTTTTCAGCTGTTTCATCCTTAGGCCTACTTATGTCATAAAGAAGTAAAGATGACACTTTTGACATGATGAACGTCACAAGTCTGACATCTGATCCCTGCACAGACCTTAAGACTTTCTCTCCACCTGTCTTCCTGCTCAGTGGACACCCTGATGAAAATGGTAAACTATGAATAATAAAATGAGGAAGACACCGCAGACTTTCCCACGTCATGAGTGTTGATTACGGGCTGCTGGTCTCATCAAACGTTTTGCTGTTCATCAACATATGATATTTATCCATTTATTTCACATTTAATTTAAAACTCATGTATTTTTGATAATAAAAAATGTATCATATATAGTTTGTCAGGCGAAAAAATGTTTTTTACAATAATGACCAGCTGGCTGTAATTATCCTGTTGATTACACAGCCACAGCTGCTCACCAAATAAATATGGGAACATGACAAATTAATTTGAAGTGAAATTATTTATACATTTGTATTTTTTTATCATTATAGGCTAGAGAGTGTGTGTGTGTGTGTGTGTGTGTGTGGTGGGGTGGTGGGGTGGGGGTCACATACTGTTACTAATGAATGCAACTTTCATGCACAATTGATTAACATTTAAACTTCACGTTCCTATGTCAGTGTTGTTTTTAAGTTGTGGATATCCAGAACGCCACCTTGGCATCCGTTTTCAGGCCTTCCTGCTAAAGTCTTTCCAGCACTGGAAAACTTTTCTTATATTTAAAGGGTAGTTCACCCAAAAATTCTGTCAGTAATTACTCACCCTCATGTTGTTCCGACCCCGTAAGACTTTCGTTCATCTTCGGAACACAAATTAAGATATTTTTGATTAAATCTGAGAGCTGGATCACTCCTCCATAAAAAAAACGTTCCGGCCCAAAAGTTATGAAAGACATCGTTAAAATCCAAGTGACTAGTGGCTCAATCTTAAGTTTATCAAGCGACGAGAATACTTTTTGTGCGCAAAAAACAAACAAAAATAACGACTTTATTCAACTATTCATTTCCTTCTCTGTGGGCCTTGAGATTTCACGTAGTGAAACTACGCAAAGCTTCTAGGTTGTATGTCACACGCATCACACACATGACCAGCGTTGGCCAATAGTGAGCCTACGTGTGACGTACAACCCAGAAGCTTTGCGAAGTTTCACTACGTGAAATCTCAAGGCCCACAACAGAACAACCGAACCGGAAGACAATACAATGCGTAAATAGAGACAAGAAGACAATAAAGTCGTAGTTTTTGACTGAGGATTTTGCATGCATGCACAATAAACTTTAGTCACAGTTTTCATTTCTAATAAGGGAATTTTAGGGGCCTCTTTTTTTAGGTCTTTTGCACTTACTAAATTATAATTATATTGATAATTAAATTCAAGTTTTGAACCTGCATTGTATTGTTATGATGTCAATGCTTTCTCATAATCTGTGTTACCTGACAAACATTAATTTATCAGCAAAAAAAAAAAATATATATATAAATAAATAAATAAATAAATAAATAAATATATATATATATATATATATATATATATATATATATATATATATATATATGTTGATGTATGTATGTATATGTATGAATGAATAATGTAAAATTTAACTACATTTCATGTCAATGTATGATCTTTTATAATTTTGCTGCTAACACTTATGTCCTAAACACCTTGTGGAACTTTTAATTGGATTTATATAATCCCTCTATATTTGTGACAATCTTCCAATTGATCATGCTTGAGTAACACAGACTTTAACATTCAGCATGCAAAACACAACAATGGTAACAATTATATTTTATTCTAAGTAAATTATCAAGTACTCTCTACAGTTCTTTTTTAGTTACTAGAACTCTTGTGTAAGTGAACTATACTAACTAAGCATTTGTCAGTACCACATCTTCCTATTTCACTTTACTTGTTTTTTTCAAGGCAATCGGTGTGCATGCTTTTTTTAAGTAAGTCTAACTAATTAGATTTTGTAACCCATTCCCCGCTAAACATTTACACAAGTCAACACCATTGTGACTAAAAGTTTGTTAAGAAGTTTTTCCTACTAAAGCAAAGCTATATTTGACTCTTGTAAGCCTATCCATACCAGACTGGTGGGAGTGGCCTTGGACGGCAACATGCCAAGTGCATTATGGGTGGCGAAGTTTCCCTGCCTATTTGGCAAAAGGGAAGACAACAGTCTTTTTTTCTCTGTTTTCTCTAATCAGGTAGCACCGTTTTTTTTTTTTTTAAATACACCTTTCTACTGTATAGACAGACAACTTTTATTAAAAGCCCAATTTCCCAGCGGTGAAGTGCCCCTTTAAATAATCCTGCTTTAGTCTCATTTTTAAAGTCTGAATTAAACTAAAGTTGTGATAGTCTTTTCTTCCCTAATGTGACGGATATCTGAGTGAAGCAGTTTCTCGAACAAGAACAAAATGTAGGGTGGTATTTGATTTTGGCCATCAGGTTTTGATTGGGTGGCAGTGGTTTGCTATTGCTGTGATGTCATGTGAGTGCAGTTTTGATTTTTATGGTGAATTTACATTTATATATTTACATTTATGCATTTGGCAGACATTCTTATCAGTTCTTATAAACTACAGTCTCTCAGTTATGATGTGATCACCGCATGTGTAATACTTAAAGATGTATTAGAAAATGTAGTTTCAAATGAAATGTGACAAGATGTAATATAAATTAAACATTAGCCAAAAAACTATTTGTAAAGGAAACACTCAGAAACAGCATCTGTTTATGTCTTTAGTCAGAGATGATGCATAAAAACAGAGACATGTGGTCACAAATATCAACTTACCATCACTTACGTTCAAGTTCTGTATTATTCATAAAGGCGTTAGAGTATATAAGGCATAAATAAATGACAGAACCACAACCAGAGAGTCCAACAAGACATTTCTTTTGTTCCACAATAATAAAGACAACTACAGGGTCCTTGCATCTGGCTGAATTGGAAAAGATAATATAGCTCAAACTAATTTATTTAAAAGAATATTATTTCTTTATGACTACCTAAAGAATATCTTGCTAAGAGTCAGAAAAGCTTATAAATAAGGAGTCGCCTATATGCATACTAAATATTCTCACTAACGAATAACATGTAGTTGGTTTGATATAAAATATTGCTATAATAAAACCAATGTGAACATGACGAATCTCTCTCCTTTTGTCCCCTACCCGTGCTGAAGTTCTCCAGGTTCGTGTGGCGTTTGTGCTCAGCTCACTGCAGGCCGTGATCGCATTCGCTGTGGACTGTCCAGATCCAGATACTGGAGGAACATCCTGTACCATCTCACTGGAGAAGCTTCTGGACCGAGCCGTTCAACATGCAGAGCTCGTTTACCGCGTCTCACAGGTGTCCAAGTTGCTGTTTGTGAGTAACAGAGAGATGAACCTAAAGCTAAGCTTATAAAAGCTGCTTCTTGGAGTTTGCAATGACTTCAGTCTCACTAAAGATGAGAATATGTAAACAGTCAACCAGTACACTTTACTGAATAATTTAATTCCTAAATATTTTCAGGAGGAGATGCTCGATTCATTCGGAGGTGTGAATCTGCATGTTCCCAGTGGGACCATGTGTGCTCCAAAAACAGTGTCGATGTCTAAAAGTGAAATCCAACAGATATCTGTGAGTTCCTCTAATGGCATCTGATGAAACTCACTGTAACAGAGTAACATTCTCCCTAGATAAAGACGTCTTTTTGGGTTTTTCCCTCCAGGATAAATGGATCCTTCACTCAGTCCTGATTCTGATCCAGTTCTGGACTGATCCACTGGCAGATCTGCAGGCGTCTCTTGAGAATTATGAGAACGCCTCAAGTGCCCTGCTTAACAGGAGCAAATGGATGTCTACCAAACTAACGAGTCTGGAGCAGGGGGTTCTGGTTCTGGTTAGACAGGTAAATATAAAGTTTCGGAAATTATTAGACCAAACTTTTTTTTCCTTCATCTGGAAACGTGTTTGGAAATCAATCTGTCTCTCGGTCAGATACTGGGTGAAGGGGGGTTGCTGTTGGAGGCTCCTAAAGAGACATCCAATCACATTGTCTCTTCCGATATTGAGTCTCTGAGAAGAGGCTAGTGTGCTCTACTGCTTCAGGAGAGATGCGCACAAGATAGAGACTTTCCTCAAACTCCTGAAGTGCCGCCAGATTGATAAAGAGAATTGCTCCTTTTTCTAAACTAAACCAAAAAAATATATATATACACACACACACACCTTCTTCTGCCAGATAAGTTTGAGCGTTTTTTGCCAAGGTTGGTTTCGCATTTGCACAAATTTGAACTAAAACAAAAATATTTACATGCTTACTTGGAGATTGTGTTTTTGTCTCTAATGCCAGATTAGGTTCACTGAAGGTTTGTAAAATGTTAGTTTCTAAATTAAAATGCATATCAAGAGAAATATTGAATCAGAATCACTTTCATACACATACATACGGTACCGTGAGAAATGGTAAATTGCTGTCTGAGATCACATTAAAAAAAAAATCTGGATTATTTCCATTTAAACCAAAATGCAGCATTAGTGATGGTGATGTTGAAGTCATGTGACAGCGTCCATTATAGCCTACGTATAGAGTGATGCGGGTATGACGTCACTTTGTTGGCCAACCGGCAGTTAGCATCATGCTGGTTCCCTCGACAAAAACCCAATAGGATTTTCCCAAAGGCTTTTGGACTATCGCTAAATACAGGCTCTGTGATCAACATAAGTTTATGATACTTGTTTATGATTTTTGTCCATCAAGATGATTATCACAGATGAACACAACTTTTATGAATTTTGAAGCCTAAATGCAGTCACCAGAAGCAAATTGCTAAAGGTAGGCAATAAACGAACTACACGGTCCCAGGAATTCAACGTCACCATCATTAATAAGCTTCCGACAACTCTTTCAGTTTTTATCTAAAAACATTTTGATGCAAGCAACCATAATGATGCTGTAAAGGCGGACTGAGTTTACCTTTTTGGCGTGATGACGTTTACTCTCCTCGACAGCCTCTGTAGTCCCATTTAGCCACTTCTTCCAAGACGGGACGATGGAACCGGACGTGCTAAAATGCTAACTCGCTTCAACGTTTTGGCCTACAAAATGATGTCATACCTGCACCACTCTATAGCTTTTGACTTCTGCCGATTGTATTTACACTTCAGAATTCATAAAAGTTGTGTTCATTTGTGAAGAATGAACAAAACATATAAGAGTCATAAGCTTTTGTTAATCACAGAGTGATTTTTGATGCATTTTACAAATTATTCGCAATAGATGATTCTATGATCCACTTCTTGGATTGTAAAACTGTCTCTCCTATAATTGATAACACATAACGATTAATAGCCAAATTCTTTTTGGGAAGGTTTTTTTTTTTTTTGCCTATAAAGCTAAGATAATGTTGTTTTTCACTCACTGAATGCAAATACTAATAAGAAATAATTTTTTTTAAAAACATCGCGTATTCTGAAAAAAAAGTAATCTGTAGAAGTGTTAAACTATAGGCCTACAAGAAAATATATAAATTAATCAGGATAAAACCATGTTTTCTGAAAACAGAAATAGAATGATCGGTTATAACCTATTATCCTCAATACAGTTTGATTTGCTGATCAAACATAGGCTACAGGTTAGCTACGTACATTTAGCTATACACCACAACATTTGGCAGATAACTTTAGTCTAGTTAATGCTCAATATGAAATATGATCAATAACGAACCTTTTATATAAATAAAAATCTGAAATAGTTAAACCTTGGGTCATAAACCCCAATACCCCCCCCCAAAAATTAATTTTTGGGCTAAATGGCAATGCAGCTATGGTATAATCTCAGTATTTACATTTTTTTTTTATAAAAAAAAAAACTGTATTTAATAAAAAAATAAAAAAATTATATCCTGATCAATATTGTCTTACAAACAATGTTCATATTGAAGGCTATGAAAACAAACATAGTGAATGTAACCTTGCAGTCTTTCCAAAAAAGGGGTCAAATCACATTACATTCTAACATTGCAACATTACAATCTAAAAACAAAATAATGCTTTTTAAAGAAGTAGTTAAATTCACTAAACTTAAAATGAAAATAATAAAAACAAAACTGATATCATAAAAAAAAAAACCACTTATAAATTACAAGTGTGAAACATTCCTACCCGGGGATAAAAGAGGGGTTTAAAACCGGAGTTAAACGCAGTGCAAAAAAACTTGCAACCCATGTTTTTTCCTCCTTGATACAGTGCTAGCATATCCTGACCAAATGTGTTACCCATGTTTTAGCACGTATTATTATCTGATAGTTTGTCATGCTATTTTTTGCCATGTGCATATTTATGTAAAGAATTATAGCATTTTGTATTTTTTCTCAGACATTACTTAAACTACTGGTAGGTCACCTGGAGACTGAGGTCAGATTTTCAAAACTCTGGAAGGCAGAAATACGACCCTCCTGAAACACCAATTTCAACGCAATTGCAAATTCATTGACAATACAGGGATAAAACACTTCAACATTTAATTAAAGGAATTTTTACTGTTTATGTAATGTTGAAATTACTCACCCATATAAGTGAATAGAGATAAAAATGTATGACATTCATGCAGAATCAAACCTTTCCACCCTCTCTAAAATGTTATGACCTTAAAAGCTGCTCAATTCAGAGTGAATGCTTATTTTTATAGGTCAGTCCATTTTAATCTTCACAGCAAAATGCTTACAATGCAATTAGAAAAATCACATTCATTCTCAAATCGCATCTATTCTCGAAGGTGCATGAAATTTTGACATTAAGGACTCTCTCTGGTCCTGAATTATTTGAATGCTTTGACATTAATAACATTATCATATTAATAATTTAGTAACATATGTTGAGGCAGGGGGGAACTTGGTTCCACTCACTACTCTTATGTTTGACTTCAGCTCTAATCCTCCATTGAACACTCAGCAGGCGTCTCTTGTCAATGTCTGCAATCAAAGAGCACTTAAAAAACGTATTCTAATGGAGTTTCACTAACTGTTCTCCAGTGAAAAAAAATTATTCTCCCAAAAAAATGCATTAATTGAATTAAAAATTACAGGGAAAAAATATAAAAATGAAATGATATAAGCTTTCTGAAAAAAAGGTATAATTTAGGGCTACGGGTCATTTTGACCCGCGATGGAAGGAATTGTTACAGAATGCGAGGATGAGGATTAAAAAATGGGTTATTTAAATAATTTTACAATATTACTGTATTTTTGATCAAATAAATACATCTTACCTTGCTGAGCATAAAAAGCCTCTTTCAAAAACATTTAAAAAAGCCTTACTGACCACAAACAGACCACAGAACCGTAGTATATGTACTTGTGTAGGTTTAGGGGCAGGTATCGGGTTAGGCAATAGAAAATATCATTAACCTTATATAAAATCAATGGAAGTCTATGCAATGTTGTCACTAATATAGTGAAACAAAGCTATATTACAATGTAATCAAAACAAGGTATCTTAGCAACATTATTGTCAGAAACGCATATAATACTGTAAAAGTCTGTCTAGGTTTTGGAACACAGCTAGTTTGTTAGGAGACATAACTGTCTATGGTGAGTCCTCTTCCACTCTCTTTTTTTATGTGGCTTCTAACTTTCACAGGATGTTTACTTCATACTTGTGTGCCTCTCAATCAGGCAAACCCTTAATCACCCTTCTCAGTTACATCAACAGAGTCTTGAAGGTCAATAACATCAAATCCCAGGTTATCGATGCCTTCACGTCCGTGTCTTTGGAGAATAAGCTCCTTGTTATGCTCCTTGTGAAAACAGCAAGCGCAGTGCGGAGTCACAGCTGGTTCCGTTTTGGAAAAATTGGACAGGTCGACACGGTATTTCCCATCCTTGGTGCGAGAGATGACGGGCAGGAAGCTGTAACCCCACTTGATCTCGCACGGAAGGTAGGAAGTTCGGACTTGACAGGACAAGCTGGTGGATTCAGCCGTACCCTCCAGGAAGACCACTAACTCAAAGTCCTGCTGCTGAAGAGTGTCCGTAGCCATCTCGGAAAACGGGCTGGATTTGTCGATCACGTGGTACAGAGTAAGCGGGCAAACAAAGAACAGATTGTCCTTCCCAGCATCCACCAAAAAGTCAATATTCACCTGATCCAGTATGATGGTCTCCCCCTCTGGAGTGATGGTGGTCTGCAGAAGCTTTCCATAAATCTGGCTGCCAATAAGAAGAGTTTTTCGTAGGTTGGCCACTCGTATCTGGAGGCACAGATTCCCCTTCCAAAGACAAATGACTGCTGTTTCACTGAAGGTTACCGTCTTTGCTCTTCTCTTCGGGAGAGAGATCTTTGCCAAAATGAGTCCACACATAAAGCAGTTTATGATGGCGCCCATGAGGGACTGGATGATCAACAGGGCGACCGTGCCCGGGCAGTGACCCGTGAGAGCCCGACCGCCATAGCCAATAGTCGTCTGAGTCTCTAAAGAGTACAAGAAGGCGGTCGTGAGGCTGTTAATGTTCTCTATACATTTCATCTGTTGAGATTCAGACGAGTTCTGGAGAACATCCAAGTCTCCATTACTTTTCGCAAGCAAATACCAGAACAAACCAAAAATGAACCAGCTTCCCGTGAAGGCAGCTGCAAATATAATGATTACAAAACACCAGCGAATCTCAACAAACGTAGTCCAGAAGTCCAGAAGGAAGGCAAAATGGTTGTGATATTCAGTAGTCCCAAATTTAATGTTGCAGTGGCCGTCCTTCGTAACAAGACGCGTTTTCCGAATTTTCCGCTCCACGAGGTGATTATGAATCTGTTTCCGGATGAACTGGAACATCTTTCAGCTAGCAGAAAAACAGAATTGCATAAATCAACAACACTGAACACTTTTGATTAATTGAATGATTAAAAGTAAATGCTTTAAGTAAAATAATTTATACACTAAATGTTTTAAATAAATTCTTTTAAAAACATATATGATATAAAAATAATATAGTTAAATATTATATATATTTTTGTTTAATATTATAGATTTCTAATACGACAATAATATTTTGATGTCTTGCAAGTGGTAAAATAATGGTGAAAGTTAATTTTCCTTCTGTAAGAAAAGCACATTAAACTGCATGTTATTTACAAACCCAAACCTCTGTAGGCAATGAAAGATAAATACTGCAGCTCATAATCCACTCAAAACACAGCAAACCACACTAATACAGCAATGATTGCTTTCTCTTTCACCTATATATGTGAGTGTGAAAAAGTATACGCCACATACCTACAAACTGAAAACGTCCCAGCAAACTTCAGTGCTGCTTGAAGTTCAGGCCATGAAGTTCTCCTCTTGAGCATATAAACATCAGGGTGCTGCTAAAATCCTCAATGAAATGTCCTAATCCCAGGCACATGCCACAGTTTACACACTACAAAGCAAAGACAGCTTAGAAAATGGTTACAAAAACTAACCTCACATCAGACCTAGAGTTCGCTCACCAACCAATCAACAAACGCAAACCATAAGAAAACCAATTAAAGAGTCCACTATTCTAGCATACGGTATAGGTTTGCATTGAGAGTCCATGTTCCAGCTATCCAAATACCTCCGCAGACCCTCGACTGCAATCAGGGAACCCCATTTGAAAAGAGGAACTTCAGCAGTGTAGTTCCTCGCTGCTTGTACCCATGGGAACGCAAAGGCTTTGCAGAGAACATCACAAAGAAAGAGTTGAGTTGAATCACATTTCCAGTCCTGATCCACAACTCTGCATTTGCATTTAAATAAACTGATGTGAATGGTTTGAGATCTGGATAGTAATTTACAGTGACGCAAAGTTTAACTCCTAAATTTTGTGAAAATGTCCAGCTCAAGTTTACAGTTTTTAAGTTAATCATATAAAAAATAAAAGTTTAAGACTTTGGCTTAAGTGCTGAATGTAAATAAACAGCGCAAGGAATTTAGAACTAAAGAATAAAGCTGGATGTGAGTGTTGAGATGTTCTTTGCTGCATGAATGTTTTTTTTAAACTCAGGATACTGGGGCAGAAAACTTTTAAAAATGCAATCCCAATCAAAAACTAACATGCATGTAATTCAAAACTTCACTCAAACACACAGAGCCGCTCAGGTAAAGAGAAGCTGACAGAGAGCTACACAAATACCACTTATCTCACATGTGGCCACAATAACTTCCTTTGTAACACATGCAGTAAAATAAACCTCAGATTGGCAAACATTGTCAAACCACACTCATATCTCATACGTAAATCATTACAGAGAAAGTTGTTATTTTTAAATACTGCAGCTCAAACAGTAGAGCATGCGCTAGCAAAGGCAAAGTCAAGGGTTTCATTCCCACATACATACATACATACATACACTCACCTAAAGGATTATTAGGAACACCTGTTCAATTTCTCATTTATGCAATTATCTAATCAACCAATCACATGGCAGTTGCTTCAATGCATTTAGGGGTGTGGTCCTGGTCAAGACAATCTCCTGAACTCCAAACTGAATGTCAGAATGGGAAAGAAAGGTGATTTAAGCAATTTTGAGAGGGCATGGTTGTTGGTTCAAGAAGGGCCGGTCTGAGTATTTCACAATCTGCTCAGTTACTGGGATTTTCACGCACAACCATTTCTAGGGTTTACAAAGAATGGTGTGAAAAGGGAAAAACATCCAGTATGCGGCAGTCCTGTGGGCGAAAATGCCTTGTTGATGCTAGAGGTCAGAGGAGAATGGGCCGACTGATTCAAGCTGATAGAAGAGCAACTTTGACTGAAATAACCACTCGTTACAACCGAGGTATGCAGCAAAGCATTTGTTAAGCCACAACACGCACAACCTTGAGGCGTATGGGCTACAACAGCAGAAGAACCCACCAGGTATCACTCATCTCTACTACAAATAGGAAAAAGAGGCTACAATTTGCAAGAGCTCACCAAAATTGGACAGTTGAAGACTGGAAAAATGTTGCCTGGTCTGATGAGTCTCGATTTCTGTTGAGACATTCAGATGGTAGAGTCAGAATTTGGCGTAGACAGAATGAGAACATGGATCCATCATGCCTTGTTACCACTGTGCAGGCTGGTGGTGGTGGTGTAATGGTGTGGGGGATGTTTTCTTGGCACACTTTAGGCCCCTTAGTGCCAATTGGGCATCGTTTAAATGCCACGGCCTACCTGAGCATTGTTTCTGACCATGTCCACCCCTTTATGGCCACCATGTACCCATCCTCTGATGGCTACTTCCAGCAGGATAATGCACCATGTCACAAAGCTCGAATCATTTCAAATTGGTTTCCTGAACATGACAATGAGTTCACTGTACTAAAATGGCCCCCACAGTCACCAGATCTCAACCCAATAGAGCATCTTTGGGATGTGGTGACAGGAACTGCGTGCCCTGGATGTGCATCCCACAAATCTCCATCAACTGCAAGATGCTATCCTATCAATATGGGCCAACATTTCTAAGGAATGCTTTCAGCACCTTGTTGAATCAATGCCATGTAGAATTAAGGCAGTTCTGAAGGCGAATGGGGGTCAAACAGTATTAGTATGGTGTTCCTAATAATCCTTTAGGTTAGTGTACATACACACACACACACATACATATACATTAGTGCTGTTAAAGATTAATCGCATCTAGCATAAAAGTTTTTAAATATATGTGTGTGTATGTATATATGTGTATGTATGTATGTATGTATGTATACACATACATATACACACATACACACACACACACACACACACACACACAGTTGTAATCGAAATTATTCAACCCCCATTGCAAATCAGGTTTATTGGCTAACTTTAGACTTTTCAGCTGTTTGCAATGAACAAATCAAACATTGAAATTTAATTAAAATCTCTGAACACAACAAATATTTCAGGTGGTTTTCCCAAATTCAACTGAAAATGCAACTTTTAATGACTTAAGACTTTTAATGACAGTCTCAAAATTATTCAACCCCCTGAATAGAATCCCTCAAAACAGCATAAATCTGCAAAACAGATGTTGTCTCAAGCACACCTGATGCAACTAATCAAGGGCTTCATAGTTGCACCAGGTGTACTTGAGCTAGAACACATGATATTTGAACTGGCTAGGTTTCTTGAGTGTCACGTTTGACTGTATGTTAAAAATATGGCTAAGTCAAAAGAATGGTCCCAATAGTTAAGAGAAGATATCATCGCCCTTCACAAACAAGTAACAGGATACAAAAAGTCTAAATGTTCCTTGAGACACTGTTGGAAGCATAGTTCGCAAGTTCAAAATTAAATGAACAGTGGTGACACTACCTGAACGGGGCAGAAAAAGGAAGCTATCAACGGCTGGAACCAGATTTTTGAGAAGGCAGGTTCAGAAAACCCTCGAGTGACTGCAAAAGACCTGCAGCAAGACTTGGTGGCAACAGGCACTGAGGTTTCAGCCTGCACAGTAAGGCACGTACTAAACGAACGCCAGAACTCCAAGACTTACACCACTACTGACCCAAAAGCACAAGAAAAGTTGGCTCTAATTTACTCAAAATGATATAAATAAGCCACAGAAGTTTTGGGATTCTATTTTGTAGAGTGATGGAACAAAACTGGAACTTTTCAGCCCTAGGGATCAGCGGTATGTCTGGAGGTAGAAGAATGAAGCTTATGCTGAAAAGAACTCTCTGTCTACAGTTAAGCATGGTGGGGCTCGGTGATGCTCTGGGGCTGCTTTGCATCCTCTGGCACTGGAAACCTGCAGTGGGTGGAAGGCTAAATGGATTCATTGAAGTATCAGGAAATCCTAGGAGAAAACGTCATGCCGTTAGTGAGGAAGCTGAAGCTTGGGCGTTATTGGACCTTCCAACAGGACATTGATCCCAAGCATACCTCGAATTCCACCAAGGCTTGGTTGCTGAAGAAGTCCTGGAAGATTCTACAGTGACCATCACAGTCACCTGACTTGAACCCCATAGAAAATCTCTGGTGGGATTTGAAGGAGGCGGTTTCAGCACATAAACCCAAGAATATTACTGAGCTGGAGGCCATTGCTCATGAGGAACGGTGCTCTACTAAGTACTAAAGATGCTTGCCATGAAGGAGATGAGAGAGAGAGAGAGAGAGAGAGAGAGAGAGAGAGAGAGAGAGATTTAAAAAAAAATAATAATTTACAAAAAGCATTGTTCTGAACTGGAGAGTGATATATGGAGAGGCTCAGTCTGACAGCAACACTTGTGTGGTATAATTATGTAATTGTTCTGGAGACCCTCCGTAAGGCCATTTAAAAGCTCTTAAGGAGTTTTAAATTCTTCTCTGGAATTTTCTGTCAAAATATTGAATCTTGCTGCCAAACATATCACCACAGATAAGTAATAAGACCTGGTAATTACTTGGAAATAATGAACATATAACAAGGAGCTAAAGCCACATGAGTGGGAGCACACGAGAGCTTTAGCTAATGACAACACTGAAATTAGCAGTAGCCAAGCCAGATGCATCAAGACCCTTAAGGAAAGAAAACCATTAGTTATATTTGTACTCTTACTAAGGGCTTTCTCAAAGGGATTTGTTGTGACTGGCTTCAGGTGCTTTAGAGGAACAACACAAAGATGAGAGTCTCTGTCACTTATAAATTATAAATATAAATATATATCTTATAAATCATCTCAACATTAGTCAAGTATGGATGTCATGTTGTAATGAGAATGATTGATAGGTACAAATGGGAAACCGTCATCATTTGCTGTCCCTCATGTCATTCCAAACCTGATTTTTATCCGAAAATAATGAACATAGATGACTATTAATCTCCAAATAGGCCAAAAAAAATAATACAATCTGATTGTAATACAAAGATTGTATCAATCATACAATCTGGGAGCTATATTCCAAGACGTCTAAAGCTGCTAATAACAGATTTTCATTTGAGTGAACCGTTTGTTCCTTTAAAAAGAGAATTGATGTTCAAAAGAGAAATAAATCTATCCTGTGATTCCCTGTGAATAGAGGGCATTGTAAGACTTTGATTATGTAAAAGGTAACAGTGAAACCTTCTTTAAAAACCTCACATAAACAAGCAGCACATAAACAAACTTTGAACGGTCAATCCTGTTTTTCGGCTGTGGAGTTTGGGACTTTTCCTGCCTCTCTATCCCTGGATTTACAATGAGCTCAGAACCAAAGAACTACGTTTGTTAAAGGGTTAGTTCACCCAAAATTGAAAATTAAAGGGTTAGTTCACCCAAAAATTAAAATTAAGTCATTAATTACTCACCCCCATGCTGTACCAACCCCGTAAGACCTTCGTTCGTCTTCGGAACACAAATGAAGATATTTTTGATTAAATGTGACAGCTGGATCACTCCTACATAGGCTCCCTGAGGGAATGAATCCTGACGTCCCAGAAAGTCAATGAAGAAAATGTTTAAATATTCCATGTCACAACAGTGGCTCAACTATAAGTTTATCAAGCGACGAGAATACTTTTTGTGCGGAAATAAAACAAAAATAACGACTTTATTCGACTATTCCTTTTCTTCCTTGTAGGCCTGAAACGAGACTTCAAGAGATTTCCACGACGCATGCGCGAGAATTGCGATCTCCTTCAACTACTTCAGTTAAGTTCTCGCGCATGCGTCGTGGAAATCTCTCGAAGTCTCGTTTCAGGCCTTCAAGGAAGAAAAGGAATAGTCGAATAAAGTCGTTATTTTTGTTTGTCTTTCCGCACAAAAAGTATTCTCGTCGCTTGATAAACTTATAGTTGAGCCACTGTTGTGACATGGAATATTTAAACATTTTCTTCATTGACTTTCTGGGACGTCAGAATTCATTCCCTTAGGGAGCCTATGGAGGAGTGATCCAGCTGTCACATTTAATCATAAATATCTTCATTTGTGTTCCGAAGACGAACGAAGGTCTTAGGGGGTTGGTACAGCATGGGGGTGAGTAATTAATGACTTAATTTTAATTTTTGGGTGAACTAACCCTTTAATTTTCATTTTTGGGTGAACTAACCCTTTAACAAAAACAATCTGTGAACTGAAAAAGCAAAAACAGTATCAGTTGTGTTTCACTCGTGATATTTTACTCTTCATGCTTCTTAGACTAATATTAAGCCAGCATGACAGAAAAAACACAACTAAATGATTTTAAAACAATCAGTACTTTATTAAAATGCAGAATTAAAATGTATTAAAAAAAATAAAAAATATCACAAAACCAAACCAGATTTAGACAAAACCACAAACAAGATCAAAACACTACATTCTGGTGGATTCTGTAAAGGCCGATTCTCGCGGCACCGATAGACACTGACCAACACAGACAACCACCAGATTACAGTTAGTCACTTCTCAGACATTCGACACACGACCCGACAAGCGCCGACTCAGCATGTTCAATCGGCGAAGTGTCTGTTGGTTGCAGTGTGAATTGGCCTTAATAATGCATTTTTTTAAACTTGTTAGCAGACTGTGTACTTAAACCTGCAATAACGACATCATAACATTACAAGTAAAAAAATTCAAGTTCCCCAAAAAAAAACCCAGGTCTCTAGACTTTCCCAGCCTCTTTGAACTTGAAGAGCAGTCCATCATCGGCCCGCAGTGGGAACGCCAGGCTACGGTTGTGATAGTAACTGGAATCTGCCTGCAAGTTCTGAATGACATCGGAAAGCAGGTGGGCTCTTTCCACTCCACTTCCTGGAGCGCTGTACTCCAGCGAGGTGAAATGGACGTGGAAGTGATAGTACGACGGTTGATAGTGGAAATAAACGCGCAGTTTGCTCGGAGGGACGCCGTACTGCCTCTGAATGGTGTCCTGTGGACATAGACAAGACTTGAATTTCAATTTGACGTACGCAGCCATGCTACACCTCACAAATGCACTTGGAAAAATCTGGCGTTGTATGGTGTTTATGTTATTTTGGGGGATTTTGAGATTGTGCTTTTGTTATATGTTGCAGGCTGGAATCAAACTGTTATCTTTCACAGGATCACCATAGATCAACATCAGTAGTTTTTTTTTTTTAAAGAAATAAATACTTTTATTCTGCAAGGATGCATTCAATTGAATAAAACTGACAGTAAATAATTTCACAATATTTTTGATCACATAAATGCCATCTTGGTGACCATAAAAGGCTTACCGACCCCGAACTATGTGGTAACCACTGCGCCATACTTTTAAAAGCAAGTAGACATTTACATTTAACCAATTAGCAGACGCTTTTGTCCAAAAAGACTTACAAATGAGAACAATAGACGCAATCTAATCAACAAGAGGCAACAGAATGTAAGTCCTGTGCCCATTGAAAGTTTTTTTTTTTTTTTTTTTGTAAATGGGACTACATGTTCAGATTAACAGTGACATCTAGTGGACAACAGAATAACAGTTCCACTTTCTTAAACGAAAATCATTTGTCAATGAATTTGACAGATGAATCTATAGCTCACCTTTCCTTTACTGCGAATGTTTGTGAGTAATGGCAGGTGCTCTGATGTAAGATCCCTCAAACTTTTAACATCCCTCCGGTGGACGATGGCAATCAAATACAGGTCTTGTAGCTGGGAAGTTAAGGAAACAATCATAGTTTTTCACTGGCCTTTTATTCACGGAGTCTCAAATATTCTGACACAGATTCATCGCAAATTCACCTGCTTTTGATCCCACTTGAAATCGGGCAACAAAACAAATCCAGTAACAGGGTCTGGGTCCTCGAAAACAATCCGATCAGCCTCAGCTTTCTTCTCCAATATATTGTGTACCCACTGAAATGAAACACGGGCAGTGCGGTTATAAGCGGAATATATATATATATATATATATATATATATATATATATATATATATATATATATATATATATATATAGATAGATAGATAGATAGATAGATAGATAGATAGATAGATAGATAGATAGATAGATAGATAGATAGATAGATAGATAGATAGATAGATAGATAGATAGATAGATAGATAGATAGATAGATAGATAGATAGATAGATAGATAGATAGATAGATAGATAGATGGAATAAGAGTGAAATGAAGGGTCAGAGGTCACTGAAGCCTCACCTGCACACTGAAGCTCTGGCTGCTGATGTACGGTAGGGTGACTGTACGATAATCCTCCCCTGATTCTTCAACTAGAAAAACCTCCTGATGTAAATACTTCTTAACATGCTTCTCTGTCGCAGGGCAAATCACTGTCGTTTTAATTTCTGGCACAAAAAAAAAAATGTAATGGTCATAAATCAACCTTCAAATGGACTTTTGGTTTAACTCATGATGGTGTGGATTTTGTACATTGAATGTAATAGAGTCTTGGACTTTCAACAAGCAGTCATGCAAGCTTTTCAATAATTAAATCGCAAATTGAAGAAACTTGTCGAGAAGGTGATGGCAGCAGTGCTGGGGACAGTGATTATTTATAATAAAAAGGAAAAATTGTGCATAAATTCCAAATTAATTGGAAAAGTGACTTACATCCACAGGGAAAAGTGTAATGTATTATAGAGGGGATGTTAAAGAAGTTCTTGCAATTAAAAAAAAAAAAAAAATTATATAAATGAAAAGCTACACACTCCATCAATTAGGGTTAGAAACATAACACAACATGCTAGAAACATAATAATCACTGCAATAATGATTCAATCATAGACTCTTAAGCATTTGCCTATTTAAATCCAAACAAATACTTCTTTTTTTTTTCATTGGGCCAGACAGTTTATAAACACACACTGCTGTTCACAATTTGGGGGTCAGTAAGATTTCCTTAGGAAATAGATTTTTTTTCAGCAAGGATGCATTTAATTGATCAAAACTGCCAGTAAATACATTTATAATAATGTTAAAAAAAAAGATTTCTATTTCAAACAAATGCTGTACTTTTGCTGTTTCTTTCAACTTCCTATTTATCAAAGAATCTTGGAAAAAAATCTATCACGGTTTCCACACAAAATTAAGTTTGTTTTCACCTTTGATTATAATAATGAATGTTTCTGGAGCATGAAATCAGCATATTAGACTGATTTCTGAAGGATCATGTGACACTGAAGACTGGAGTAATGATTCTGAAAATTCAGCTTTATTCTGGAATGGCCAATTCTACAACGGGCATGCCTAAACAATCTGGTCCCATCGGTTTGAGATATGATAAAACTTCTTCCAACATTGGAGTTGATTTCATGAAGTTTGTTCATACTATATAAATCCCATTCTGTTTGCCATTTGTTATTAATATATGGACAAACAGAGGCTGGTGAAAACATGTGATCCTACCATTCAGGTGTGCTGGTGCCTGCAGCTGGTATGTGCTGTACACGTCATTCTTCATCTCCAGCTGGAGCTGACTGCTCTTCAGTAACTCAGACAGCGTGTCCTGTCTGATGGGAGTTTTCTCTAGGATCACAACAGCATCCTGATCCTTCACCTAGGAAACACAACACATGTCAAGGATTCCAAGTCATTTAAACATGCATTCCTTTAAACTAACTAGTGAACATTTATTTGCTATTCCTAGTTATACTAGTCACTAGTCAGAGTTTTAAATGAATTCTAGCAATCATTCTGACCGGTTAGATATAAAGTTATCAATCCATAAAATATAAATGTTAGGACTGAGCATTTGGCTTAGCGTTTATAAATAACTTACGTTCTAGCATTTAACAAATAATTACTTAAAAAGTTGCAATAGATACTAGTACCTTGGAAATAAGTACTGTTACCCAGTAACGTTACTAATAAATCGGTAATTAGTAACAGATAAATAAATGATTAGTTTTGATTTCTGATGGTAGTTAGTTATTTCCCAGCGTGTTTTCTTGTCTCTCTCCTGCACACGCACCTTCCCATGAATGAAGATGCTCTTCTCCCGCGCACATTCACGCAGAATGCGGGTGATTTCAAAGTCCGACACCGGGCTGTCGGATGATAGTTCTCCCGCGTCTCTGCGCTCATCGTTCGCGTCTGTTTTAGGTCTTTTTGCAGCTCCGGCGTTCTCGCTTTCCGCCATGATTAACCCGCTGAAAATCAACCAATCAAGATTCTTTGCGGGAAACACACGGAAAAAATAAACCTCTGCGCATGTCTCACCGACCGCATCCTGATTGGTTAGCATGGACGTGCCATGGCATGTAAACAGTCTCTGATTGGCTGATCTTGTAAGACACGTGCTGCTGAATTTTTACATCTTTTATAACATCAAGAAAGCTGTTACAAAACGCCAGCGAGACCTCACCTCTTTTACTGTCTGCACGTAACCTGTAAGTACTGATGTTTTTTTATAGGTTCAAATAGCTATTGAGTATTTAGTTTAGTTATACTGCACAATTGACTCAGAATGTGTGATTGTATTTGATTGCAGAGACTTTAAACGCAACCGGAGGAAAGAAAATGCTTGTTGCAAAATAGTAATACTCTGTGTACTGGCAAAGTTTTGAATCAGATCGATTGCATAGTAATAATATTAACAACAACAATAATAGTAGTAGTAATACTAATAATGTCAATTAAATGATGTACATTAGAGTCAGAAATTCATAATTGTGTCTAAATCTACATTTTGATTTCTAATACGCTATTAGACTGTTGCAGTAACGTTACTACATACTGTTTCCACTCAAAAATTTAGCAGCACAATTTTAAACTGATGATAATATTAAATGTTTCTTGAGCAAATCAGCATATTAGAATGATTTCTGAAGGATTATGTGACACTGAAGACTGGAGTAATGATGCTAAAAATTCACCTTTACCATCACAGGAATAATAAATTACATTTATATGTATCTATTTGAAACGATATGTATTGTAAAAATGGGATATACAAATAAGCGTGAATGGAATTCAAAAAAATATAGTACAATTGAAAGCGCAACTATTAGAGCTACAAGACGTTTCGATACTCAATATTGAACTAATGAAATACCATTAACAATATTAATATACAGTTGAAATCTCATTTTAAGTGAATTATGTTTTTAATAGAAAATGGCAGTTCAGACAAAAAGTGTAATGAGCTCAAAGTGAGAGGCAGAAATGAAAGATACTGGTTTGAGGTAGACATGGATTTGATAGGGTTTATATATATATATATATATATATATATATATATATATATATATATATATATATATATATATATATATATTATATATTATAAAAAGTTAAGTTCCATTTAAACCTCTTAATTTTATTTAAAAAAGATTAAACAAAAAAAAGAGAAAAGGGGGAAATTAACAAAATATCAAGCAAAAAATACAAAACAGAAATTATTATTATGAAAATATTTCTATTGAAGTCCATTTTAAAACCAACATTATATAAAACACATGTGTGTAAATGGACTTTTGTGTAAAAAAAACTATTTATACCAGTTTTTCCAGTGTCCTCTTGACTACCTGTGTGGAGGTCTGCGCGTGCCGAACGCAACCATGAGCCAAAACTCCATTCACTGGTTCCGCAAAGGACTGCGTTTACATGATAACCCTGCTCTGATCGCTGCTCTGAAAGACTGTAGACACATCTACCCCCTGTTCCTGCTGGACCCCTGGTACTCCACTAACACTCACATCGGCATCAATCAATGGAGATTTCTGATGGAAGCTCTCAAAGACCTGCACTCCAGTCTGAAGAAACTCAACTCCAGGTAGGGAAGAAACAAAACTATTCTAAGACAAACTAAAGATGGGGTGGAGGGTCAAATGTGGACAGATGTTTTTCTCAAGCATGTTTTGTGTAATTTCTTGTACCGCTAGGCTGTTTGTTGTCAGTGGGCCGCCCACAGAGGTCCTTCCAAAGCTCTTTGAGAAATGGAAGATCACTCGGTTGACTTTTGAGGTTGATACGGAGCCGTACAGTCAGAGCAGAGATACGGAAGTCATGAAGTTGGCCAAGGAATATGGTGTGGAAGTTATTCCAAAGATTTCTCACACTCTCCACAACATTGACAGGTAAAGCGTCATACTGTGTAAATCATATTTTGATTAGATAGATTTGCACAGAAACACTCACCCGCTTTTTCATACAGAATTATTGACGAGAACAACGGCAAGGCTCCCCTGACTTACGTTCGCTTCCAGAGTGTGCTGAAAGCCATCGGACCCCCTAAAAAACCTGTTCCTGCTCCAACCAAAGAGGACATGAAAGGTATCCGCCCCAGACATCATACTGAATGAGATTGGATTGTTGCTGGTTTTCTCTCCTTCATTATGCCTCTTTCTCTGGAAGGTGTGTCCACTCCATTTTCTGAGGACCATGAAGAGAAGTTTGGAATTCCAACGCTTGAAGTTCTTGGATTGGATACATCATCCTCAGGACCAGATCTGTTTCCGGGGGGTGAACAGGAAGCTCTGCGCAGGCTGGATGAGCACATGGAGAGAACGGTACATGCCCCAACACCTTTCAGTGCATTTTATATTGCTGCGTCCGAAATCGCGTACTGTCTGAGTAGGTACTATATTTGAAACTTAAAGGGTTAGTTCACCCAAAAATAAAAATTAAGTCATTAATTACTCACCCCCATGCTGTACCAACCCCGTAAGACCTTCGTTCGTCTTCGAAACACAAATGAAGATATTTTTGATTAAATGTGACAGCTGGATCACTCCTCCATAGGCTCCCTAAGGGAATGAATCCTGACGTCCCAGAAAGTCAATGAAGAAAATGTTTAAATATTCCATGTCACAACAGTGGCTCAACTATAAGTTTATCAAGCGACGAGAATACTTTTTGTGCGAAAAACAAACGATCTCATTCAACTACTTCAGTTAAGTTCTCGCGCGTGCGCGTCGTGGAAATCTCTTGAAGTCTCGTTTCAGGCCTACAAGGAAGAAAAGGAATAGTCGAATAAAGTCGTTATTTTTGTTTGTTTTTCGCACAAAAAGTATTCTCGTCACTTGATAAACTTATAGTTGAGCCACTGTTGCGACATGGAATATTTAAACATTTTCTTCATTGACTTTCTGGGACGTCAGGATTCATTCCCTTAGGGAGCCTATGGAGGAGTGATCCAGCTGTCACATTTTATCAAAAATATCTTCATTTGTGTTCCGAAGACGAACGAAGGTCTTACGGGGTTGGTACAGCATGGGGGTGAGTAATTAATGACTTAATTTTAATTTTTGGGTGAACTAACCCTTTAATTTACTCCACTACCGTTTAAAAGTATGTTCTATATACTGCGAATATGGGGTAGTATGAATGAAATTCAGATGTACTACATCTGTCATGTTGTTACTGTCATGTGAACTACTAGGGTCAGTTGCGTCGCTTCACTTCCTTTCATAAATCCGCTCCCTTGGCCTCATGAGATAGTAAAGTGTCTAGCGAATGCGTACTTCAGAATCTCGGCCGAAGTAGTAGGTAATCCGGGAACTTTTTGCCTCATTATTCAAATACGATGTATTCGGACATACCGGTATTACTCCTTTGTTTTTTTTTACTAATACTGTTTTTCACATACTATATAGTAGGGAAGTATTCGATTTCGGACGCAGACTATGAACCTTATAAAAGCCACACATATAAAAAATTTATGAAAAGTAAGATTTTTTTTTTTTACCACCAAACTGTAAATTTGACCTTAAATAAATAAAACTACAACATGCAATATTTGAATATTAAATATGAAGACTTCAGATGCAAAAGCCTCTAAGTCCATCTAAAGTTTTTGTTTAATATTAACATATTTATCAGGCTCCTATGTAAAGGTTTCTACCCAAGTACCGGCATTTCTGAATAAGCTGAGGCCGAGATTTAGTGAGCTTGAAGTGAAAGTATCTATGTGCGGAGAGCATTCACTCAATATTATTATCTCTTTTTTGACAGAGGTGGCTTTTAGAGGCTTTTGTATCGGAGGTCTTCATATACATATATATGTGTGTGTGTGTATAATATACTAATATAATATATACATACTGTATATAAACATTTGAAAAAAAAATGGAACAAAAACTTTTTATAGTGGAAATCAATAAGATTTTAATATTGTTAGAATAGGCTTTATACATAAAAATGCATATACATATTAGTTCCCACTTTAAATATCTTAATTAAAAAATGAAATATAATTTTACTATTTAATTTAATGATTAAAGGTCATTTTAATTGTGGTGAGCAAAATACATCATGAAATGCAATACAATGATTCCAATAAATATACCTCTAACCTCATGCTGTATCATATTTTATACAAATATTTTCAATCAATACAATTAAATCTTAAGCTTTAATCAAGCAAAATATAACAATATCATCTTGCCAAATGTTTTTTTTTTGTCTTTTTGCAGGGGTGGGTGTGCAAGTTTGAAAAACCACAGACGTCCCCCAACGCCTTGATCCCCAGCACCACCGTCCTGAGCCCCTATGTCCGGTTCGGCTGCCTGTCTGCGCGCACCTTCTGGTGGAGGCTCTTAGACGTGTACAGAGGGGTACGTCAGGTGTCTCACGCATGACCTGAGCCGCTAGCAGTTGTTTAACAGTTCAAGAGTGTGATGTGTCTCCTGCAGAAGAAGCACTCTGAACCTCCGGTTTCCCTGCATGGTCAGCTGCTGTGGAGAGAGTTTTTCTACACGACTGCCGTCGGGATCCCAAACTTCAACAGAATGGAAGGAAACCCTCACTGTGTGCAGGTGGACTGGGAAAACAATCCTGAGCACCTCGCTGCATGGAGGGAGGTAAAGCGAAGCTGTTGTGCTTTTTTGATTGTATTAAAACATATTTATTGTACTAAAATGTATTATTGTAATGTATTAAAAACTCAATGACATAAGCCGCGTTTCCACCGCAGGAACTTTCCCCAGGAACTAGGAACTTTGGGGTGGTACTCCGTGTGTTTACACCGCAGGAACCAGGGTCTAAATGAAGTTCCGGGTAAAAATTTCCCCCCCAGAAAGTCCCTGCTGGCGAGGTAGTACTTTTTCAGAGTTCAGGAACTTTCGGGGTGGGACTTGTGCGCTGAACATGCTGATTGGTTCTTTTACCTTGTTCTCTCTGCCGGATGGCGCGCGTTCGTCCCATCCATCTCACGGTCATGTCCGCTATAGCTGATAACAAACGTTGTCTATCTAGCATTACGAGCTTTCTGAAATGAATAAGCTTTGGTATTAGTGTTCGTCTCTTTTCTGCCGTTTTGTTAATTACCTCGTTAGTAAACCAATAGATCGCTCACAAAAACAGCACAGCTTGAATCTCCTCAATACTTAAAACTCAAAACAAGTACGCGCAGACTGGGAGGAGCAGTCGCACGCAGTTCAACGTCACCAGACTAATCTTCCCGGTACTTTAGTCCACGGTGTAAACGCAGTGAGCAACCGTTCTGGGGCAAAAAAAGTTCCTATGAAAAAAGTTCCTGGGACAAATAGTTCCTGGTAATTGCGGTGGAAACGCGGCTATAGTGATGCACCAGTATTTTAGCAAGGGACAAAATCACTGACGGAAACGGCATGTTTTGACTGTCAGTGTCTATTTCATGCACAGTCACACAGTGTGGATAAGTTACAACAGGTAACCATGTCAGCTGACATGTTTGGGTTGACAAAATCAATTTGTTGTTTTTACTCGATTTAATTTTGATGGATTGTATTCAGTTGATATGTGAACAAATCTTTAATAAACATTACCATCCAATAATTGCAATGAGCTTTGTACTATAAAAGTTGCAGCTTGTTGGCTAGAAAGAAACTCTAAAGATATTTTGCTAACAATATTCACCATATTACACTATTTTTACTTAATCTATTAGTGATTAGTCTTGACAGATTAATTCAAACATACATTAAACAATCATGAAAAAAAGTCTGAAACTGTTTAAACTATTTAAATGTTTAAATTTCAACAAAGAATTAATGTATCATTAAAAAGCTTATTTTAAAACTGCCTTATGAGCGATAACAAATTTGATATAGAGCTCTGATTTTATTTGAATGTTGATTTGATTAATTAATTGATTATTAATTAAATATATGGCTTCTGTTTTAAGATAAATAAATAAAAATCATTTCAGTTTTGGTTACAGAAGACGTGTATGTGTGATTTCAGGCTCGGACTGGTTTCCCGTTCATTGATGCCATCATGACACAGTTACGTCAGGAGGGCTGGATCCATCATCTGGCCCGGCATGCGGTCGCCTGTTTCCTGACCCGAGGAGACTTGTGGATAAGCTGGGAGGAGGGCCAAAAGGTTTGAGGACCAGCTATAGTACAGAACACAGCTAGATGAGACATATAATCTTTAACCTGCTGTGTTTCTGCTCACTGTCATCCGAAGGTGTTTGAGGAGTTGCTGCTGGATGCTGATTGGTCGTTAAATGCAGGAAACTGGCTGTGGCTCTCAGCCAGCGCGTTCTTCCATCAGTACTTCAGGGTTTACTCTCCCATCGCCTTTGGCAAGAAAACGGACAAAAATGGGGATTACATCAAGTTAGTTTCTTTTTTACATTCTGTTCTGGTTTAAAAGTATCTGTGAAACAACTACTTACTAAAGAATAACTCAACTCTCTTCACATGTCTACCAGGAAATACCTTCCGCTGCTGAAGAAATTCCCTGCTGAGTACATATATGAACCCTGGAAAGCTCCTCGGAGCATTCAGGAGAGAGCAGGGTGCATTGTGGGAAAAGATTACCCTCGTCCTATTGTGGAGCATGAAGTTGTCCATAAAAAGAATATTCAGAGAATGAAAGCAGCTTATGCAAAGCGCTCTCCAGAGGACAAACCCATCACTAAAGGTAATTATTTAGACCTCAAATGTTGATATTATTCACAATTATAAAAATATTATCTTCTGATGAGTTTCTTGACTCAAACAGACATTTTGAGTCTGAGTTTGATTCTTGTTTTCTCTGTCCAGGTGTAAAACGCAAAGCGACACCTATCATTGACAAGCTTGAGAAGAAGGCAAAGAGATGAAGCTGGACTCTCTCATCTTGAATATTGATATACTGTGTTCCTCTATGGGTCAATTATGGTTCTTTATACCGTTTATAACTTTGATACATATGTGATGCAAAATTTTAAAAGATTTAGCTGTCATGCTTCTTACACTAAAGAAACATGTTCATTTTTGCATGCTGTAAATGTGCACTTTAAATACAAAGTGTTAATGTTTCCGATTTTCTGCTTAAATAGTGTATATATTCTTTTAAATTCTGTATTAATTTCTCATATATACATACACATATATATACACACTTTAAAGTAAAGCAGAAAATGGCATTTATATAAATGTGTGTGTGTGTGTGTGTGTGTGTATATATATATATATATAATTCAGATTTTTTTTACAAAATAAAATAAAATAATGCTACAATAAAAACAGCACATTTTTCACAATATTCACTTGTATTCACATCCATATTAACAGACATTTAAAAATGTACATATTTATAAAATTCAGTCCATGAAGGCTGGTTTACATTTAAGGACAAACTTTTAAAGTTTATGATGATTTTTGGTATTCATTTCTCAAACAGTGTGAATAAGACAAATATGAAAAAATATGATATTTTATGATCTATGTCATATGCATATTTAAATATATGCAATTACAAAAGAACAAATTAATTCCCTGATCTCTACCATAAGTCATTTCAAACATTTCTTGAACAGTAAGTTTTGTTGAAACCACAGCAGCCTTTATAACTCTCCTCTTTAATGTCCTAATAATTTTTCTTACAAGTTTTCTTACAATGTTTCGTTACCAAACTGAACTCATCCTCCTGAAAAATCGATTCCATTGATCCGTTGAGAGTTCTTCTCTCGTGCTTCTTGCAACGTTCATGTTAAGTGGCTCCATCCTGAGGACACATACCCTATTTTTTTGTGCTCTTCAGTCTTCACACAATATTGCTCTCCAGTAAGGGCTCCCGCAGGAAGATCCGTTTAAGGTCAAAAGCACTGAGGTTGACGGTCTTATAGCCCCCGTCCAGAATAAGCTCAGCCACGGCGAGTCCGACCGCAGGAGACTGCTGTAGTCCGTGACCGCTGAAGCCCGTGGCAAAGTACATGTTGTGCACTAGAGGGTGCAGTCCTACAATGCCATTCTGGTCTAAGGTGTTGTAGTCGTAAAATCCAGCCCACGCGCCTGAAACCTGACAGACATAAAGCAAAGTGCTTAATTTGGAAAAAAACCTAAGTGGTAGAATTTACCAACACACAGTTCCAAGCCATACACTGCACTTTACCATCTTAAAAGCATCAGAAACTGCTAAATTAGTCCCGAGACAAAGAAAGCTGAAGAAAACTTTCCCTTCACGAAGTGGATAACATGAAAAACAATTCTATATTACGACTTTCACCTTCAGTTGTTCAAACGCAGGAATACGATTGGCCAGACGATGCCAGACCTTCTCTTGAAAAAACTCGTGGTCCACATCAAGGTTACTGATATCTGGTTCTTCTGTCTGCAAAAGGCAGAAATAATATATGAATGAATGAACAAATGCATGCAGATTATGAAACTAATACTTTTGAGTTCAGATCAAAACATGCCTATACCTCCTCTGGTGACATTCCCGTGATGTAATTTCCTCCCAGTCCCTCTCGCCTACAGTAAACCCCTGAATAGTCGATCAGAAATGGAGTATCCAACCCTGGTCCATCGGGGCAATGCACCACATAAACAAACCTGTGAGAGATACCAATCATGCAGTTAGTGAGACTCCACAATTATATCATTAATGCCATTTTAATTGTTTGGAGAATGGATCGATGAATGGATTCAATTCATTAATTACTTAAATCGTTTAATTAATATATATATTAGTTTTATATCATCTTTTTTTTTTCAAAAGCTATTTTACAATATTTAGCCCTGTTCATTTATTCAAATTACATATTTAATTAATATAATACGATCTAAAATAAAAATTTTTGAATATTTAGCACTGCTCATTAATGTATATTACAATTAAATAATATTTATTTTCATTGAATGCTAATGATAAAACATTTATACAATATAATATAATACTAATGATTTCAACAGTTGTTTTAGAATATTTAGCACTGCTCATTCATGTAAATTAAAATTAAATATAAATGTTTAATTGAATATTAATGATAATTAATTATATAATTAGTGCTGCCAAATCGTGATTAATCGCATTTAACATTAACATTTTTGTATATATATGCATGTATATATATATTATTCCATTTTATATATATATATATATATATATACAGTTGTGGTCAGAATTAATGGCACCCCTGGTAAATATGATAAAAAATGGCTGTAAAACATATATCTGCATTGTTTATCCTTTTGATCTTTGATCAACGTGTTTTGGAGAAAAACATTTATTTCATAATGTGATTTTCCCCCCACTTTCAATTCTTTTACTTCAACGAAAGGTTAGATTTTTGCAAATTTTTTTAATGAAAAATCAAAATGATAAACAATACAGCCATTTTTGATCATGTTTACCAGGGGTGCCATTAATTCTGACCACAACTGTGTGTGTGTGTGTGTTTATAGTGTACACGCACTCATATGTTATGCATATATATATATATATATATATAATTATTAATATAATATAATATATATCTTTCAACAGTTATTTTAAAATATTTAGCACTGCTCATTCAGTTCAATTACAATTAAATAATTTTTTAGTGTGTGAAAACAAATTTTATTTAATTATAATATTTAAATAATAATATAATATAAAAATATTCTTTATTTTAGAGTGTATGCCACTGCATATTTGTCCAAATAGGTAAGAAACCACTGCAAATTACCATATAAAGACTTCACAAGAAAAATGTGAACAACCATGAGTCTTAACCTCTTTCTGGGCTCCACAGGAAACGGAATACCAGATATGGATTCTTTCGGGCCTAATCCGATGTCTAGCATGGCGGCGATCTTCCCTGAGTTTGCACCTGCTGCATTTATCACGATGGTACTCTCCACAGGCTGATACTCCAGACTGTTGGGCATCTGCACCTAAAACAACATTACTTCTATCTGTAATGCTATCAGTGCATTTCAACTTTAGAGCATATATTTATAGACGATGAAAACGAGTGCCAAAACAGTGTGTTAAACAGCTGGCGGGTTCTGAGATGTAGCATAAAAACTCACATTGACGTATTTTATCCTTTTGACATCAACAAAGTTTCCATCTGCAACTTCTGCCACATTTGAAAAGCATCTAAAACCTGAAAATCACATTCAAAAGAATCACCACAAATTTTTGAAAGTACATTTTTTTTACACGCAAACCTCTGAATTAAAAAATTAGCAAATGTAAGAAATCCTGCAGTATTATTTTGACAAAAATTGTAATTGTGAATCCTGACCTGTGACCTCTCCGAAGCACTGATAGACTCCCATAGACACGGCCTTGCGTCTGAGAGCGTTAAGGAGAGACCAGGGGTCAAACCAGCCCTCGTTCTCTAGTCCTTGGTAAGGAATATATACGTTACTCAGTAACGAAGCTCACATGTGAGATGTATCAAAGATTGGAAAACATTCACCAACCAAGAGAAGCCAGAGCGACACCCTCTGTGTTTATCCAGGGGAATCGCTCCTTCAGCTGGGACGGTGACAGGAGGGCGACCTTCGCACCAGCGTGTCTACGAATGAAATCTTAGTTTTATTCATCTTTAACTTTGTATTGTGAGTCTGTTTATCAGATGATAGGAAAGGTTGAGTTAACACAAAGTAAAATGTCGATATCCTGATATTAAATCGGTGATTCATCTTGTCCGGTCACCTTTGAGTGCGGTAGTTTTCCTCCATAATATGAGCTGATTTCTCGCTGGCGAGAAAGAGATATCCTGAATGATTAAACTGCAGATCAACGGGGTCTTCATTTACCACCCAGAGATGATTCTGTGGCATTTCAACAGAACAGAAATACAAATTTACAAACACTTATCAGTATTGTCAAACTCTAAACCAGCACAAACGATCCTGCTGAATGAACACTTAAGCACATGTAGAAACATTTACAACAAAATATTTATTTAAAGTCTCCAGAAATACTAATACATAGTCTTAATGTAACAAGAATAGTGTTTCAGGAAGCTTTTAACAGTGCAATATAAAAGGTTTTACATTAATGTTCTTCAAGAAATCAGCCGAAGTCATTGACAGCTGGATGTTTTCTTTCAGGGAGAACTGCTGCCGGATTCCACCACATGACAGCACAGTCGACGCCTGAGAATACTGCAGAAAGAATTGTACAAAAAAAGAGTCACACACACAAATATATAACTCTAATTCTGAAAGCAATCACATCATTACCAGATGGCACAAGCTGATTGGCTCTGCTGATCCTGGATCCAATGGAATTGCTTGATCATATTCAAAATTGAAATAGTCTGGTTCAGTGTTTGCTGTTAAGCTAGTACTGCAGCACATTATTAGAGTTCCCCTGAAACCCTCCACCTCCCCCAGCTCCACCTGCCTAGATATTATACGAGATTCACGTCTGTCTCTTTATGCAGCAGCAGCATATCTTGCTCACAGCAAAGTGTCTGTGTATCTATTAGCAGTAGCAAGTGTGTGTGTGTGTGTGTGTGTGTGTGTGTGTGTGTGTTTTTGGGAAAGCAGGATTTCTCTTTCTTCCAAGGCTCCCAGACAGACTCAAATCCCTAGCCGATTATTATTTTTTTTTATTCAGTTTCATTTGAATTGAAGGGGTTGCATTGTAAATCTAATTTGGTTTCGTTGTATAAATAATTGATGATGCAGGGGAAACAGGTCATAATGAAATATATGTTCTATTTAATTTAAAACTTAAAATCCAAGTTACGATCATTTTCTTTTTTTTCACTCTGATATTCATCATCAAACCTTTCTCAGTGTAAACATAGATTGAATATTTCAAATCAAATTAAATTAATATAGATGTCCACTTGTAATTATTTTATTAAATTTCATTCTGTTTCTATGAGACAGGAATATGAGCCAATGTCTGTTTGAAGCGCTACACAAGAAATAAAATCTATGTGCTTGACCAACATGAGGTAAATGATACGATTTTTTTTTCTTTTTTGAGGGTGAACTTTTAAAAGACATGATTATTAACATCCCACAGTATATAGCCGATTCTGTCTCAAAACCTAGTGAGCTGCTAACGTTTACAACACCTTTGTAGAATCAAAAACATGCTCACTAGTGCTCCTAAGTGCCCTTGGATAAACTCACAGTAGGGTCTTTCTCCACCACCAGCACTCTCAGACTGTCCCTCACACTCTCCTTCCTCTTCAGCCAGTATGCGATGGACCATCCCACGACTCCCCCTCCTACAATCACCACATCGGCCCTCTCAGGGGGCAGGCCAGGGGTCAACTCAAACGGGCTCCAGTCACTGCCGGGCATCGCTGCGGCCGCTTTCTCCCGAAATGCCCGGAACTGAGCTTCCAGGTCTGCAACGAGTTACATATGACAGATAACCTAAACGTTTTCTGAGTATATGTTTTATTGGCTGGAAACATCATTACCAACAAGGCTAGAAACCATACTGCGTTTGTAATATTGTTAGATAAGGCGGAGGATTTTTTTTGTTAATGTAATGCTGGTTTGTGGTAAATTTCTCCTTCATACAGAAAGAAAAACCTTATTTTATTTGGTAATTATCTTCTATCCCAAAAATGCAAGAGAGAGAAATATGCGACAAAACTGACTAGGATTATTTAGGAATTAAATATGGTAAGAGAGAATTTAAATTATTATTTTTTTATTATTGATATTTTTGATTACTGTTTTGTATTAGTCTGAATACTATTTTTATGCAGGAGGCGAATTTACAAATCCTACTATAGTGAACGCCAGACTTATGAATATTAACTAGGCACCGTTACGTTCGCCCTCACTGATTTGCTGAGAGGATAGAGGTAGTTGGGCAGTTGGCCAATCAATGGACGAATGACTACTGAGAGCCAGGCTTGGCTCATAAATGTTGATTCGATTACGTGACTGGACGCTTCGAGGAAGTATACCAAGCAACGCCAGTATGAGCATATTAATAAGCTAACCTTTCGCATACTAGGATTCGAAAAACGAGAAAGTATGGAGGGCACGCGTGATTCAGCCAACTGCTTAAATTTCGCTCTGCACGGTTTACCGCCTGCCACACTGGTATAAATACATGAAGTATATTAAGTGGATCAACTCACCTTTATTAAAGTCTTTTTCGGCGCTCCTGCTGCTGCTTTTAAAACTCCGACAGGGCGCTTTCGGTGCTCTGAAAGCAGGGACGGAGGCGAACAACCTGCGCCACATTGCAATTGTCGTCAGACTGTTGTCTTTATTCAGGAAAATATACTCCAATCACCTTACCACTGACACGCCGCTCACAGTGGAGGGTAAAAACATTTGGCCATGTGCGCATGCTCACAATGATGCCACTGCAAGACCAGCCCACATATGTGGTTCCATGAGTGGCCCGTAGGGGGCGTGTACATAAGCTTCTAAAATCATTTCTCCCTTATATCGTGTGTGAGTGATCGATGTTTTTGAATTTTCCCAACCGTTATATGAACTGTAAACTAAGGAAACTCAATGCATTTTAATTATTATAACTTATAAAATCCATTCTATTTCAATGCATTAAAATGGACTGCTTGGTTCTCGGACCAACAAATCTTGGTCTAAGCATATGGGGGGTGTGATATTGATTCGGGTCTAGATCTCAGAGAGTCTGGTCTTGACTCAAACTTGGGCATGCGCGTGATTTTATTGGTTAAAAAGAAAGACACTGATCAATTTTATCCCAGTCACTCCTTTATTCACCCTTTTAAAGACAAATCAAACAGTTATCTGGCCAGTTGATTGCAGAAATGACTTCTGAACATTTTTAAACATTTATCCCTCACCTTTTCGGGTGATAATTTGACACCTTTCTGCCCCGAGTACAGACGAAATATCATATTTGTAGATCAAATTTAAAAAACAAACCAAGAAAAAAAGGTATGAAAAGAAAATCTCTTTCAGCAATTACAAACAAAAGTATAAAAAAGTTTTCACGCTTTCTCCTCAGATCGTGGGAAGGGGGGCAGCAGACGTTCAGTGCTGTGTGTTCGAGAGAGGGGGGTGGGATTTTGAGTTTCTGGGTTTTACGTTCTTGAGAGGCCACGGTTGTCAAGGTCTTTGACCTATGGAGGCAAAGCAGGAGATCATAATTGGAAGTTAGGATGGTTTGGAAGGACAACAACGGTTAAAGACGCACAGGTGAGTTCAAGTTTACCTTGTATATCCTGACGAGCCAGTGCTCTGTAGTATACGCTTCCTCCAGCACATCCAGCTCAAAGTCCTTGTTGCCAATCTCAGCGTTACGAACTCTGTCGTAACCAGGAGGACGCTCTGAAATGAAAGGTAAACATAGTTCTAGTCGTCCAAAACTTCTTCGATTTTTTTTTGTTAAAACCATGAATTAAAGTTAACATGAAACAGCATTTGCAACCTAATGTACTTCTGTAATGTCACTTATTCGTAAGTGAAAATATTATATTATATAATTATTTTATATTAATAAAATAACATTAAATAAGAATATTAAATATAAAAGGAAATATGAATCAATAAGAAAATATTATATTATATATAAAATATTATTAAACAAATTCATGTTAAAATAAATATTCATTAAGAAATAATACAAAGAATATTAAATTAAAATAATGTTAAATATAATAATATTGATCAATATGAAAATTATAATAAAACAATATTACTGTAATCAATAAAACAATAAAATACTCATAATTATTATTTTGGTATTCAATATTATTTTATTTAATAAAATAACACTAAATGATAATAAAATATTAATAACACATACCAAATATATACTGTATATATATATATATATATATATATATATATATAAAAAATCCACCTCTTCTCTGTGTATATATATGTATATATATAGGCAGGATCATTAAAAGTGGGCATCAAAATGTTAAAGTCCCTGTAAAGGCAATTCTAAAAAAAAATCTAAACCCATTATAAATGTTAGAAATGTATTGCTAAAACATATTACAAAGACTGTAAACTGAAGTACTGAATTGTGGAGTTAGACCGTTAAACAGTTTTTCACAATGGCTATTTTCCGGATTTTTTGGGCGGGGCTAAAACGTTGGACACGCCCCTACTTGATGACGCACTGAGGCCACTGAGGCTGGCCCCTCCCCTAACAATAGAGAACATTCGCATCAGTTCGCCGCTCAATCGCGAGTTACTGTCTGTACTATTAGTTACTACAGCCTACAGTTTGCTAGCTAGCTATGCCTTCGACACGGAAATGCGTAGGCTACTACCTGGATGCGATCATGTACAAAACAGATCGGTGTCTTTATTTAAATTTCCTAAAAACGATCACATCAAGAAGAGGTGGATTAATTTTGTGAAGAGCCAACCTTGATGGAGAGCTGAGGATCACCGCCAACACCCGCCTCTGTAGTGATCATTTTACACAGGATAGTTTTATAAACTGTCCTCGGAGACAACTGGGGATTCACTGATAATCCGCTGTTACTGGTGAATGGGGCCGAACCGACTATCTCCCGCCTCGGCCTTCATCTCCCCGTCCAGAAAGCAGTATCAGCTAATATCACTGTCGGCAGCTTTCCCGCGAGTGGGCGTGGTTTCAGCGCAGCCAGTGGACACGCCCCCAGCGATTGAGAGCAGAGAGAGCTGCTCAGTTTTCAAGAATTTGATAGCTTATTTTATGTACTTGCCGGCTTTTTTATCATTCAAATTTGGCTGGGTGGCTAATAACACATTTTTCTGTGGTGTGACAACCTCAGAACACATACTTAATTTTGACTTTACAGGGACTTTAACTGGAAAAACATCAAACGGAACAAATATTGTAAATAGCTGAACGAGTAGATACTCACTGGCTTCGGTGTAGACCTGGCCGAAGCGATAGTAGCACATCTTGTACATGAGACAGTTGAGCAGGACGGGGGACCCTTCGCGGTCCACACGGAACTCTCCGGTGGGAGTGTAGTAGTCGTGTTCCTTTATGTGCTTCCCTGTGTCTGTGCTGCCCCCGATACGGACCATCCACAGGAACTTATTGATGTCTAAAAGAAATTCATGTAAACTCATGAAATTTTTTACATGTTATTCAGGTTTCATCCAATCCAGATATTACAACTCAAACATTGAGGACCACAAAGCTGCTTCGGTGGTTAAAAATTAATCTAAGACCGTACCATCAGATGAATATCCCGTCAATCCACCAAAGATCACCAGGACGTAGCTAACATCAAGTTCTCTCATAATCTCATAGGCTTTCTCCTCTGTGGAGGCCATAGCCTGCAAAGATATTTATATATATAAAAAAAACATTTATAAAAAAAGCCTAAAATATATTTAATCCACTACATATCTCATTATAAAAACTGTAAACAGCAAAACTATATTCCTTAATCACCTGACCAACTCTGGAGATGTGAGTGTTATTCCAAGTGTTGTTGTCAACTAGAATCGTTCGATTGGCCATCGCTGTTATTTGATACCCATAATCCCACCACGACATGACTTTAGCATCCTGTACGCAAACAAAAGCAATGTGAGATTAGCCAAACTGTTCGGAATCAAAAGCAGCAGGAAGTTTATGATGGCCACTGGATTGATTGATCCCACCAACCTCCGGTGTGTTGTGTCTAAGCCAGTAATAAGCCTCTCTGAAGTCATCGAAGATGATGCGACTGCCGTCACCACCGCGAGCGGAGAGCACAATGGAGGGGGAGGAGTAAGCCTCGCTGGTCACCCAGGTGGAGTGGAAAGTGTATGTGATGAGGAAGAACGCCATGACCAGAATCATGCCACTCGCCACCTACGGACCAATCAGAGCAGAGCATCACTGAGTGAACCAATGAAACAAGCAAAACTGAGAAAGATTAAACAGAGCATTGATCGTACCTCATTCTTGATTGGGTAGGTGGAGTCCTGCTGCTTCTTGGATTTCTTGTCCGGTCGGCTGACATCCAGGTTTTTCATGTAGGTGGTGAGGACCTGAGAAACGCCAATGCCAGACAGGATGCACATGACGGGGGCCAGGACCAACATGAGACGTACCTGAGCAGAACAGATAAAACTAGGGTCAGAGCTTCCACTGTGAAGAGAGAAACACCAATAAACCAACTTCAAACCAAAATAAAGTATTACGTGTCTTACCATGACAGCTGAGAAGTACATGCTGGTGACGCCGTACATGATGATGAAAATTGTGGCATCAGAGAGGTTGTTAAAGCAGTAATAAAGGCCAACTGGAGAAACAAGAGATGACAAATTTAACACATCTGATGCAGTATTATTTTATTTTATTTTATTAGAAAGAAACAGCATGATCTAGTGGCTATAATGGCCTGTTCACACCAAGATCGAGAACTATAAAGACAACTAGATTTGAGTCTACAGCAAACAATATCATTCTGTCTATTCTAAGCACGTGCTGCAATTTTGTCGTCTGCAGCTTTAAATGCTCAAGCGCTCTGACAGCCAATCAGAATCCATCCTGCTTTAATGTTTTTATCATTCATCAGCTGGAGAAAATAGTTCTGAAAGTGATTCCAATGATATTGCTTCTCTATGAAGTTATCGTTATATATGTGGTGTGGACTATTCTGTATCAATCGTTCTTAATTCTATATTAAGAACGATTTTTAGGACAATATCTTTATCGTTATACGGTCCTTGGTGTGAACAGGCCTTAAGACATAAATTTAGAAGTGGCAACAGGGGTGCAAATACAAGGGACAGTAAGCTGAAATTAATTTTTCTTATATAAAATTACATTTGAAAATAGATGAGTAAATACATTTTTAAATCAAGCACAGAAGAGGAAACAATAACATGATCTCGATTCAAACACCCATGCAATCTTATTCCTAAATGACAATGATTCGCCTCTGTCCATTAAACCTTTGATAAAATCACACCAGAATATTCGAATCGGTGTTTGCGCAGCTGCTGATCCAGAGAGAGAAGTTTCATGTATGAAACAGCTAAACAAACAGTCTTTTCAACCACACGGTATCGTTATTCTGTGTTGCAAATAATCATGTTATCACAGAAGAACAGGGATAAAAGTTTATAGTTTGGATAAAAACACTGATGTCTACGGAAAATAGAGCAAATCACCTTTTGAATCAAATAACAATTGTATCGATTGCATAGTTACACCATCAGGTGTTGACAGGTGACTGTTAAAAATGTATGTCATTGAATCGTTCATTCAAGAGATTTGTTCAAAAACACTAATTCATCCAGTAATGAAAAAAGTGAAGTATTTATGAGCAAGTCATTGAATCAAACCCAGTTTGTTTTAAATAATTCTGATTAATTAAACATTTTAAATAGACTGCAGCAATTTACATTTTTGTCAGAACTTCTAGTATTACATTATTATACAGAACATGTTATTTTGTTCAGAATCGTGATGTCTGTAAAAAAAAAAAAAAAACGAAAAAAAAAAGTGATTCTCAATTTATCCAGAAACATGCAGCTCTAATCTATGGAGCCTCTAAAGCAGGGGTCTCCAACACGTCGCTCGCGAGCTACCAGTAGCTCGTGGCCTGATTGGAGGTAGCTCGCCAAGGGTCCGTTCACATTAACTGTTCGTTATTTCAAATGTAGGCGCGTGGGCAAGCGCGCTCATAATTGAAGCGACACGCTCATTTTTTCCAGGCGCAGCGAGATGAGAAAATCTCAACTTTTCAGAATGCCGCAAGCACACCGCAGGTCATGTGACAAGAACCAACCAATCAGCTTCACCCTTTCCGTAACAACATTGAAAGCTCAGTCAACATGAAGGATGGGGGTGCACCCAAACACTACGGGTGTTTTTCTCTTCTCCGTAAATAAATCTTACAGCAAGCGTTTTTCGGTCGTGGAAATCCATTAGCTACTAAAACTTCTTTGTCGTTGTGGAGAGCGCAGTGCAACGACAGACGCCACGGGAAAATCGGACCGAATTTTACTATTAATAATAAAAGATAAGCTAATGTGCATTGTAAATGTCAGTAATTTATCTTTTTTGACTCATTCTTTGTATAAAACTGATTTAAAGGCTAAAATATGTGAGGTTTATCTTTTTATAAAACCTTTTTTGTCAAAACTTTATTTGAACTTGTACATGTTAGTAGATAACATGTTGCAAGACACTCCTTTAAAATCTGGCCATCATTTTTAATGTTATTATTTTAATATTTATGCAAACAAAAAGTGCATATTGATACTATTTTTTTGTTATTTGCTGGTTTTCGACATAAAACTTGGTGAATTGATTTTATTTAGTAGTATTAGTACTTTTTGAACAGGATTCTGTGATAACCGTGATCATTTTGGTCACTATAATCATGAAATGAAATTTTCATGCCATTTCATCTCTAGTTATGATCCACTATAAAATCAACTATAATTGTGTTTACAGTATAATATGCAAAGTACAATTTTCTATAAAAATTTTCTCTGACATTTAAGGGTGACATATATAGGCCTACAAAAACTCTTTTAGGTCTAAAACAGTTTGGATAGCTGTTAATATGAGAGTTATGAGACATTATTTAAGAGATTTAAGTATTGTATTACATGAGTAGCTCTCGGCAACTTTCATTTTTAAAAAGTAGCTCTCAATTGAAAAAAGGTTGGAGACCCCTGCTCTAAAGGGACACGGTAAAGAAAAAAAATTAGATGGTAGAAGAAAATCCATGAAAAAAGTCAATGCTTTTGCGTTCCCTCCCAAAAACGTTTGTGTTCTTTGCGAATGAACACAAAGTTTCTCGGGGGAACGTAAACATTTTGAGAGACAACGCAAAAGCATTGCCAAATAATTATTCATCCCATCTTATATTTTTTTTCTTCACCTTGTCCCTTTAGGGGCTCCGTACTAATCTATATGCAAAAAGTTACGAATTTAAAAAAGAAACTCAGGAAGATGCTGTACCCGGAAACATGAAGACCAGAAGCTGCAGGTCAAAGTAGTAGGAGGACCAGGTGGTGGGCTGGTGCTCAGACACAGAGGCGATGATGGGGATGTTGTTCTTGGCGTATGAAGGATCCAGCAGAGAGTAAAAACGGCCAGTCCAAGGAGAGATTGTCCCTAACATAAGCAAATACAAAAACAAACCATTTAAAAATGAAAAATATTTTTTAAATAAAATAAATAAAAAATAAAATAACTATTATTAAATTCAGAAATGTAATTATTTTATTTAATCACCTGTCAGCATGAGCACACCACCTGCAGAGAGCAGGATGATTCCGACCAGCGAAATGACACTCTTGAACAACACTTCAAACTGTTGCGTGTTCAGCTTACTCCGGAGGTAATCCACAAAAGCGTGAATCTGACACAGGCCAAACACTCCGAATGCAGCCATGTGTTCAGAGGACTGGACAGGCTACAGGAAGAGCAGGAGAGATTACTCATCTATTTGGACGTTTATGTTGAAAGCAATTACTTGTATTTAGTAGCTGATATTCAGCTCCTCACCTGGAATCCAACAAAAGAGATCTGCATGGAGAGGACGGTGCCCAGGCAGTAGACTGTGCAATACGCCACATAGATGCGATGAGAGAAACGGCCGGTCAGCATCAACACCAGCACGTGCAGCGGAATGAGGTTGATCAGAAACACGTAACCACCCCAGGACGACACCTGAAGCCAACACACAAAGTTGCTGTTAATGAAATCACTTGTTTTGTGTATTTAAATAAAATAATGATTCAACTGAAAACATACATTACATGATCTGCTCTAAAACAACCCCAATTCGAAGCGACAATGGGTCTGAAATTTGGCTCACCATGTAAAAATAAGCCAGCGCACACATGGATGACCAGTAAATGGAGCCCGTCTTCACTGCTTTGATCCACATGTAGTACGTCAGCAGCATGCAGAAAATGGCGATTCCTTTATATCCCAAAGGGAAAAAATTTATATTTTCTATATTTTTTTAAATATACATCTATACATACATGTATATCATGAATGTTTTATGTGTTTTTGAACAGAAATTCTAAACCTTCTTGATGACTACTTTTTAAAACATAACATTATACACAATACCTCTGAAACAAGACTGTACCTTCATTGTCATAAGAGCCTGCCACAGAACGAGAGATGTATCCAGGGACGACTGCGATCATGGCGGCAGCCAGAAGCCCTGCGCCCGCATCCTGGAACAAAGTGTTACTTCAATTAGATTGAGCCGTTAGTTGATAATCTGGACAATTTTGGGCCCAACTCTACCCTTCCGACAATCCCAGGTAAAGTCCTGATTATCTTGATGGTTCTACAGATTCTCGTACCAGATTTTCCTGTGGTGTGAGGTGTGTTAAGAGGCCACACCGATCTCAAATCATAAATATCCAACATGTTGAATATTTACGATCAGAATTCTGTTGTGTGGGGGAACCCTGAGGACAAACGCACACGCACGGTAGATTGTCACATGGAACGAAACGATATTAAATAAAGTGAGCTGACAAAAGCATAACCACAGTCATGGTGCAGCAGGCCAAGCACAAACCTTTTTCTTTCTTTTTCGGTGAATTTTCTATAAAAAGCAGTCCAAACATTATTATCTGCATTTCTTTTCGCCATGTTAATTTACTCTAGTCACATTTGACCGCAAGAGATTTTGCGAGATTTCTCATGTTCACAGTCGGGACTCTGGTTGTTTGTGAATGGAAGTGTGTGGTGTACGGTCTTGATCACATTGCGGCACTCCACACACTATAGGAACAAAACTGTTAAATCTATGATTTTATTTATCGCCAGGTTAGAGGTCTCTCACCATTTGAAAATGTTATAATATTTTAAAAATCTTTCAGTGTGGGCTAGCCTTTAGATAGATACATTATGAGCCGGTACCACTGATAAGGGTGTGATGGGTGAGTGCTGAGGTTCACCTCACCTTGAGCTCTTTGGTGAAGTGGTAGGTGACGATAGCAGTGAAGGAGGAGAAGAGAGGGGCAAGGAACACACACACATTGCGGATGTCGATTGTGATGTGGAAGAAGTGCAGCACGTGATACAGAGCCGCAGATGTGATCATCAACCCTTTAGACAAAAAAGAAGAAACACATGACATTTAATTTAGCAAAGGGAGCTGTATTCTATATTGTGATGTATAGGTTTTAAATAGATGCAAAAGTCACCAACAAAATGACAGGGTGGTTGCTATACAGAAGCTACAGTGTTTAAAGTGGTTTTAGCCTGCTGCTATGAGGATGCCAGGCTCTCTGGCTGCTTGCTAGATTGTTGCTAGTCAGAGTCCCTAAATATGGTTCAAGTTTATGAGATCTCTGCCAGTTTTGAGGTTCATTAGGCAAAAAAAGTCCAATCAAGTAAATGAAAGTAATGATACTAGTCTACACAATTTAATGTATTTGTTGCACATCAAGTTACACATTAAAGTTTAAATGCCAGATATACTTCAAGCTAAATCTATGAACAAACTGGTGTGACATTTCAAACAAACTGGAGAGCTTCTTTATATAAGAAATCAAAGTTGTAATTTTAATTGAAAGCAACACTGACACTATTTTTTCATGTTTAATACTGCAAAGCTGCTTGCTTTAAAGCAATCTATTATATAAAGTGGTAAATAAATAAATATCACACGACTGGAGTGACAAATAGCCATCACCTGTTTGATTACCAACATTCTTCAAAATATCTTCTTTTGTATTCAACAGAAGAAAGAAACTCATACAGGATTGAAACAACTTGAGGGTGAGTAAATGATGACAGTTTTCTTTTTTGAGGGAACTATCCCTTTAATACAAATGGTTAGAGGTTTGTTTAATGTTTGTGCAATAATAATAAGGAAGTGACATCAGCACTGCCAACAAGAATCCCTCTCTATTGGAAATAATATTTTCCAGGGCAACATTTCATTAAATAAAATGACATTGTTGCAGCATGACTGAAAAACACAGGTAACCTTATGTTGCTATAAATTTTGAAATGAGTGTCCTTCAGCTGTACCGGGATAGATGGTGCCTCCTATAATCCTCCCAAGTGGATACCAAGCCCGATCATCAAACCAGTTATGGAATTTGTAAAAACCCTCTTCTGTCAAAAAGCGAGTGGTCCGGTAATTGAAATACCTGTCATTAAACAAACAGGAAACTCAGTTAAACAGGTTCTTGGGTTGCTGTTAAAATAACGACCCGAAAGCTGTACTTACGGATCAAACTCATGGATGACGCTCTCGAACCGCAACACAGAGAACAACCTGGTGGAGAACGCTGGAAGAAAATTACAAGAATTAGACGACAGTTGGCATCTAGTCAGGAGTTCTGATATAAAGGGACATGTATCCACTCACACAGGACGGCTGCCATAGACAGGATGAGCAGCTTCAGCAGGGTGTCCTGTTTCTCATAGGACAGTCGCAGGAAGCCCATCTTGGTCATCTTAACACACAGGAGGCAGGACTAACTCTTGATACCTGACAAAAGGGACAACAACAGCATGTTGAATTGTAACTTAAAATATAACACTTCAGGGGGGGACATGCGAGACCAGTGTAGGATAGGACTCCTTTAGTAACAAACTTTGTAAAAGCAATAAACACATTTTTTCAGATTTAAACTTCTAAATGATTATGCAATTCTGCTATTTATTTTTTTACCTGATCTAAGAGGTTTATCAAAATCCCTTAAGCGTCAAATACGAATTTTAGGGGTAAAGCAGTTTATGAAATTGATCAATCTGCACATTTTATCATCTATTAAAGTGTAAAGTCTCTGTGAAATCAGGAAGAGTCAGTATGTGCACAATTCCTATGCAAAATCCTACTAACTAATACTTAAACGCATACGTACAGGTAGATAAATCAATTCAGAGAGCATCAACATGCACATAAACACTGTGTTTTCCTGACAAACTATTCGTGAAAATAAACTATTAAAGTCTTCATTAGCTCATTAGCTGCTAGCTCATATCACACCTATGTCACACTTGCACAAGCTATTTTATCATATGTAAATGTATTATTTAATGCACATGAGTAAGTATAATAACAACAAACCCGTATAGTTGCGATAAATGAGCTTAAAAATTATACATTTGAACAATTACCAGTCTTATTCATCGGCGGTTCACTCACTCCAGCCCTTCCACACTCTCACACACAACCCTCTCTGCGTTTAAGTCCCGCCCATCCACGTAGAGAGGGCGCTAATTGGCTCAGCGTCGCAATTCCACAAGAACAGCTTCCGCTGATTGGTCTTCGAGATGTCATTCAAGTGTGTCAAGAAGACGAGTTCCGCATGGCGCTCCAGATATGACGTGTCCTAATGGGAGAAAGACAGTCAGTACGGTGGAGTCCATGCTGCACTCAAGTCAACTTTAAAACTTGAACTTTCAAGTTTCATGTCAAGGATCAAGTGTTATTTTAATTATTTGATAACATTTCACGTACACGTTCATAATGTCAAGAAGGGAAAACAGTATTTTCATGAAGCTTTGTATAATTCTTAAGCAAAGTGTTTATTTAGGATAGTTGTCTGCTTTGTCTTGCAATAAAAAGTGACTTGAGTCGTCTGATGTATACATGAGATTAGATGCAACTTGACTATGCAATTTATGATTAGAAGATTAGAATACATAGATTATATAAACACAAACTTTTATGTTAGATGTGATTGATAGATTTGACAGCACTATATAATAAAACATTACTGTAGCTCAAACAGCAGAGCAAAAGTCATGGGTTCAATTCTCAAGTAAGTTGCTTTTGATAGGAATATCTGCCAAATGCATAAACATAAAATGCAAAATAACAAGTCCACTCTAAACAAGTACAGTATACAGACCAAATTTATTGAAATAAATGTAATACTTTTACAAAATGTCACTCACAAATATCTGTCTTTAGGTGTAACACTATGGACTCCTGACAATAATTACAACCCTTTTTAAAATACACACCACCCTCCCCCCACAGATACAATGACATCAAAACGGGCGTTTAGCATGTGCTTCAGTTTCAAATGTTCGAAAGCAGGTTTCAGGTACTGAACTCGAGGAACATACACCACAGTAGATATCCACTTGACATGCCAGCATTCATCGGAAACTGGATCCGTGATCATTTAAAGAACAGTTTCACACGTGTCACACAGTTTGGCAGTGTCAACTGACAGCAGCAGAGGAATAAAACTTGTGCATACTGTTGAAAATCATCCCCGAACCATTACAGATGACACTGGATCATGTTGACATGGTATTCCCAAAATAAAAACGCATTATAAAAGATGCGAAATAAAAAGCAGCTCCCTTTTGAGTTTTACATTATTACATTAGTAGAATATTTTAACCAAAAAACTAAATTCTGTCATAATTTATTCACTTTCATGTCATTCCAAATGTTGTTCTTCTGTGGAACACACAACTTTTACACTGCTCTTTTTAATACAACAAAATAATATAGTGACTTGAGCAGCATGAACATTCTGCAATATCTCTTTTTATGTGTTCCACAGATAACAGAATAAATGATGATAGAATTTTCATTTTTGGCTGAACTATTCCTTTAAGATGATATAAAGTAATGAGCTTTAAAAAGTCTAGCAGATACCAATTTAGATCAAGAAACATCCCTTGCATAAAGATGCCTTTCAATTTAATCGTTTTTCAGTCTAGTTCAGTTTTCAGTGCAGAAAAATAAACCATTGGGGGAAGTTGGGGCCCTTTCATTAACTAAAGCATGTCATAGAGCTTAGTGTTAACTGATAAACACCTTATCATTTGTCTGGGCCACACAAGGCAGAAGAAGTCATTACATAAAATTAAAAAGAAGGCCATAAATAGATAAAATTAGTCGAGATAGAAACTACAGGGCCTAAAAGAAGAGGGTGGGCCAGTTCACAGGAAATGTGCATCCTGAGGTCTTTGTGCTGTCTCTACAAATCACCCAAATGGCACATCATGGGTACAAAAATAGTCCAAAAACAAAACAAAAAACAAAATCACACAGAGAATCATGACCTTGTGTGTATCCAGTCTTGAACACCGGGCAATTACAATACTAACCTGTCCGATTTGTCCCACAGAACACACACTTTCATCGACACACACTTTCAAATTCAGATGACGCAAACCTAATCGTTTTCCTATGCGCCTGACTCTCTCAACCCGAACAAAGTTAGGACTCCTGAAAGAGGTCACTGGGGGGGTAGAGGTCGCTGGCGAGTTGGGGATACGTGAGGCGAGGGCAGTTTCTCTGTGGACGCGGAGGTCGTGATGGAGCTCTGCATGTGAACCGTCTTGTGGAAGAGTTTGTTACTGATGAGGACGACCAGGGAAAAGAGGCGGAGCTGGAAGTGGCTGCGACGTTGGAAAAAACAATGATGTAAAACATTCAAATAGCTGCTTTTTCGTAAATGATATTTGAAACAAAACAAAAAAAGGAAAATACTTACTAGAGTTTGACTGGGGTTTTTGCTTCATTAGCGCTGATGATGAAAAGCGGGAAGAGAATGGAGAACAAACATCCGCTGCAGGAAAGAGTGCAAGATTCAGTTGAGGCACAGAAATGATACATTATCCATGCTGCTATAATACTAAACATTTTAGCAGAGGAAAACACCAGGGATGTCTCAGAAATACAATAATAAAACAAAAAATTCAGACATTTGTCACACAGTTTACAGTTTACACGTTTACACGATAACTAAAACTAAAAGCGGAAAAGATTTTCACGTACAGAGACAACATTGTCAAACTATACCTGTTTAAACGGACCTGCAAAAATGACTAAAACGCTGAATTCTGCTGCCTGGCCAGTAGTTGGCGATGTCACTTTGTAAAGGAAAAACTATACGCCTATAGACTGAACACGTAATATGCATGTGCATGAAGTCCCTGTCACAAATTCACATTTTTGTATTTTACATGGAGACAATACTATCATTTTCAAAAACTTGCACTTTGAAACCCATTTTCAAAAGTTTGTGTTTTCAGGCCTCCAAAACAGCGTTGTCTTGTAAATCAATGGCAAAAAAACGCATAAAAAGTTCAGTTTTTAGTTGAAACCAGTGTTGTGTAAACAGCCCCATAGAATGGCAATATAGAGTGGTTGAAAATAAAAAAAATAAATAAAATACAATAGAATATAATACTATCAGTCGGTTGACTATTTACGTGGTCTACAGTTAGCACAAGCCTGTTACCAGCCTATGTTTAGGCAATCCCGATTCTAGGTCATTTCTAAGCCAGAGCAGTCAAGGTACGGGTCTTTTTCCCGTCTTGGTTCCGAACGTTTGGTGCAACTCACTAAAATACCACTTCAAGACTCAAACTCATTCTGATTTCAAACTCATTCAGATATTACAGTTTAATAAAATAAAATAAATAAAGTTGTCCTCCGAAGAGGGGGGGTGGAGATGAAAAAAAAAAAAAAAAAGAATATAATACAATAAAATAAAAACTATAAATAGTTGAAGATAAATCATACAGCATTGAGGACCCCACCAGCAGAGTTAGTATTAATCACAATCAGAACAAAAGATGGTAAGGGTCAGAATGAGTTGAAATAGACTCTGATTGTACCTTATGATGTATGAAGAGGGCAGCGCAGTCAGAAGTGCCATGGGCAAACCAAAACCAAAATAATACGGCCAGTTCCGCTCAATGTTTGACAGCCTTTGGTGCATTTCAATCCCTTCAGAAGAGATACAAAAAACCTTTTCAATCAGGAAAAGTTTAGACAGAAAGCTGATCTGATGTAAAATTGATTAGATGAGCAAGAGCTTACCGTGATTAAACCAGCGATATTCAAAGCAGTAAAGCGAGTATAGCAGAGACATGTGCAGGAGACTGACCAGCTGACCAATAGCATCAATGGGGAAGAGACTCACAATCCATCCCTAAAAAATCAACAAGCGCAGGAGGCGAGTTTGAAAAAGGCAGAGAGAGAAAAATTAACAAGTTGAGTGAATCACATCCCCGATTTCAGCGATCTTCTACCTGTATAAGGAAGAGGGCCTGGAGCAGAAGATTGAAGAGCATGTCTGCAATGATCTTGCTGACACTGGGAAAAGGCTGAGCTTTACGTCCAGACACTTCAAACGCCAGATCAGCAATGTCCTGCCCAACAAAACATAACAAAACTCACAACTCTACATTTTAAATATTATAAAACAGATATACAGTATATAGGCCTATATATTTATATATATATATATATATATATATATATATATATATATATATATATATATATATATATAAATAAATGTGTATTGATTCTGTCAAATTCAATAATTACTATTATATCTATCTAAATTTATATTAATATTACAAAATATTTATATTTCAAATAAATGCTGTTTACAGAATTCTGTTAAAAAAAGTATCACTTTTTACACAAAAATATTTGAAGAGACTTCTTTCAAGAACATTACAAAAAATTCTGTAAATCTTTTTTACGGTACCAGTGTATTTATATATATATATATAGACCAGTGGTGTCCACTGTCCTGCAGAGTTTAGCTCCAACTTGTCTCAACCCACTTATCTGGTAGTAATCTACTAGATTGTTGTTTTGCTCTAATAAACTGCTTGATTAAAATAATTCTGATTTCTGGATCAAAACCATGTGTGAAAAATAATCTCACCTGGAACCAAATGGAGTTGACTATCTTGCTAAGCACAAAGAGAGGCAGAACCCAGAGAGCACTGAATACAGATGTCAGAATGAACTCCAGCCAGGACCACACATTGCCATGCAGAGAAGGGTCACCTGAAAACACATCAGTAGGAGAAGCATAAAAACAAAGAAATATCTGGAGTATATAGCATGAAACTTCTATAAAAGAGGCGTGTACCTATGATTCTAGCAGTGATGGACTGCAGCAGTGGGATAAACACTCGATAAAACAGGAACAGACTTAGCTGTGAGATAAAAGAAATGAGATTTGTATTAATATAAATAGTGAAACACACAGATCAAAACATAGCTAACCAACAAGAGACAGAGAAATGTACCCAAAATACGCCTCCGTTCCAGGCACAGCACTGGAAAATTCGACTTGCTAGTTTCGGTTCACTGTTAAAGGAAAAAGTGAAGAAACATTTTATCAGGACCTCTAGTATTAGGCTCAAAGTATACTTCAGCGGTCCACAGTCGCATGGCATCATTTTCATCATCGGGAGAGTCCGTGTACAACAGCGAATGCGCAAGGTAAATGTTGAGACAGAAGAGTCCACCAAGTGGCAATATGTACAGTTGTGATGTACTGTGCAGAAGTCGGAGAAGAGTGCGTTAAGAGCGAAACAACAGTAAACAAATCAGCATATTATTCAATTGTTTTGGTTCTGGTTCTAAACTTTGGAGGCAATGGCAGAAACGCTACTATTCTTATTCTTTTTTCTTCCCTCTGACATCTGTATAAAAAGCAATGGTACTGTGCTTGTGTCAGACGCATCCATATGCGCTCGCTCATCCACGGTTAAGTACTTTGTTTGAAAGCTGGGGGGACATGACTGTGTGCGAGATGGAGCAGCACGCAGAAAATGAAGTATACCCGGGCCTTTAGCATAGACTGACTAAAAGGGGTGAAATGGCACATTTACCTGTCCTGTTTTCGTTCCTCGCTCTGAGCCCGTCTCATCGCCAGGGTCCCGCATGTCCTGCGCCTCCTCTGCTCCTCCCTCTTCTGCTGAATCCGAGCATCCAACTTGGAAATGGTTCCAATGCCCAGGATGGAGTCCTTGATCCCCTGAAATGAAAGAAAAAGATTGGATTGTCACTTAGATTGTGTGAATGATGTTAAAAATCGATCGAATTATGTTATTTGATTATAAATATAATTAACAGTAATATTGTGAGATATTATTACAGCTTAAAACAACTGTTTTCTATTTTAATATTTTTAAAATGTTTGTATCCAGAATGCTCCAGTTTGTATCCAGTCTCTCACGGAGACTTCAGATGCCCCAACACCTGCAATGAGATGACTAAACGCCTGTGAAGAGACGACTCGACGCCTGTGAAGAGACGACTCAACGCCGGCGATATGTTGTGCCCTAAATTAATACATGATTAACTAACTGTATTTTCTATGTACATTTCTGAAATGCACTTTCTGTAAAGCTGCTTTAAAACAATATGTATTGTGAAAAGCGCTATACAAATAAATTTGAATTGAATTGAAATGAAATGTCATTTATTCCTGTGTTGGCAAAGCTGAATTTTCAGCATCATTACTCCAGTCTTCAGTGTCACATGGTCCTTCAGAAATCATTCTAATATACTGATCAATAAACATTTCTGACTATTATCAATGTTGAAAACACTGGATTGATGAATAGATTTATTTCATCTAATTATATTCTCATTAATTCATATTTTTAATTATTTATTGAACTTTTTGAATTATTATTATATCTTTTCTCATCTTTCTGTTAGTAAATATACTTATACTTCTATATTTCATTATATTTGGAATGTAATGTGAAATTTGTTCTGTGTTGTTGTACAGAACACTGCTGATCTTAATGTAAAGAAAAACGTTCTGTTTTGAACCAAATGCAAACTTATGATGTAGATATCATTCAAGTCATGAGACATTAAATCATAACGTTTATTAGAAATAAAATTAGGTGCCGACCGTCGCAACATTGCGGAGAAACGCTCTGACACTGTCCGTCATCTCCACACCGGCTGCAGAGTCATCAACTGCAGGAGGGGCAGCCAGGGGCCAGGCAAGATCTCATGACAGGACGAGGACACGTCTGCAAACTGTACAGAGAAAAAGAACTCTTTATCGCTGTGACTGGCTTCATATCATTTTCATGCTTTAATTTGAGTGTAAAACCATTTGATCTACAAATTTGATCCAGCAGCTTTGAAAACAAACTGAAAAACATAGTAAAAGAAAGCAATAAAATAAGGTTTCTTTCATTTTAATAGATGAAATTTAGAGGTTCACGTCTGAAATGACATGACATGTACGTTGAAAACATCCCCTAATAGAACTCTACGTGATTAAGGTCAAGGGTCACATATATATATACTAACCAACTTGTTTTTGTAAGATATTTTGATTAGAACTAAAGCTGGGTGCAAAAAAACTCTCCATATCTCTAAAAGTCCGCTTGATATTTCAGGTCAAATTAGATTGATATAGTTTTGATTATCAAAGAACACTGTCACGAAGCAGTTTGATGGACCATATTTCTAGTAAACAACAAAACCAGCAGCATTAGCCAGTAGATCATTAGCTGAGCAGCTACAGCAAAAAAAACAACATTATCTGACTATTATCGGACACATATTACCATAGAAACCATATATGCATATGAATTCAGCACATCGTACCTCATGTGCCTATTTAGGCTAAAATCTTATCTTCACCTGAAGCCTTGAAGTTTCACTCTCTGTTCTCAAGCTCTCAACAAAACAGCATCAGGCCAATGCTGCTGCGCATGCGCGGGGCGATCTAACACATTGTGGGATTTGTAGTTTTTAGACCGCTCTGATTGACTGGAACTACACCGTAGATACCCAAGCGACGCTTTCTGTTTGCTTTCAAGAAACTTGCGGCATAAATGTCACTCCCTTTTACCGGAACTTGGCGGGCACTTATTTTTATTGTAGCATTGCCATAGCACTTAAATCAGAAAAGCATGGCTGTTTTCAGTATAAGAAACAATCACAAGAGGCGATATGTTGTTCTGTTATTGAGTCTCGCGTGCTTTATTATATACCGACACTTCAGGTAAGACACATTTTATTTAAAACTTATCTTCGAAGGTAAAAAGTATTTAACGTTTAATATTTATATATATATAAAAAAAAAATTAAAAAAAAATATATATATATTTATCCAGCATAAGCTGGGTGGTAATTATTCTCATAAATGGGAAAAATGTAGTGTATGGGAATATGGGAACATTTAATTTTTAACTTTTCTTTTTAACTGTGCTTCTTTACGAATTCCAACGTTTACTTGTTTGTTTGTTTGTATGTGTATGTATGTGTGTATGTTAAATGCTAATTATTAAAATGACAATAATTTATTTCTTAATAATTATTCATATTAATAAAATAATATCAAAATGTTTTATTTTCTCCATGTGTTTCTCTTGTGTGTCCAGAGGTCCGACAGGGAAGATAAGGATAAATCGCTCAAAGGGTCTGCGAGTAAACTCTTCCCAGTTCACTCTGGGAGGAGAGCCGTTCCGTATTCTGGGTGGCTCTTTACACTACTTCCGCCTGCCCAGAGCCTACTGGGAGGACCGGATGGTGAAAATGAAAGCCTGTGGTCTCAACACTCTCACTGTGTAGGTTTGACATTGGCAATCACAGTCTATAAACTGAGGAGTGTGCAATAATCAGTCTGTGTTTATCTTGAAGTGATGTGCCATGGTCTCTCCATCAGCCAGAAAATGGAGAATTTCGCTTCCAAGGAGGCCTTGATATAGAGTAAGAATTCTTCCCTTTCTCTTGAATTCCCACATGTGAGAAAATCAGCACTATATGAGATCTGTATATTCTGATCCTGGAAGGATCTCGCCTCTATTTAATGCCTTGTTAGACTTACACTCAGTTAGACAAACATCTCAGAGAGCTCCTGTTGCCGGTCCTCTGACAATACCGTCGGTGTGCTGTTGTTAGGAGGGAATTTGTTCTCGTTCTTGTTTCATCCTGGTTCGTATCATTATCTGCACACCACTGGGAATACGTCATTAAAGTAGATCCAAGCTCTTCCATAGCAACACAACTAAAGGATGAGACCAAAAACATTGCAAAATGTAGAGACCTTTTAAAATAAAGGCTGTAAATGCCATGATAGAAATTCAAGTCATGTGATCAAGTGGTTACAGAAAATGTTTTGTTCAATGCTTTAAATATTAAATGACACTAAATAATTTCTAAATAATTTACTGTGCTTCTTTACGATTTTCCCACTTTCAAGTATTACTAAGTATTTTTTTTTGTTTAATATTGGTGTTAAATGCTTTCATTATTAAAATGACAATAATACATTTCTAAATAAATCAATGTGCGCATTTATTGTAGCTATTTATTTTATTTTATTTTGTAGCTAAAATTTCTCAGTGTGACTTCAGTATGATCATTTTTAGGTGTCTATTTTTTTTTTTTTTTTTTGCCCATCCAATCCAGAGCTTTCCTTCACCTGGCTGCAGAGGTGGGACTCTGGGTAATTTTACGGCCGGGACCATACATAGGCTCTGATCTTGACCTTGGAGGCTTGCCCAGGTAATTTCTGCTGTTAAATAGAACAAAAATGGCTGTAGCATAGCTTTTAAGTCGACTTCTGCAAATTCCAGAGAAAATGTGATTAAAGTTGTGAGTAAGCAAACAAAGGAAGTATTTGATCAAACTGACATTATGTGCCACACTTTTTGGTATTGTGTGTCATAAGGGGAATGAAAGACCTACCCTTAAGTTTGGCATTAACTAAGCAAAACCTAAAGTATGTCGTTCCTGCCACAGATGTTTGACATAGAGCCACAGATATGGGTCTTCACACTAAAAGATAAATTTGTTACAATTTTTTATCACCCCAAACAAACCACTTCCCTCTACAGTTGGCTTTTGCGTGATAGAGAGATGCTGCTGAGAACCACTTATTCAGGATTCATAGTGGCTGTAAACGAGTACTTCGACAAGCTCATTCCGAAAGTGGTGCCTTTCCAGGTAGGATTCTTTTTACACAAAAAGTTCTCAAAAACATTCTCCGAGTAATCTTTGATGTTGGTTTAATGTTGTCAGTTCAAGAAAGGTGGGCCTATCATTGCCATTCAAGTGGAAAACAAATATGGATCATATGCAAAAGATGGAAACTACATGTCATTTATCAAAGAGGTACCAGTGAACATTGTACACTTTTCCTTGATACTTATTAAAGTTTACAGACAGATTTTTTAATATAATTTCTATCAGGCTCTCCAAGAAAGGGGCATCAGGGAAGTTCTCCTAACATCTGACGACCACGAGGGTCTAAAATATGGTGGAACCAAAGGAGGTACAAACAGAACACAGCAACTGAACTCTACATGCAAAAATGACTTTTGCAGTTTGTGGTCAGTAAGATTTTTTTTTTTAATGTTTTTGAACAAAGTCTCTTATGCTCACCAAGGCTGGGAAAAGCTGGATTTTCAGCACCCATTACTCTTTGGTCCTTCAGAAATCATTCTAATATGCTTATTTGCCGTGGAAGAAACATTTCTTATTATTATCAATGTTGAAAACTGCTCAATATTTTTGTGGAAAATGTGATAGAAAGTTAAAAAGAACAGTATTTATCAACAGAAAGTTACAAAAAAAAAAATCTTACTGAGCCCAAATTTTGAATGGTGTTAAAAAAAATGCCTACTGTCACGCATTCTTTCCTCCATCACAGCTTTAAGAACTCTAAATCTACAGAAAATGGATCATGATGACATCAAATATTTGGAAGCAGTCCAGGTAGATATTTCAGTGTCTTTTTTTTGTAGATGTAAGTATTAGATTAAATATTTTAAATGACTTTAAATGCATGAAGCCCAACAGTCCTGTGCTGGTGATGGAGCTATGGACGGGGAGGTGTGATGGATGGGGCGGTTTACACCATAGTTTTCCTGCAGAGGGTAAGATGTTATCATATGGCTCTATCTATCTATCTATCTATCTATCTATCTATCTATCTATCTATCTATCTATCTATCTATCTATCTATCTATCTATCTATTTTAAAAAAAACATTAAAAATGAGGGATATGAAGGGCCAAAGCAATGATGTGAAATTTCTTTCTAATGTCAGACCTGATTGCTGTGGTGAGAGAGATACTGAGACGAGGAATGTCCATCAACCTGTACATGTTCTACGGAGGGACAAACTTCGGCTTTATGAATGGAGCACTGGCCAGCCCTTCTTACAAAGCTCTGGTCACAAGCTATGGTTTGTGTTCCTGTCATCTTAATGGTGACTGCATGTGAAACTAGGACAGGAGAAAATATTTAACATTAAAATTATATCAACTTTAAAGGGATAGTTCACCCCAAAAAAATAAATTCTGTCATCATTTCCTTACCCTCATCTTGTTTCAAACCTGTATGATTTTTGAAGAACGCTGGAGACTGTTGAATTCCATTGTATACTTAGACAAACATAACACTGATTAATTTCTCAAAATAGCTTCTTTTTTATGGTTCACAGAAGAAAGAATGTCATACAGGTTTGGATCAACATGAGGGTGAGTAAATAATGACATCATTTTCATTTTTGGGTGAATTGATAATGTATTTCACAATATGGCCAGTGTGTGGAGCTATCAAACTTAGAGTACTAGCATTTCATGTAGAACTGAAAAAGCTGCAAAAGACAGTGGCTGTGTTTTAGACATAAGTGTCTTCGCGACTTCGTCAAGTAGAAAGACCCTCTACTCATATGTACACTTCAGGCAGATCCATAAACCACAATGCAACACAATTGTGATGTTACAACAGCAACTTGCAGTGCTCACGCTTAATTTCTACACAAGTGATCAAGGGGTTAGGGTATTCCATTTAAACCCATTGACGTACTGTACATCCGAGTGAACGAGATGGAGGGAAATGCAGCCAGTGCTTGTATTTGAACCACTTTTTTTTATTAAAGCCAAAACATTTTTATCACCCTATGGTGGCTGGCTGCAGTGTAAGTCATAAAGCACGCCCTCTTCATTTGATCAAATGGGACACGAGCCAAACTGAAAAATCCAATTATACTTCAAATGATTTATTTCCAAAGATGGTTTCTGGCATTTTAGATAGTTCTTATCACGGTGCCGTATGTTCAAATGTCCATTAAGTTTGGTTTTAGTTCATTTTTGGATGCTTTAAAAATATAGCATTGTGTATAACACAAGCCTTTCTATCTTTCTTTTAGATTATGATGCTCCTCTGTCAGAAGCAGGAGATTACACACCTAAATACCATCTTCTCAGAGATCTTCTCAGCACTTTTAACAGTTTGTGATCCCTTCCTCTAACAGAATATTCAATATTCAGTGCCCCTATTATGCTATTTTAAAGCTTCCTAATTCTGTTTTGAGGTCTCGTACAATAGGTTTACAGCATCCAAGTTCATAAAACATGTATTTCAGTATTTCAGTGTCTGAAACGACACCCTGAATCAAGGATTCGGTCTCTCTAAGCCCCTCCTCTCCAAGAGCCTGCTTTGCTCTGATTGGTCAGATGGCCCAGTCTGCTGTGATTGGTCTACCGCTTACAGCTCGTGTTGGAAACCAAACAGCCATTACCAAATCTGAATTTCAGATTCCTCAGCACTTGTGTACACAGTGATATGAACAGTAAACAATAGTGTCAGTTTTACCGTGTCATTTTGAGTCCTCGTCCTTTTGAAGTGCATGCAAAGAAGATTTGCTTTCCGCAGCACAGAAAACAACGTCGGCTCTACATGTCGAAAACACCAACCAAACTCTTCCAGGCCTCTGCTACAACTATAGTGTTTGAAAGTGGACGTCGTTCGCGGTTAGCCAATAAAGAGATCTGGCGTTATGCAAATTTGTTACAAACCTGCATAGGTTTGTGGAGGAAGTAAGACTGGAATTACAAACGATTCATTTCAGGCTGTTCAGAATCAGTTCTTTATCATAACTTCATGTGTCGTGCACTTTGATCTTTAAAACTTTTCAGACCTTTTACATTCACAAACAGCTATATTACACATAAGATATCTGAAAAAGCATAATAGGGGCATTATGAGGGAAAGCCTTGATTTTATCCATTAGGATTTGATTGGATCGTGGAAAGTGTACTAAAAGATATTACTGGTTAATATTATTTTACCCCTGCCTATCTGGCCTTTTTTCGAAAAGTTATTTCAGAGGAGAAAGTTACATTTTATTTTAGTAATAATATGCTCACGTGTTCTGAGCCACATGCTCATGTGTTGAGTATCTGTGGTTCTCTTCAGATGAAATCCTCCCTGAGATGCCCGGTGTCCGCTGGAAAGAAGAATATGAGGCGGCTATTTTGTTTCAGCACCTCTCACTGTGGGACGCTCTGCCATACACACACAAGGTAAGAAGTCTAATTTACAGTGGAGAAATACTAACTCTGAGAAATGAACCTCAAAATCTTTTTCCCCTCAAGCCTTTCAAATCTCAGTTCCCTGTTAATATGGAGAACCTGCCTGTGAATAACGGTAATGGCCAGGCGTATGGATACACCCTCTATGAGACCACCATCACCAGAGGAGGCTCTTTGAAATCAGAACACAACATTCAAGACAGAGCCATGGTTAGTGCTGATAAACAGTCAAGCTGTGCTGTTGTGCATGAATATGCATCTGCTTTAATTCTATTTTAATCAGGATTTTTTCCCCTAGGTTTTTGTGAACCAAAATTTCATTGGTATATTTCACCACAGGAATTTAGAATTAGCGGTTCCTGATGGAAAGGTATGATCTTATTTCATTTTTTAATCTTTATCTTATTTTTTTCTGCCAATATTGAGTCTCTCTTTTGTCATATTGTCTTTTAACTGTATTAATACTATATATTTATCTTATCTTAATTTTATCATAATTAGTAAAAAATATATATATACATATATACACTCACCGGGCACTTTTATAGGTAGGCCTACACCTGTTCTGCTGCTCTTTAACACAAATATTTAATCAGCCAATCTCATGGCAGCAACTCAATGCATTTATGCCCGGTACACATTGAACGATGTTGGGCTGTCCCAGACGACAGATGACCAATTGTGGTGATTTCTGTAGTCGGCTCCTAAACGATGGTCCTGCGTCGCAGTGTGAGAGGTTAACGGTCGTTGTGACGGTCTTGCGACCAAAGATAGCCTGCAATAATTTTCTGACAGTGTCAGAAATTTAGCATGATCATCGCAGTGTGTTTTCTGCTACGACCTAGGTCTACTGTCTAGCCAACGCGACATGGTGCTAAAACTTAAAACTACTTGCCTCAAGCTCCATTTGCAAAATTGTAGTAGCGCACCTTTTGGATGTGTGACTGGTGGAATGGGAGATTCACATCATGAATGTGCTGCAACTGTGTGATGCTACCATGTCAAAATTGACCAACATCTTTGAAGAATGTTCCCAGCATCTTGTTGAATCTATGCCATGATGAAATAAGGCAGTTCTGAAGGCAGGGACCTGGTATAGCAGGATGTACCTAATAAAGTGGCCGGTGAGTATATATAAACATAAATAAACACTACCGTTTTTTTAACATTTTTAAACATTTTCTTGGTTATGTAAATATTAAGGAAACATTCCATTTTATCATTCTTCAAACAATATGGGAACATTACTTGTGAATGTTCTCTGAACATTCTAAAACAAGCAACATTTAAAAAAGTTAGACAAACATTCAACTAAAACATTTAAATACTTCTCGAACAATGTGCGAAAAGATTTTTTGTGCTAACATTTTGAGAACATAATTAAAGATCAGAAAACTTTGCGTGACATTCTATTAATGTTACTGGAAGAACGTTTGCTCATAACTTTGAGAACCTTGGCAGAACGTTAGCCTAAAGTTATATGAGAGCGTTCCTTCTTAGCTGGGTACTTTAATTCAACAAGGACACATTCAATTGAGCAAAAGTTACAGTAAAGGCATTAAATGTTACATAAATGTTTCTTTTTTTAAAACTTTCTATTCATCAAAGTATTAAAAAAACTGTTTTCAACATTGATTATAATAATAAAAGTTTCTTGAGCACCAAATCATCATAATTAGAATGATTTCTGAAGGATCATGTGACACTGAAGACTGGAGATGCAGATCACTGAAATAAATTTCATTTTAAATATATTCCTATTTTAAATTGCAATCGTATTTCACAATATTACTGTCTTACAGTACTTTTAATGAAATAAACGTCTCGACTAATTGGTTTTCTGTAGGAGAAACGCACTCTGAGTCTGCTGGTGGAGAACTGCGGCCGTGTGCATTACGGTAAAGACATGGATAACCAGCGCAAAGGTACAATACCATGTCTTTAAGTTTTTGCCCATTAGTGCTTTCTGTTTCAACATGTCACAACCTCTCAAACATAACCATCACCATCAGAATCGAAATCTGTTTTCAGGTATCGTTGGGGACATTTTATTAAATCATACGCCACTTAGAGACTTCACAATATACAGCCTGGATATGACTCCTGGCTTTATTGTAAGGTGAGTAAAATCTCACATGATGTGACAGGCCATAAAAGATTTGGGATAAAAAACTTCAAGAATCATCAGTGCTTTTATTTCAGCTTGTACAGGGCACCTTGGAAGTCCCTCACTAACAAACCAAGCTTCCCAGGCTTTTTCCAGGGCAGGTTATTCGTGAATGGGTATCCCAGTGACACTTTCATGAAGCTGCCAGTGAGTGTAATGAATCTGGACAAGATTTGAACACTTACATATGGTCAGAAATAATGTATTGATTATTATGTCCCCATGCAGGGCTGGAGTAAGGGTGTAGTCTTCGTTAATGGGCAAAACATTGGACGGTACTGGGATGCTGGACCACAGCAAGCTCTGTTTCTTCCAGGACCCTTCCTTAACAGTGGAATGAACCAAGTCAGTTTATATAAATATGATTTATTTGGCTCCCAAGAACTGGTGGTTATTTTTTGCTTTTGTCTGAAGAATTACTGCAAATATCAGTCTTGAATCCATGTAAAATTATTAAGAATCTTGAATAGAATGTTCAGAATTTGAGTGCTGGATTTAGGTTCACTGACAAGAAATAAACACAAAGTCTGAAAGAGCTGTTGTTCTTTTATTGTTTTCAACAGGTGATTGTGTTTGAAGAAGCAGAAGCGGATTTTAAAATCCAGTTTGAAAACTCTCCTGATCTGGGAATGATAGTTGACATTTAATCAAGACACAGACATCAAAGACATAAACACTATCAAAATGCCTGAACAAAAAAAATAAAATTTGAACAACAAGTTAGTCACATTTTTAGAAACATTTTATTATTTACATGGGCTCTTTGCATTCCATGAACATTCAAAAGTTTTCATGAAAAAGTGCAGTCTTGCTGGGAACTGTATCATTTTCATCAAATGCTAAATTGTGTATACTTTTGTGTTCAAAAATAAAAATTTTAGTTGGACTGCCAGTTGAGTGTTTTTGATCTTCATTTGTTAGCAAGAAATAAGCTAGATTGTACTTTTTTTTATTGTCTCTTTGGCCGTTTACCAGCTGACATTAGTGCAGTTTGATTTGATTTCTTTTTTATATGAAAACTTGAATATTGCACTGGTCATTAATGCAACAGGAAGTCAAGTTACTGATTTTTCTTTCAACAATTTCCACAGGCACCCAATTGTTAATTGTTGGGGGAGGGAGGGAGACTCCAACTCAAGTCATATCTAGGGTCAGAATAGGACAGAGATTCGGGAGTGTGACTCTTTTTTGAGAGACATCCAACAAATCACCATTCACAACCCTGTATCATAGCAATGCTTTAACAAAAACTAATACAAAAATTATAAAATTATAAAAAATTATACTTACTATTTCCATCCAAATTGTATCTGAACTCCCAAATCAACATAGTAAAGCTCTGTTAGAATGGAAGTTTTCCAGAGCATTTTTCTGTAAGTTCTTACAGACACATACGCACGCCCACCATCTTGGAACGGTCAGTGTATCGTCATTCACAGTAAGAATCAATGATACTACAACATTGCACAGCTTTTGGTTGTTAAACCGCTGAGATTTAAATTCCTGAAGAAATGGGATAACCTTTCACTGGTGAGAATGTGTTTGTTTGTGTTTTTATATGTATTAACTCAATATTACAGGTTTTTATACTACGGTAACATTTTAATGTTGTGTTAGCTTAGTTCACGCCTTCGTCTTGTTGTATTGCGTTTAGCAAAATCCTCTGCTGAAGTCTATTGCAGATATAAATATTCACACGCGCATTTAACTACGGTTGCAGACAACTTTTTCTTGTGTTCACAGACCTGTGTTTTGTCCACTCCAATATGCCGGATGGCTTCGGCCCATAAAAACAGCCACTAATGAGGAATCTATATTTATATTGCTATGGTTCCAACACAACAACTCTTGACTCTTTACATTTCCTTTAAATTCCTTTAGTGAGAGTGTCTTATTCAAATACTGGAGTCTGTCTTTGACAAAGAGACAGTTTAAATTCAGTGCACTGAATAATACTTTCTTGGTGTCGGTCCAGTTGACAGGATAATTCAGTATTTAAAAAAACAGCATGACAACAGTTCATCATACTTCCACGCTGGCATTTGTGAATCCCTTTTTCCCTTCATTCACAAGCAAGGGTCTTTCTGTCCGGGTGTGCCAAACCAGTACCTGAAACCAGAACCCAGTTTTCTTTTACAAACCTTGTAATTTCCAAAAACAAAAAAGGAACTAAAATGATTTGAAAAGATTATGAAGATTCAGGTTTAGGACTCGACTCACCTTTGTGCAGTTGGAGGCTTTGGGTTCCAGGTCACTGAGAGTGATCAGATCCTGTAGCAAACTACTCTCCTGGTATCCACCTTTTACCCCTTTTAACTTAAAGTAGGCTTGAGGTTTGCTGAAGATGAGCTGAAGGTTCACTGCAAACCCAGCCATGTCAATGGCAAAAGGTCGACGAGGGTCAAACACCGTCCTCCATCCGAACACTTTGCCTTGAGAGTTGATTTTGGGGGACTCGTACCGGAGACCTCCAACGAAGGCGACCGGCCAGACAGATGCTTTATGAGTCCAACGCATCTGCGGTGCAAAGAGGATGGAATAGGAAATATGAAAGAACACAAACTATGAACAGCAGATCAAATGTACTGTACCTCCTCAAACAGCTCCAAGCTGTAAGTGTTGTCGTCATCTGCAAAATACACGACTCCTTTATGACCCGAGCTGGGGTTGATGTTCTCCCTCAGCCAGCGGAGAGCCAGGTTCCTCTGCATGGTGCCACGAGGAATGCGTGCATTTATGGGCTCCTTCAGTGCTGTGAGATTCTGAGGCGTCTCTATGTACAAGTGAGTGTAATTCAGTCCAGTGTTCTCCAGCAGTCTGGACACCAGCGCCGTCCTCTCCGCCGCGTCCTCCACCACTAGCCAGTGAAGGTTGGGGACGTGTAGGAGAGTGTTGGTGAGGCGGGTCAACTCTGCCTTCTGGACGGGCCTCCTGTAGGTTGGAGTTATTATGTGAAGAGTTGGCAATGCATCAGACCAGGGTGGAGAGCGGCTGTGGACGTACTTCATCTGAGTGACCTCAGTGATGTGCTTGTTTTTTATGATGCAGGGATCATGAAGTTTCAAGCTTCTTTGGTGAGCTTTACTGACCCCAGTTCTGTTATCTGTCCATCAAAAAGAGTTTATAGGGACGCACAATATAGCGGTACCACATTATCAGCTGATGTATTATTATGTTGGTGGATATTGGATATTGATTGTGCATTTTTTTGTAATTAGTGGTGGCTGTGGTGCATCCAGTGTCATGGTACACAGAGTGCTTTAAGTTATTGCACAATAGTGATGTTTTATAACAAGCTTGTCAACAAAAACAAAAACAAAAAAAAGGTGATCACTCTTTCATTCATTCACTCAATAAATGCACTAACCTATGTCAAGAAGTGAACACAATTAATTGAGTATTACTTGCAAATTCCATGTAGTGGTAAGCCTATTGACACAAAAAAAATACGTTTAAAAAATTTATCGCGCTAATGTTTGTGAGCTAATCTGTTAAATGCGACCACATCGCTACGCCAACGTCATCCACAAAGCCAGATACTACACAAGCATATGCCACACTCGTAACAGGATGAGCCACAATCTAACGGCATCTGCCATGGCACCAAAAAAACGTAAGATTACACACCACTAAATTCCTAAATTAACTTGTAGCATTTAAAACGTAAGAATAATCTTAGTATTTACCCATCGGAACTGGAGGCAACGGGTTGCCAGCATGCTGGAACCAAAGCGTGAGGAGTAAAGTCCATGTTAACACAACAAAAACGAGCTCCAGGAGGACGTCCTTTCTCGTCGGCATATTTTACTGTCAAAAAAAAGTGTCTCCTTGGGGCTTGGTATGTAGTAATCGAATTTTGACCTCCTCCGATTATGAAAACATGGCCTAATTGAGACAAAACGTTTATTGTTCCGCATTCCGTTGAAAAAAAATTCTGCTGTTGAATTATAAATTAATTAGGTTAATTAACTCACCCAAAGGTAATAGCCTACCCATATGGGATTAATCAGACGAAAACAATAGGCGTTAGCCTATATAATTGCAGCTGCACAAAAGGACGTGAACGTAAACTTTAACTTAATCATGTTGCTAATCTTTCCCTATTAAAACTCTGGCAATTTAACTAGTTCACAATGTTCTATGGTAAAAGTGTTCTGTTGAAACTTGCCATTGTTTCAGCAGCTCAGGTTTTCACAACTTTTAACACGTTTAAATTAATTTAATATAGGCTACAACCCCTTTTCCACAAAAGTTGAGACATTTTGTAAAATAGCCTACAATAAAATCAATAATCAGTGATTTGTTAATTATTTTATTTAACTGACAAAAGTACAAAGAAAATATTTGTAAGGTGTTCACTTACCAACTTAATGGTATTTTGTGAATATAAACACATTTTTATTTTGATGGCTGCAACACACTCCAAAAAAGTGCATGTTTACCACTGTGTCATATCACCTTTCCTTTTAATAACACCTTTTATTCATTTGAGAATTGAGGATACTAATGGTGCGTTCACGTGCTATGGAAAATATGATATTTTCCACTTGTGAACTGGTATTTACCAGTGTGTTGCGTTCAAGTGCTTTTGTTGTCGTAATGTGGTAAAAAGATGGAGATCCAGACCTGTTATTTAGCTAAAACTCTTTTAGATTGCTTAAGTCATTGCCACAGCAAGAAAATGATTGATCAAAACTCAAACAGTAAATAATGCTGTATATTTTCTAGATCATGAATATACATATTTTTACCATTCACGACTCTCGCGCTCTCCGCCACAAAAGGTCAAAGGTTATTATCTCATCTCGGCAACTCGTGCATCAAAATATTCTACGAGTTGCTGAGTGGAAAATACCACATGAGGGGGTGTTCATGTGCATTTTCCACGTCGGCTTTTGGTATTTACCATAGCACGTACCATAATTGTTACAAAGTTTTACAAGTGGAATTTTTGCCCAATCTCACCTGATTCAGGACAGCTGCTCAACAGTCTTTGATTGTCGTTGTCTGATTCTCCTTTTCATGATGGGCCGAGACAGATCTGGGGCCGTAGTCACAAAACATCTTAAAGGGTTAGTTCACCCAAAAATGAAAATTAAGTCATTAATTACTCACCCCCATGCTGTACCAACCCCGTAAGGCTGAGCCTTTTCTTCATAAATGCAATAAATATTTTGATTTATAGATTTTAATCTGCGAATGACATTACATTAAAATGTCAATTTATGTACAGGCAAAATGCATGGAATGATGGAGAATAAAACATTCATGTCAAGTTGAAAATAATGTCCCATTGTCTGCACCGATAGCCTTGTGTGCAGCTCGGGTGAGCCGAGTTCAGTTCCAGCTCGTGGACCTTTCCCGATCCCGTCCCCCTTTTCTCTCTTCCACCTTGCTTTCTGTCACTGTCCTAACATAATAAAAGGGCAAAAACACAAATAAATCTTTAATAAATAAATAATGTCAGATTACCGGCAGTTGTTTTGATGAGTGCACACTTACAAATGATAGAATGGAGTAAAAGAGTAAAATAACCGTATTTGGCGTGAGATCGGAGGGGATTGAGGGCTCAAAGTTCGGAATTTAGCCCAAATCCAGAGTATTTCCCTGTCCCTGGCTGGGAAAAGGAACCAGCCGAGAGCGAGGAGTTGGAGGGGCAGAGGGATGCAGAAAATTTGTCAAGGTAGCTGAGTCGGCTGTGTATATGCCTCCTCTCGAACTGATTAAATAGACCATTGGAATGTGCTTTCCCGAACTTTGTTTATAAAACATCATTTGTCTCTTGAATTCTGTAATCTCTCGAGATGCAGACATGTAAGAGGCTGACAATTAGCTGAATATATACATGTTTAATAGTGACCCTTAGCCTACATTTTAAAATCTTTATTTGAATATGCCACATTTTTATTTTAAAATCTTTATTTGAATATGGCAACATTATACCTCGTTCTACAATATTTCAGTGATTAAATCACTGACAGAGACCCCCCCATCAGCCAATCGTGTTCAAAGATGTCATCTTGATGGCAGTTGGCCTATATGTCTGTACAATCCCAATACACACCTCCACATCCCTGATGGACTCCCATACAATGACAGATGTTTGCTTTTGCACCTGTCACTAATGAAAGTCTGGATGGTCCCTTTCGTCTTTAGGACTGAGAAATCAATGTCCATTTTTTCCAAAAAACAAGCTGAAACATGGTGTAACCTCTTACAACAACAAAGGCGTAGGTTGATGACTCAAAACTCCAGTTGAATTATGGAACTTGTCGTCAAGCTTATGGCTGACTGTGGTATGAAGTAGGGCGCGATTGCTAATGAGAGACAGATATCAGCGCCACACGCGAGTCCCGCGGATATAAAGGAATAAGGACATTTAATTCTACCAAACTAACGTTACCCGCAAGTGCTGAATTACTCACACAGGTGAGTTTATTTGACGAATGAAGCTTGTGGGGTAAAGCAGCGCTGTTTCACTTGGTCTACTCTACACTATCACACTAAACTGCATTTGAGTGTGTTGAAAGTTATAATGTTATTCTATGTGTTAGTTTTTTTGGCTGTATGAGACTAGCAGTAAGCTAGATCAATATTAGAATAACATACAGATCATATTCTAACATTTCATCATGTTAAACTATAAAACATTGATTAGTTTTATGTACATTTGCTCACCTGTCTAATGAAGTACATGTAAGAGCTCTGTCAAGTCGAAGTTAGTCGCGGACGTGGAGCTCTCGGCATCTCGAAACCGCCGTGCTGATATTGATCCTCGTTTTAGTTCTCCTTTTTCCCGAAAGTCTGCTTGCAATGGTCCATAATGTTTGAACGAAACAACAACAATAGCGTGAGCGTGCAGCTAGAAGTAACGCTGTTGTCCACGTCTGTCGCCATGGTTACTATGCTCGTACAGCACGAGCGGAAACCAGGGATAGCACGGATATTACGTCAGTGACAGGCGACAAGTGAAAATTCCAGGACGGCCAATTATTTAAAATGGGAATTTCTCTGAAATTAAAAATCTTTGGGAACTTTTGGGATATTGTAAGTACACAACTGCAGGAAATATATCACACTGTGCAAGGGATTTTTGGATATTTTATTAAAAAATTCTTACATATTGTACCTTTAAGTGAAAACGGTTTTGCAAAATACTCCCAAGCCAATGTGGCTATTTAACATAGCATGATGGCTCCTCATGCAGTGCCATCTGAGGGCTCGAAGGTCATGCACATTCAACAGGGGTTTCCTACCTTGCCTTGCATAGCCTGGGATTTCTCTGCATCTCCTGAATCTTTTCACAATATTATGTATGGTAGATGGTGAAAGACCATAATACTTTGTAATCTTTCGTTCAGAAATGTGATTTTTAATTGTTTGACAATTCTCTCATGAAATTTGGCACAAAGTGGTGAGCCATGACCCATCTTTGCTTGCAAAGACTGAGCCTTTGGTGGATGCTTCTTATACCCAAACACAATCCCCTCACCTATTATCAATTCACCTGCTAATTGTGGACTGTTTCAAAACAGTTAAACGTGGAAATTCTGTAATCTTTCACTTTTATTTAGCCTCTGTCCAAACTTTTTTGGAGTATGTTGCAGCCATCAAAATCAAAATTTCTTTATATTTACAAAACACAATTAATTTGGCCAGTAAAAACATTTTTTTTTTTTTTTACTTTTGTGAGGTAAATAAAGTTTCAAGATCATTTTTTTTTTTAAATCACAGTTTATCGATTTGATTGCATTTCACATAATGCCCCAACTTTTCTGGAATTGGGGTTGTAGTATAAAATGAGTAATGTGGTTTAATTAATTTTGTTTAATGTTAATTCTCGTCAACTACAATGCCGCTGAATGGTATTCTATGCCATCTTAGTCAAGAGTAAAACTACAGAACGATATCAAAGTGACAAAAAAATTAAATGACGAAACCGTTATACAGTATGTTACTGTTGGATTGTAAAAATGTTATTAATTGCAATGATGCTAAGTTTTTGTTAATGCGTTGCAATGATGTTAGCATTATTGCAAATTCTATTTCTATCCAAATTGTATCTGAACTCCCAAATCAGCATAGTAAAGCACTCTTAGAATGGAAGTTTTCCAGAGCATTTTTCAAGTTGTTGTGTAGTAGTCCTGTCTGGTATACACTACACTATTTAACATTTGTGACATTAAAATGTTACCATGACATTAAAATGATGTTTTTATTGTGTTAGTTTAGTCAAATTATCTGCTGAAGTCTATTGCAGATATGCATCTAACTACACTCAGTCAACTTGCTCTCGAGACCGGTGTTTTGTCCACTCCAATATGGCGGACGGCTTACATAGAGTGGCCCATAGAAACAGCCACTAACATAACAGCATCTATGTTATCATCTCTCATCTTAGCATCTATATATATATTAGGGGTGTGCAAAAAATTCATAGATTTCCAAAAATCGATTCATATTTTTTTTTTTAATGGTGTGCACTGGCGGCGTCGGCGTGGCAATCGGGTGAGTCGGGACTTTTCCCGGTGGTCTGGTAGTGTTTCGAAGCCGCGAGGGCCGGTCTGATAAATAGTTATACATTGCAAGTTCTTGCCGCCCGCTGGTCAAACTGTGCAGCCTCTCTGCTCAACCCGTAAATAAATGCATCGATCCGCAGATTATGTTTGAGTTCTTAATGGTCTGTAGATCTTTTGCCAAGCGTGTCAGAGGTTACGGGTTCTACACATTTACATTTAGTCATTTAGCAGACGCTTTTATCCAAAGCGACTTACAATTGAGGACTAAACCATGCGAGTCATCGTGAAGAGGCAAAAAACAACGCAAGAAGTGCTCAAAATACAAAGTTCAGACATTGCTCAGAGTAGCATAAGCCAGCCAAGCGAGGATTTAAAGGAAAGGATTTTTTTTTATTTTTTTTTTATGTTAAGTGCTCCCGGACACCGCACTCGTATAGTTTTTTCTCTCTCTCATCAAAACCGAAAATGTTCATCAGTGGTTACAGACAGTCTATATCAAGCAGGGAGACGTTTGAATGCATTTTATTTTGTGATCTCACCGGAACGAATAGAGACTCTCAGCAACGGAGATAGATTGAAGAGGGCGTACGAGTGAAGACTGCGCGAGCCACAGAGAACACTGTATCCATGACACTGATAGCAGCGGACACGAGCGCTCAGCTTGATTTAAAAAACAACAGATCTCTTATTTAATAGCGAACTAAATGAATGCTCTGCTAGTTAACTGGAGATACCCGCAAATTACGCCTATGAACGACTTCACTGGATCTAAACAAATCAATCTAACCATAGATGTTACCAGTAGCGGTGGCTTTTTTAATCTATTTAAAATAATTTTGCAAGGGTTCTATGACATTAGTATATATTTTTAGGAATTTTAGGAAGTTCAATGTGCCCAGTCGAGTTCACATTTCAACAGTCAACCTGGTGAAGTACTCCTTAAACCACATTTAGTATAATTGTTTGTGTGATCTGACTACAGCACTTTAAAGCGAAATGTAAAAGCTTTTTATTTAAGTTTTATTTTAAACTTGAATTAAATGTATTTGAAAGCAGGGCAAAGCTTGGCACTTTGCACTTTTTAGTTGCAAAAGTTTTTATTTTTGTATAAAGACATAAAGTAATATCAAACTGCATTTAATTTGTTGTTTCTTTTCTTATAAATTGTGTCTACTGCAATCAATCACATAGGAAAAAGTAAACTACATTTATATACTGCGAATCGTTTTTTTAATTGAGAATCGTTTTTGAATCGAAAATCGATTTTGAATCGAATCTTGAGCCTAAAAATCGGTATCGAATCGAATCGTGACATTTTATGAATCGTGCACCCCTAATATATATGGTTCCAACACAACAAACTCACGCAGAAACATGCGCCTTGTTGCTAGGAGACAAGTGGCAAATGAAAATAATATCCATTCTAAAATTGGCTCAAAATATCAAACATGTTTGATATCTTCCAACTGGAATGAATTATAGTCTCAAGTTAGAAAATCGGAGTCAGTGGCCACCATGCAAATTTCTATAAAATCTTCAACTTCCTAAAAGTGGTAGACTGGCTCTGACTTTTGGCAGACTAATCCAGACAAAAATCTGGGCAAAAGTCGTAGTTGTTTTGCGAAGCTTTCAAGAGTTTGACTCCTTACAGTTCCTTTAAATTCCTTTAATGAGAGTGTTTTAGTCAAATACTCAAGTCTGTCTTTGACAAGGAGACAGTTTAAATTCAGTGCACTGAATAATACTTTCTTGCTGTCGGTCCAGTTGACAGGATAATTCAGTATTTAAAAAAACAGCATGACAGCAGTTCATCATACTTCCACTCTGGCATTTGTGAATCCCTTTTTCCCTTCATTCACAAGCAAGGGTCTTTCTGTCCGGGTGTGCCAAACCAGTACCTGAAACCAGAACCCATTTTTCTTTTACAAACCTTGTAATTTCCAAAAACAAAAAAGGAACTAAAATGATTTGAAAAGATTATGAAGATTCAGGTTCAGGACTCGACTCACCTTTGTGCAGTTGGAGGCTTTGGGTTCCAGGTCACTGAGAGTGATCAGATCCTGTAGCAAACTACTCTCCTGGTATCCACCTTTTACCCCTTTTAACTTAAAGTAGGCTTGAGGTTTGCTGAAGATGAGCTGAAGGTTCACTGCAAACCCAGCCATGTCAATGGCAAAAGGTCGACGAGGGTCAAACACCGTCCTCCATCCGAACACTTTGCCTTGAGAGTTGATTTTGGGGGACTCATACCGGAGACCTCCAACGAAGGCGACCGGCCAGACAGATGCTTTATGAGTCCAACGCATCTGCGGTGCAAAGAGGATGGAATAGGAAATATGAAAGAACACAAACTATGAACAGCAGATCAAATGTACTGTACCTCCTCAAACAGCTCCAAGCTGTAAGTGTTGTCGTCATCTGCAAAATACACGACTCCTTTATGACCCGAGCTGGGGTTGATGTTCTCCCTCAGCCAGCGGAGAGCCAGGTTCCTCTGCATGGTGCCACGAGGAATGCGTGCATTTCTGGGCTTCTTTAGCACTTTGAGATTCTGAGGCGTCTCTATGTACAAGTGAGTGTAATTCAGTCCAGTGTTCTCCAGCAGTCTGGACACCAGCGCCGTCCTCTCCGCCGCGTCCTCCACCACTAGCCAGTGAAGGTTGGGGACGTGTAGGAGAGTGTTGGTGAGGCGGGTCAACTCTGCCTTCTGGACGGGCCTCCTGTAGGTTGGAGTTATTATGTGAAGAGTTGGCAATGCATCAGACCAGGGTGGAGAGCGGCTGTGGACGTACTTCATCTGAGTGACCTCAGTGATGTGCTTGTTTTTTATGATGCAGGGCTCATGAAGTCTAAAGTTTCTTTGGTGAGCTTTACTGACCCCAGTTCTGTTAACTGTCCATAAGAAAAATATAAAAAATAAAGAGTTTAGAGTAGGAATGCACAATATCTCGGTACCACATTATTAGCTAGCTGATATGCGATTTTTAAAAATATTATTGTTATTATGAGTTTTGGTGGATATTGGATATTACTGGATATATATACTATTGTGCATTTTTATTTTGTGGCACATCCAGTGTCATGGTACACAATGCTTGAAGTTATTAAACAATAGTTATGTGTCATCATTTTATATTAAGCTTGTCAAAAAAAAAGGTGATCATTCGTTCATTCACTCACTAATTGAGCAAACTACTTGCACATTCCAGAAGGTTGTAGACATTTCATAAAGGAGTTTGTGAATTTCGTGATTATTTCAGGGGACAGCCAGTGTAGTAGGCCTAGAGTGTTTCTTTAGTATAAACCATAGTGAACGTTATCCACAAGTTTCCTACGTCCCATGAGGCCTTGCGTCAAAAGTGGGTGCGTCTTCCGGTTCGAAGTAAACAAGCGAAACGTGACACTCATTCATTCATTCGACTATCGATTAATCATTAATATTTATACTAAAATGTATTATTTAATTTGTTTAACTTTTTATCAATTACGAATGCAATGAAAATACAAAAATACAGCGTGTTTTTCCACGATGAGTTCTTTATTACAAGATCAACTTGTGGCAGTTAAACTGGACATTCGGTTATGGCTAAACTTGAAGATATGCGCTGCGGTGCTCTGGACTGCCGGTGCGAGTCGGCGTTTTTTAAACAGAGACCCTTGTTTGTTCCTAAATAGTAATAAAAAAGAATCATGTTAAATAAAACCGAAATCGCGATACTTAGATCCACGGACCTGTGTCGCGGTCAGGGAAGGCAGAATCACGATACGCCCTTCCCACTCCCAGGGATATCCTTCCCGTCCAGATCCAATATAGCTACCATATCTTTACTATTTGTATTATTTGAAGTTAACATTATAAAATTTGTAGACCTACACCACAAAACTAGTTGAGGATAAATTATTTAAAATTGGGCGATTCCAGCATTATGGACGTGACATTTGCAGTCAAAATATAAATTCTCCGAAAATACATTTAGGCTATTGAAACCTCGGTTTATATACATATCATATCATATCAATAAAGGAGTCCAGACATTAGAAATATATAGCACATGCATTTTGTATTTAATATGAGGGAAATACACGAGGGTGACACAAAAAAAAAAAACTTTAACTTTTTGAAAGCACTGAGCCTTTATTTAAAGTTAATTTCGTTTTGTATTAATTGTATCTTAATTTCAATCAATGTTTCATCAACAATTTACCTGGATTTAGTAAATAATAAGTAGCGGTAAATATAGCAGACAATAATCAAGACACGGAGGCGCTGGCGCCTGAACTGCAGCTCGTCTCATAAATGAACCGAAACTCAGCGTCTACTTGCCTTACAGACCTGAGAAATATATTTATAGCCTATATTAAATTAGATATACTATGAAATGTTTACTGTGTGGCATTCATGTTCTGAATATGTTGCTTCACAGTAGCCTTCACTTAAAATCTTTAGTCCAAGATTGTTGGATAATACAATTTGCCACTGAATTAGTTTAGTCCGGTTATAGGCCTATGTACAACCGCGAACAGCACATGTTGTCCCTGAGCTCCGTAACGACATCTCTCATAAAGGTTTGCGACTTATTTTAAATAGTAAAATATTATCTGAAAAACACCTAGCCTCTTCGCTAAATAGCACACAAAATACCATTGGTATGCTACTTCCGCCGCCTGACCGGAAGTTGCACCCACTTTATTTTTTACAGTAGCGCCCCCCGGAAACAGGTGGATAGAGTGCATTCAATCCCAAAATGCACCGCAATACAGAGTGTACAACTGATGTTCACTCAACCATTACAGACATATACACATAGATTCCTCATTAGTGGCTGTTTCTATGGGTCGCTATACGTAAGCTGTACGCCATATTGGAACGGTCAAAGCAGGTCCGTGAACACTCGAGAGCAAATTGACTGTGCGTCTGCAACCATAGTTAGACGCATGTATGAATATCTATATCTGCAATAGACTTAAGCAGATGATTTTGTCGAAGGCGTCAGCGAACACGACATTAAAAAGTTACCATATTAAACGTACAGTATGTATTTTTTGGCCACCAGGGCGCACTCGATCTAAATAATAACAAAAGACGTACTTTGATGACGTCGGGAAAGAGCGTGGGCTCACGGGAGTTGTTGTCGCTGTCAGACAACCAGCCCTCTGAGGGAGAGAGAGAGAGAGGGATTGCGCGCGCGAACCAGCGATACAATGTTCATTGGAACACGCGCGATCTGTCATTCCCCACATTCCTCACTCATTCTAACTATGTATTTTGATAATCACGGCTTTTCGAACAGAGGTATATATGAATTATCAGACCCCTATTGAATCAATATTCCATCTAGCTAGTATTAATAGATGTTTAAAAACACGGTCACCTCACGTTAAAATATTACGTTTATACTATGATATCGAACAGGATAACGTTAGTGAACTGCATATGAAGCTACTTTCTCCAGCTATATATAGAACAAATATGAATTTACATTATAGCTACACGAGAGCTAGCCCGTCTGCGTTTTACACATGACATCATTTCACAAAATATACGGATAGATATAGTTAGCTGAATGGGTGCTTACCTGTTTATTAGAATGCAAGCGAGATCGGCATCTCTCTGTAGCCTATATTTAGCTTGTCACGAAGCTCTCTACATTTTTTAAATGCAACCCTACAGTTTACCAGTGTCATGCTTCTTCTCCTGTCCCAACCCTTCTCGGGTCATATTTTTCACCCGTACGCTAGGGTGACCATATTTTGATTACCAAAAACCAGGACACTCGGCCAGCAGTTTTTTTTTTTTAAACCAGGACATTTTCATCACTTTATTAAACAGCCAGGACGGCCAGGACAGAACGTGAAAACAGGACATGTCAGGACTGTTGGTCACCCTAACGTCTGCGCTTTGAGCTGGCTCCAGCAGCAGAACGTGCAGGCAAAGCGTAACCGTGGTTCATAACTTACAGGGCTGCCAACTCTCACGCATTCAGCGCAAGACTCACGCAATTGAGCCAATTCTCACGCTCTCACACCACACCCCTGATTTCTCACGCTGAAGTGTCAACCCGGTCGGTCAAAGCCAGAAAGATGAGTTTATCTACCTGTTGAGCCACTCGTGATCGATTAGTTTTACCGCAAATTAGCTAAAATATCCTGTAATCTAGAGCGAGCGTGCATGCGAGACAGATGTTGAGCTCCTAACCGCGCACGCGCACGATGTCAGAGAGGTAGCGAGCGAGAGATCTTGCGCGTGCAGCCAAACCCCCCTCAAGTTTGGTGCAGTTGCAAAATGATACTAGCAACTACTTTTTTTTCTACGTCGTTTTCTTTTCTTTTATTGGCGGTAGTCCGGTGTTCCCCTTTGTGTTTGGCGGTTCCGCAGGAAGTTAGAGAAAATAGAGTCAAAGGATATATGACGCAATAAACGGAAATAAAGAAACGGCCCGTGTCTTCGAATTAAACTCCATTTCTCCGGATTTGAAAGTTGGTGGAAACTGTCGGGATAATGCAAGTACGTATCTCATAGAAAAATATAATATAGATACAGTTATTTTTGCTATTTTTAAAGCAGAAAAAAATACATATTGTGCCTTTAAAAGTAAAAACATTAGGTACCATAGTAAAAACCTGTAATATTGAGTTACTACATATAACAACACAAACCGACACATTCTCTCCTGTGAAAGGTGAGAATGTGGCATCTACGTATACATTAGGAATACATGCCCTCAACCAGATACTATTGCTGTCACTGTGTCCGAAATCTCCCATTACTCACTATAGTGGACTATATAGTGAGCTCGCCATTTTGTAGTGCTGTCCGAATGTATAGTGATGATTATTATACCCTATATAGTCCACTCAATGTATCCCAGAATGCATTTTGAAAAGTAGTGTACAACCGAAGGTCACTAACCCAAGCCCTACATACCATCGTGCATTGCGCTGATCGCAAAAATGGCGGATGGACGTCAAGGAGAGCAGCGCGACAATACGAATTTGTCATACAAATGTAAGTTATGTTCGTTTTCTGTCTAGAAATCCTGTTTCTTTTGCTAATCCGCGAAATCTTCTGAATCACGAGAACAAAAAAAAAATATATATATATATAAAAATTGAGTGGGATCTCCACAGAGTCTAAAAGCTGTTTTATTAAGAGTATTATGAGCAAGATATTTGATAATGTAGATCTGTTTTTTTCTAATGTCGACAGGCAAGAGAAAATGGTGTGGTGCGAAAATGAAAATATATGTGTATTAATTTTATTTATGTTTATAAGTTATAATCATGTGTGGAGTGACGCATTATAACAGAAACGGCCAGAAATGACTTTTAATTTTACAATTTTGGAGAAATAAGCTCAATATAATAATGTATTTATATTGTAATGTATTTATATAAAAAAAAAAAATCTATTTAGCCCAGAGCTGGCTCGGCACCAGCTGACAGATGATGGCGCGTTTAAATAGTGCGACAGTAATGCCGTAATCAACGGCGCCGAGAGACGATCGAGTAGTGTCCGAAAGTGGTGTTTCTATTATGCTGGTGAGCTCACTAGTGCTCTACTCCCTACCCCCTACATAGGGGTTAGGGAGTAGTGGTTTGAGTGGAGATTTCGGACACAGCCTATATGTAACGTTAGATTTCACATTTGACCGCTCCGACACACTTGCACGCCCGCCATCTTGGAGCGGTCAGCGTGTCATCACTCACAGTATAATCAATGATGCTACAACATTGCACAGCTTCTGGTTGTGATACCGCCGAGATTTCAGTTCCCTGAAGATATGGGATAACCTATCACAGGTGAGAATGTGTTGGTTCGTGATTTTATATGTATTAACTCAATATTACAGGTTTTTATTACATTTACATTTAATCATTTAGCAGAAGCTTTTATCCAAAGCGACTTACAAATGAGGAGAGCAATTAAGCAATCAAACTAAGAATAGGGCAACAACAGCAAGTGCAGTGACCAGTCCCAGTTAATCCAGAACAGTACATTTAGCAGGGTGTTTAAAAAAAAAAAAAATAGATATAGAATAGTAAGTGTTAGTATTAATGGGTCAAGTGTTGACGAAAAAGATGCGTCTTTAGCAGTTTCTTGAAAATTCTTGGGTTGATATAGGCAGGTCATTCCACCAGCTTGGGACAGTCAAAATAAAGGTCTGTGAAAGTGATTGTGTTCTTCTTTGGGATGGCACCACAAGGCGCCTTTCACTTGCAGATCGCAAGCTCCTGGATGGCACCTTATGATATTATGGTAACTTTTTAATGTTGTGTTAGCTAACGCCTTCATATTCCCTGCTTTGTGTTGCTTTCCCTGTATTGTGTTAGTTTCGCAAAATTATCTGCTGAAGTTTATTGCAGACATACCCCTGGTTTCACAGACAAGGCTTAAGTCTAGTCCCAGACTAAAATGGAAATGACTAAAGGGATGTGCCACAAAATCTAACGGCATGTGCCAGTGGCACCATAACGTAAGATACCATACCATTTGAAAGAACGATCTTAGTATTTACCCTTCGGAACTGGAAGCAACGGGTTACCAGCACGCTGGTGCCAAAGCGTGAGGAGTAAAGTCCATGGTACTACAATCAAAACAAGTCCCAGGAAGTCCTTTCTCTTCGGCATGTCTTACCTGTGGCAAACAAGTCACCTTAGAGATTGGTATTAAACCAAATTATACAGTTTAAGCTTTCAACGATTATGAAAACATGATAATTGAGATGATCTCAATTGTTCTGTTAAAAAAAGGGTTTTGTGAGGAAGAACAGTGAATGAACCAGTAAAACCAGTCAAATAAAGCAGTTTACTTAACTCACCCAAAGGCATTTATTTAGCCTACTAACCCGAGGAATCCGACGAAAACAGCGCAACATTATAACTTGCATCTGCACAAAATAACGCAAATGCAGAAACATGAACTTAAATCATGTTGTAAATACGCTCTGTGGTAGATTTTTCACCTACGCATCTGACTTAAGCACTAACTTGCTGCGCAGCAATAACTAAACAGACTCCAGACAATGCCTTCGAATATGCTTTTAATCACGGCCAGAGGATCTCAGTCAAATTTCAGAGAGAATCCCACCAGCAAAAAGAATACAACAGTTTTTATAGAAGAGGAGCATGGCAAAGGTGACAAGATACATTACATAATTTTCCTACAATATGATTGGTTCTTCATTTGCATAATTCAGCAAACCCTTCTGTTAATAGGTAGAAGCAAACTCTGGAGATTCTTGATTTACTTCACTTTTCACTCAACTCAAAGTCATGAGTTTATAAATATAGATATCTGTCTAGTTTCATTTCCCCTTTTGTTATGTTCGGACATGATTCAGACACTGACTGACTGAGTGTTTGGGGACATTTCAGGTTTCAAAAGCATATAATTGATAATCCTGCAAGAAAAATAAATGTTATATGATTAATTAAAAAAATCATCACAGCTCTTTCTGTAATAAAACATAAAATACTTCACAATATTGTATTGCAATACTGTACTCGTTTTCACAAGGGCTGATACATGTTTAAACCTCCTATTAATGTTTAACGTCTGTAAATACATCATTTTGTTTATTTTTTTTGCTTCAGATTTAATGACTTTTCATAATTTAATGGGGACAACTCTGTAAACATAAAATTAACCTGCTAAAATTTTTTCAATGTCCTGTACACATTTTGTAGCATCGGTGTTCCTTGGGGTCAATTTGACCCCAAACTCTTTTAGTTGTATAATAAAACAGAAGAAATATTAACATTTCACACACATTTGTTTTGGTTGTTTTTTTTTGAGGTCACTATAACATGTTATACTTTGAATTTATAATGTTCATTGTAATTTTACATATTCAATATCATATTCAAAAAACGTCCCTCTGTTTTAGGGCTCTAACCAAACATAACCATATCTGTAGTATTGTGAGAACCACTAGTAGTTCACATGACATGTGATATAATTCTCATCAGAACTAATAATTCTTTCCTGTGCCATGGGGAGTGGAAAACATAATTTTTGCGAGAACTTTGATGTTTCCCGTGCCATGGGGGAGGGGAAAACATAATTTTTGCGAGATTGACCCCAAACATAACTCGTGTTACTATCCTTGATAAAATAAATATTTTTCTTTCCAAATGTTATATATTACAAAAATATATATTTAGAAATATTATAAAACAAATAAAACCCCAAATATATTTATACTTTTCCAATTTTAGGTCAATCAGTCAGATTTTATGTTGATTTCTACATTTGTCCATAGTTGTGGAATGGGTATTTTGGATGTATAAGGGGTTAGGTGGGGTGGGGAGGGGAGTGGTGGGTGGATGTCAACTTAAAAGGTCACTTAAAGGGATAGTTCAGCCAAAAATGATATTTAACCCATGCATTACTCACCCTCAAGCCGTTTGAGATGCATCTGTCAATCTTGTTTCAGACGAACACATTTTCAGTTATTTTAGAAAATGTCTTAGACCCTTCAGTGGATATAATGTGAAGCAATGGGGTCCACCTCCTTCAAGTCCCAAAATGTGCATACATCCTTCACAAAAGTAATCCATCCGGCTCCAGGGGGATAAACGAAGGCCTTCTGATGGTAATCCGTGCGGTTTTGTCGTAAAAATATACATATTTAAAACTTTATAAATGAAAATATCTGACTTCCGGCAACGATCGACGCGCGTTCACAGGTGATGGAAGTCAGCGTACGAGGTAAGACGTAGCGTAGGAACTGTTGTGACGTAGAACGAACGCGCCAGCGCAGCCAGAGAGCAGAGCAAAACAAAACACGAAAGCGCGTGAACGCACGCGCGTCGATCGTTGCCGGAAGTCAGACATTTTCATTTATAAAGTTTTAAATATGTATATTTTTAGGACAAAACCGCACGGATTACCCTCAGAAGGCCTTCGTTTATCCCCCTGGAGCCGGATGGATTACTTTTGTGAAGGATGTATTCACATTTTGGGACTTGAAGGAGGTGGACCCCATTGCTTCACATTATATCCACTGAAGGGTCTAAGACATTTTCTAAAATAACTGAAAATGTGTTCATCTGAAGCAAGATTGACATATGCATCTCGAACGGCTTGAGGGTGAGTAATGCATGGGTTAAATATCATTTTTGGCCGAACTATCCCTTTAAGTAGTCAACAAAGACATAAATTACCTGAGACAAACCTTTGTAAAAAAAAATATATATATATTGTGGAGGTTTAAATTACTGGGGTCAAATTGACCCCAGTTGGTAAAAAATGTTATTAGATTTGAGGGTAACAGGAGGGTTAAACTAATATATAAAATATCTGAGCATTTTTGTTTTATATATATTTTTTATTTGAATTCTTGTCAACTACAATGCCATTGACTGGTATTCAATGCCATTTTTGCCATTTTGCCAATAAATGACATGACTAATACTGCTAAAATTAAAATAAAAAGTCAAATTTTAGTGAAAAGACTAAAACTGTGTGAAGATAAACAATACAACTGACCAGTGAGCGTAGGTTCAAACCTTGATTTTATTATTTTATAAACTTTATAGTTTAACAAAATAAATGCAATTTGTTAACAGTCAGACACGATTTGGATTTAGGCCAGTGTTTGTCAAAATCATCCATCCATTTTCCAACCCGCTGGTCCAATGTGGCTAAGGTGTAATATCATACAGGTAAAAATTCCTTTTGATTAATAAATGGTTTAATTAGGGTTTATACATAGTTTCCATGACTGAGTTCAAGATAAATCATCAAACTGGAGCTGCCAGTTTCAAATGATTATTAACAGCAAGCACAAACTATACAAAAGCGGCAGCTGAATTCAATCACTCGTTTCATTCCCTCCCTCAAGTGAAATATAGCAGTGGACTAATGTAGGGAATAGTCAATGAGGGTATAGGGGGCGTTATCGAACACAGCCCTGGGCATGATATAGGCTAATCATTGCTCCCTTTCGTGTCCTGTTGGTCTAACTGAAATAATATCTCTAGAGTTCAAATATATTCGAAAAATAATTCGAATTTTTGAATATGTTGAATATAATTTACTAATATGTTTTTTAGGAGTTTTCAGTATGTTGAGGAATTGCACTACAACAAAGCTGATCATATTTATTTTGATTTATTATTTCGATATTATTTTATTTTCCTAATTTTTTACATATATTTTTCATTTGTTTTCCAGTTAAAATATATCAAGTTTTTTTAAAGTTTAATAAATGCATGACGTTTCCAAAGTCAATGAGTAATTGTTTTAAATAACCATTGAAGGGTTGGTCAAAATCCCTTGCCTCTTCAAATACATCTATAATCATAAATCCTTTTGAATGCTTATATACTTCCTTTATAAAAATCCATAATCAAATATGTTCATTATCATATACTCATTTTTATATTCTTTGTGCTTGTGAAATTATATTTTCTTAAATGCATGTGATGGAAGTAACCAGTTTCTTTTAGGTGCATTCCAATCTTACTTTGAGATTGCACGTAGTACACGCAGGACATGAAGGCCACGTAACCCACAAGGCCGTTTGTCTCTTTCTCTGGGATCAGTAGAAAGGTTGATATAGGGTCCTAAAGGCAGCGTGGACACAGATGATCCTTCGCTGGACAGATGGTCAAGCTATATTGAGCGTTACTATCGAACTTTAATTGTTGTATTAAAATGTATTCTTTCCAGTATATTTCCTTCCTTGGGAGTAAATGCCAGTTATCTGTTTTTCTCCCAAACGAGTGAATGTTTTAGCATTATGTTTTGGTATACTTAACTGATAATAAGGAGCTCAGACTCTCTTCAGCCTTGATGGGAGCTGTTATTTGCTAGTGTCTGTTATTTGTGTGTGTGCGTATGACATTCTATGTAGGTTCTGGACGTTCGGACCAGACACCTCGGTGCCCTTCTCTAACCTGCGAGGCCACCACAGACCTACATCTAATGAGTGGACGACAACTATCTTTACTAATGGCGATAGGCACCCCTATCTCCTCACATGTGTTAAATTGTTTAGGCTCTTAATGTTTTTTAGCCAATGAGAATCATTCAACCTGTAAGCAATGACGTAGCTTAGACCTTGGAAATGGTATAACTGCTGTGATCTTTGTAACTGTAAGCGGGGCGGCCTACGAACTCCTGTGCGAGTCTTGAAGCTGACTTCTGCTGATGAAACTGCAAACTATCTTCAGTAAAACTTTTCTTTAATTTTTTATAATTCTGACTCCGGGTCTTCATTCTTCATATCTGGTTCTGGGTCTTTAACTGTACACCCCCTTACGCCATGATCTAAATGTTTGCCATAATCAAGCATCCCTGCTTCATAGGTGCCATTTGCTAAGGCAAGAATCATTATTATCAATGCTTTGGGTTAGAGATTTGAACAATTTTGAAAGCATTTGCTGCCATCACTGCACACATCCCTGAAATGTGCAGCATGATTTATAGCTTTTAGGATGAGTTAAGTCAGGTTCTACTTGAGATTCTCTGCAGCTTCTTTTTCCCAGAAAATAGGTCAGGATAAGCTTTAAATTTTGCATCAGTAGCAATTGAATGGAGATTTGAAGAGACCAAAAATTTGAATGCATCCTCACAATCTCTGGTCTCTTAAAAGAGCTGTTTGAGTATGTGTCTTCAATTTCATTTCTAGATACTCCAGCAGGACATTCCCAATGATAGAGATGTTTTTCTGTTTCTCTGCATGTTAAATGAGCTTACCGGTGTTTATCCCTCTCTTTTCATAGTCCCCGCAGCAGGCAACTCCATCAGGAACTGAGACATGCGAATAATTGAGACACATAATCACATTTAGAATCATTTAGAAATTTTTTAGAGCATAACTAGAACAAATAAATGTCACAGATTTGCATAAACAGGAAGAATCTGGTCAGGAACAGAGCAGCCAAGTTCTAAACACACACACACACACGCACATACATTCGCTCTCTGTCAATAATTTGGGTGTTAGATTTAGGTCAGACCATTGTGTGTCTCAGTAAGTCACAAAATAATGAGCGCCGCCAGGGAATCAGACTGGAGTCTGATTAAGCCACTGAATGGAGGTTGACAATTCAAGATCTTTACCAAAAATGTGTGCACCTTTTGATGGAAATAAATGTTGTGATGGCCATGATGTGTCTTCCTACATGGTTGTTTAAGAAATGAAAAGCTACACACTCCATCAATTAGGGTTAGAAGAATTGTTGGCAAACATATAACATGCTAGAAACATAATAATCACTGTAATAATGATCCAGTCATAGACTCAAGCATTTCCCTATTTAAATCCAAACAGGGACTTTTTTTTATTGTCCGGGCAGTGTATAAATATTTGTATATATTCATAACATTATATAAAAACCTATATAAAATGATTATATAAAAATCTAATATAAAATTATTTAAAAATATCTATCAGTATTTATATAACATGGAAGTACTTGCATTGTACTGACATTATGCTAATTTATATTAAACGCATTGCATTTAACAGTAAAATATAAGAGGAAAATGAAAAATAAACATTAAAAAATGAATGTGGAGGACTGTGCTTATTTGTCATTAAAAAATGGCATAATGCAAACAAATCTTTTCATTATGGACATGATTTTATGAGATTCATTCATAATGTTCTCCAAAACACTGTCAAATAACCCAAACTCCTTTACATTTTCTTCATAATCACTGGTTCAATCTTTCTGAAGATCCTAAGCATCCTAATCTTTTGCCTGTCCCCATTTCTTATGCAAGAGGCCTAGATTCACTCCTTACTTGTTTAGACAAACATTTAAACAACCAATAAAAAGGCAGCACTGCTTGGTGCCTCACACTTGTCTCGGGTTTGTTTATTGTGCGCGTGTCCCAGAGGGAGATATGGATGTGTTGCTAAATTTGGCTGGAAGAGAAAGCCGGAGATCTATTCAGCACAACTGAAGCTTGCATAAAAAAAGCTTAGTTTTCTTTCACAATTTCTTCTCAATGTTTAAAACTGTGACAATAAAACATTTAAACCCCATACATCTCACACTTTTCCATTTAAGAAGAAAGCATATCACCATTTAAAAATGTTTAAAGCCAGTTATACTTACATATTGCATCTATCTCTCGTTGTCTTGACACAACCATTTACACATTGTATCAGTCAGATATCCTGCTAGTTGCCTTTGAGAGAGAAAAGACAATAAGAGATGGAGAGAGTGTGTGGGCAGTGCCAGGGCCAGCAGGGGGATGAGAGGTCATCCCTCCGGAAGAATGCGTCCTCTCATTCTGACAACAAAGACTGCAATTGTGGATGCTGATGGGAGATGGCAGCAAAAACAAAGGGCAATCATCAACAACGTCACCAACTGAAATTCCCAAAACATGAGGAATAATATTAGGCTACCTCAAGAATGAGGCTTTGTTTTACCAATGTTTAGTTTAATTTATTAATAAAGCACGTTTAAAAACAACAGATGTTGAAACCAAAGTGCTGTACAACAAATAAAGAACATACTAAAAACATCTGAAAAACCAATTGGACAAATGCAAATGATACACCCTCAAACAGAATTTAAACATAAAGAATTAAAACAAATAGATTCTTCAAATAGATTTAAACTGCCTGGTTCAGATTTTGGCACGATCCGTAGGGTTTGGTGGGGATTCGTAATCGACAACGGGCGTCGGGACGCAAGATTCGATCGTTTCATCTTGTAGGCTATAGTGTTTCACAGTGGACGACAACCGACGCCTTCTGCGATGCTTCACGGCATCACGATTTTTTTTTACGGTCCTCCACGACGGGTTCCGTCCGGTTCCGTCAAGAGCGATTGAGTGTGCGCGCGAGTGAGTGCGTGTGTGTGTGCGCGTGTGTGTGTGTGTGTGTTTGAGAGTGAGTGCGTGTGTAGGCTATGTATGTAGGCATTTGTGCGTGCGTGTGCGACGGCACGCGATGACTGGTCGAAAAGCAACGTGTAGTCTGACATGTTTTTTGTCCATGACACGAAAAGATTTTAGTCAAAGTCAAAATCGCGTAATCGTGTAATCTGAAACAGTGACTATTGTAACAGACAAAAATATCGTGTAATCTGAACCATTAGGGAACCTGCACCTCTGTCTGAGACTGAGGTGGAGATTAGATAGCTAATCAGACTGTCAGAAAGTAAATTCAGACTGAGGTGGATATAATGAAATCAGACTGAGGTGGAAATCCAGCAGAGAAGGAGATCAGACTGAAAAATCAGACTGGGTGGAAATCAGACAGGATGAGATCAGACTGAGTTGGAAATCGGAGAGTGAAATCAGACAGTGAACGCGCTGTGGTGGATGTCAAGGAGTGAAATCAGACTGTCAGACAATCAGAAAGTAAAGTCAGACTGAGGTGGATATCAGACAATAAAATCAGTCTGAGATGGAAATCCGACAGAGGAAGAGATCAGACTGAGTTGGAAATCGGAGAGTTAAATCAGACTTGGGTGGATATCTGAAAGTCAAACTGAGCTGGAAATCAGACTGATGTGGAGACTGGATAGTGAAATCAGACTGAGATGGAGACTGGATAGTGAAATCAGACTGAGATGGAGACTGGATAATGAAATCAGACTGAGGTGGAGACTGGATAGTGAAATCAGACTGAGGTGGAGACACTGAGGTGGAGACTGGATAGTTAAATCAGACTGAGGTGGAGACTGGATAGTGAAATCAGACTGAGGTGGAGACTGGATAGTGAAATCAGACTGAGATGGAGACTGGTTAGTGAAATCAGACTGAGGTGGAGACTGGATAGTGAAATCAGACTGAGGTGGAGACTGGATAGTGAAATCAGACTGAGGTGGAGACTGGATAGTGAAATCAGACTGATGTGGAGACACTGAGGTGGAGACTGGATAGTGAAATCAGACTGATGTGGAGACTGGATAGTGAAATCAGACTGAGGTGGAGACTGGATAGTGAAATCAGACTGAGATGGAGACTGGATAGTGAAATCAGACTGAGGTGGAGACTGGATAGTGAAATCAGACTGAGATGGAGACTGGATAGTGAAATCAGACTGAGATGGAGACTGGATAGTGAAATCAGACTGAGGTGGAGACTGGATAGTGAAATCAGACTGAAATGGTAATCAGGCAGAAGAGGAGATCAGACTGAGTTTGAAATTGTGCAAATAGAACCAGTTCCTGAATGCAAACTCTACAATCTGAAAGTATGCATAATGACTGTTGCTATGGCAACAGAGGGAACAAATCTGGTGGCAGATCGCTGGTAAAAACGACAGACGTTCGCTCCTCTCTTATGTTCTCCCTCCCTGTATTTCTCTCTCTCAAACTGATGTATATCGTTTCAATGTAAGATTTCCTTACTACAATCTCTACAAAAGATGTGTAAACACAGAAGCTGAAAATCCCTTGCCCTGGTTAAACTGACAAATCACACATATACCAAGAGACAAGTTTTAGTGGCTTCTAGTTTTAACAGAAAAAAAAAATCATTTATTCAGGTCATTAAAAGCTATTAATGCAATCCTTTACTATACGGGACAGTGCACATGTGAGCTCCTGCGGTTTGGCTGATGTCCATTTATTGATGTCCATGCACATGTCACAGAGTTCAGAGAAAACACCCTGTCCTACTCGATGCCTTCAGCCCGCAGATAGAAAACCCTGCACGGTCACATCCATGTGCTAATCACAGTTTCTCAGCTGGAGAGACAAAACCCAGAAAGGAAACATACAGCGACATATTAACAGCCTTGTCTTAGCACAGCACTTCCATGTGGCTGGGTCTCTAATTGTTTTAGAAATTACATTAGCAATGTCAGAGTATTAATGATGGTTCAATCCATTAATTGTAGAAGAGTTTTTTTTTTACCTGAATGCTTTCAAGTGTGCCGCTTCCCGCCCTGTACAAATTCCTCAGTCATTTTTGTTTTTCTTCCCTTGCTCCTCCAAATGCTTTTAGTGATTCATTTAAAGGGACATTCTAATCTAAGTTTTTACAAAACAAAGAAAACAAGACAGACACTGTAACAACCTTATCTGAAGAGGAGTAAAGCATGCTGCTTCTCTCTTTCTTTCTCTCTCTGTATGTCTCACTCTCACACACACACATGCACAAACACACGTAATGAGTTTAAACATGGAGATGTCGATTTCTGAACATTTCCATGGGTGGACAGATCTATTAGAGACTTTAGGCATTCAACTGTTATTTGAACTGCAATATTATTACCGGTATACTAAGTGTTTCATTTGACTTTGGCTGTAAAAATCTAAACAGCATGTCAGAAGGACACAGAGAACTTTGTGCTGTGTTTAAAAGTGAGGGTAATTTAAACCCCAAATTGTAAAAAGTGATGGAAACCTGCAATTTTTTCTTAAAAAGCTGTTTTTTATTGATTTTTTTATTATTTATTTAACCTGTAAAATGAATTTTGTTGGTACAAATTATTGTATTAATTAGGTTTATTCAGCAATATTAGCCTAAATAATATTTTTGACTTGATTAAAATCTGTTCATTTAGATGTTTTTTGTTTTAGTTGTTTTTTGGTTACCAGTGTTTTTCAGTACAGACATTATCATTGAAATTTTGAGTCACCAAGGCTACTGGTCACATATTTTACTCCAGTGGATATTTCTCAGGGCTGCCCAACATGTTGTCACACTATATGGGAGGTTGTCACAGTGGAAATCTAAATATTTTCTAAATAATAATTTCAATAATAATATAATAAAAAATAAAAAAATTATTATTTGCTTACATTTCAGCAGAAAGACATTGCAACAATTATGGAACATAAAAACATTATTTGAAATAATATTTGTGTTATTTGAAATAATAAATACAACATCATATCACCATAAATATGAATTGGTTTTATATTAATTATTCCCCCGGTTTCACTGACCAGTCTTAAACCTGGTAGTCCCAGATTAAATGCATGTTTGAGCTGTTTAATTTAAATCAACTGGAACTGACATACCTTAACATAATTATGTCAGTCCCATTGTTTTGTCTCAAGATGCACACTAGCAATGTAAAAAAAATTGATAATATAATGCAATAAAAAAAAGGCATGTTTATAAAATATACTTAAATGCCCTAATTAAACTAAGGCCTAATCCTGGCTTAATCTAAGTCCTGTTTGTGAAACCAGTCCATAAAGACAAAACAGGGCATACTTTATGTTTCTATTTCCGCCATCTAGTGGCTGTAGTGCAATGGCTGGCTACATCTTTGCTTCAGCACCATAGGACATGATGTCATGTTAAAGGGATAGTTCACCCAAAAATAAAAAGTCATTAATTACTCACCTTCATGTCGTTTCAAGACTTTCGTTCATGTTCGGAACACAAATGAAGATATTTTTAATGAAATCTGAGAACTTTCTGTTCCTCCATTGACAGCTGTTGTTACACTTTGACTCTTCAAAAAGTTCATAAAGAGATCGTAAAACTCCATTTGAATTGAGCGATTTAGTTCAAATTTTCTGAAGAGACATGATCACTTTATAGATGATAAACAGATTGAATTTAGGCTTTTATTCACATAAACATTCATCAACTAATCAGCCTAATATTAAATCTGTTCGTCATATAGTGACCAAGTCTAGAAAAATTGGACTAAACCTCTCAATCCATATTGATTAGTTTTACGATGTCTTTATGAACTCTTTGAAGCATCAGTGTCAGATGCGTATCTGTCAATAGGGACAGGAAGTTTTCGGATTTCATCAAATAGGCTCTATAGGCCTATCTTAATTTGTGTTCCGAAGATGAACGAACGTCTTACATGTTTGGAACGAGGAATTAATTAGGCTAATTAATTAATGACTGAATTTTCATTTTTGGGTGAACTAATCCTTTAACTTTAGTAAACTTTCGAGTCAAACCGGAAATTCATAAGTCATTAAAAATAATTACTTAGGCTGCCTGATGCAGTGAGATCCAATCAGAAAGGAGAAGTGATAAATACAAATGATTTTATTTATAAATAAAGAATAAAATGAATAATAAAAAATAATAAAACAATGATTATTTAGATAAATGTGTAAGTAATAATCGGATTTAGTCCTCCTTAACTAAATATCTCTTAGTAAAATAATATTGTCCATGACATGAGCGAGATTCAAGAGCGAGCAATGTACGAGCTTTGCCAATTCACAATATTTATAGAAGGCCTATGTTCAGATCAGATCAGGAAATGTTAATATTTTCAAAAATATATTTTCTAAGAATCAGCTATAGCCTCTTGGTATTACATTCTGAAAGCGTATTAAACATTGTGGTTTTAACACTATAGAAACAGAACAAGACAAATACGCATTTTCAACATGTCTGGACTTTATGCTAATACTCTCTGAAAAAAAAACACAAGCTCATGCAACATTTTATATTAGATTCGATAACAGACATTGACGAGAGATATGTCTCAACTTTTAGAGAAGTGACAGCATGACTGTATAGCCTACTTTTTCAGAGCAGAGATAACCCAAATATTAAAAGATATAATTGACAACATATATAATAGACATTAATAAATTGATTAATACAAGAACAATGTGTTTGAAAGGATTCATCATAGAAATCACCATAAAGAATATCATAATAATCATAAGCAATAATTTTCTTCATCATTACCACAACTAATGCTTTTTAGTTCAATCCAGCAGTTAAAAATAATACTGCAGGTATATTGATTTGAAATCTTAGAGGAGATTTAAAACTACTCCACAAATGCAGCAAACAATATAAATGTGCCACTAAGGACTGCAAGAAGACTAAAGCCCGCCCACCGCGACATAAATGACAGGTTGACAGCCAATCGGAACAGAGATTAGAGAAGGAGCTCCCGCAACGGCGTGAATTCTGAACGCGACCTCGGGCTGTCAGAGGTACATTTTATTACTTCTTTCTAATGAAACTGTCAAGCAACATTAACTGTTCAAACAAGATATAAGTCGAGAAATATTGCTATGTATCTTAGCATTAGCCTACATAATAAATACGTTTAGTCTGCACTCTGCACAGTGGTAAAAAGGACGCTTGTTGTTGAGGTCAGAATCAGTGTTGTTACTGCATTCGGCGTTTTGATGCACTGACGTCACCGCACGGTTTTGAGTTTTTGTAATCTCGTGCGGTGCGCGTGCTGATACCAAAGCGCGCTTGCGCTGTCAAAGGCTTTTTTACGACTTAAAACGCTCAGGAGGATCAAAAACGCCTCCTTTATTCACACAGCATTTTTTAACTCAACGTTTTTTCACACAGCATTTTTTCAATAATCGTTTAAATTAATTCTTACTTCCATTGAGAGGACATGTGTCCCCATGCAATGTGCAGAAAGCACTTATCATGTTATTTTTATCCGGAGTTTGGCATTCTTGCAAGAGATGTTCCCTTGACCCCTGCATCATGTTTCAAATTCATATTGCTGTTTAAGTCTATGGCCACTCAAGAAACCCTTTGGCATTTAGACTGCATGAGGTCTCTGGAAAGTGTGGAATTTTCATGAAAGCGTCCTCTGTTCCCCTCTGATTTGTCTGATTGTAAAAGACTAAATATTGCTGAGTCTTTGTTTTTGCTCAGATGTATTTGGTTGCTGGTCCACTTCACAGCAAGCTGCTTGCATATAGACTAAATTAAACTGACTCTGTGATGTTTTCCAGGCACAGCAGTGAATGCCGGCTGAAGAGCCTGTCGCATGCAAATTTAAGGAAGCTGGACAGGAGCTGAAAATCTTCATCACCCCTTAGAAGTCAGATGAAATTATTTAGACCTTTGGATCAGTTTTTGAAAGTTCTTGAAGTTTCATCAGGAGAAAACTGGTTAACAGAACTGAAGGCTTTTGTTGTGCTATAAGAACTTTTTTGGCTGTAATCTTGCAGCATTGTTTTTGAGTTTTCTTTTATTGTACACTTTTTGCTTGTATTAATTCACAATTTCACAACCGCAATCATGGGGGCAGCAGATTATGGATATTACCGCACTGTTATATTTATCTCAATGTTTGTGGGCTACATGCTATATTACTTCAACCGAAAGACTTTCTCCTTTCTAATGCCATCAGTGATGGAGGAGATTGATCTGGATAAAGAAGATCTTGGTAAGTGTGTTGTGTGTTACCATTCTAAAGTTTGGGATCAGTAAGGTTTTTTTTTTATTTTTTTTTATTTTTTTTTAATATATATATATATAAAGAAATTCATGCTTTTTTCAGCAAGGTTGTGTTGAATTTATCAAAAGTGACAGTAAAGACACTTATGATACAAAAAATTACTGTTTTTAATAAATGCTTTTCTTTTGATCTTTATATTAATCAAAGAATCCTGAACAAAATGCATCACAGTTTCCACAAAAATATTAAGCATTAACTGTTTTCAACATTGATAATAGTAATGTTTCTTGAGCAGCAAAATCAGCATATTAGACTGATATTAGACTGATTTCTGATGGATCATGTGACACTAAAGACTGGAGTAATAATGCTGAAAATTCAGCTTTGCCATCACAGGAATAAATTACATTTTTAAATATATTAAAATAGAAATATGTAATAATATTTAAAAGTATTACTTTTTTGTACTGTTTTTTTTACTGTATTTTTGATCAAAGAGACTGATCAAAAACATTAAGAAATCTTACAGACACCAAACTGTATAGTATATGTGTGTGTATATATATATATATATTTATATCACACAGAGGGTCCCTGCCCAGTCTTTCTATTCACTATTTTCTATTCTTGAAAAAAAACATTGAACGTCTACTGAACGTCTACTGCATTGAAATACAACATTGAATTGTTGTATTTCAATGCAGTAGGCCTATTTCATGGCTCACTAAGAAATCCATGCCAAAGCCACAACACAGCCAGAGTAGGTTCTTTCACTTGTGTCTTTTCCTGTTCCCTGTGATGCAGGGCTGATCACCAGCAGTCAGACTCTGGCCTACGCTATCAGTAAGTTTATCAGCGGAGTGCTTTCTGACCGGATCAGCGCTCGCTGGCTCTTCGCCATCGGGCTCTTCATTGTAGGCACCATAAACATCGCCTTTTCCTGGTCATCCACTGTCATGATGTTTACCGTGCTTTGGTTCGTGAACGGGTTCGGTCAGGGTTTCGGCTGGCCACCATGTGGAAAGGTGCTTCGGAAGGTAAGACTGACCCTTTGCCTTTATAATCTGTCAATATGCACCTGTCGTCCAGTGTTGGCAGTGTGACGGGAATAGTTGGGAACTCCATCTGCTGACCTCACACTGACGAATGCCACTAGATATATTCTTGATGCAACAGCTGATCCTTGTGGAGTCATGCTGCGAGAGTTACGATACACTTAAATCTAATTAAAGCAACCAACAGCAGTTCACTTTGCCAAACCAACCTGGAAGCACTTGTTGGTCTGCGGTAAAATAAATAATATTGAATATGACATACATTTCAGTGGGTGTTCAAATGCATTAAAGTTATTAACTGACATTGCTTTGGATTTAGGTTTATTTGAAAGAACTTAATCTTATTTAATCGCTATTTAGATTCTAAATAGCCTAGGTAGTCTTTTTAGAAAAAATAAACCTAATTATTATATAAGCGGGTTTTTTTTTTTTACTTCAGGAACATCCCAAAAAGAGGTTTTATGCGTTTTTATCTAACATTGGGCAAATGGAATGGCACAGAAACAAGTTACATGAAAGAAATCCTAGTATAAGAAGTTTTTTTTAATCATTTCAAATAAAGGTATGATCAAATTGTTTTTACTCAAGATTTACACATGGTTGTTTATTGAAAGGTGAAGAACAAGCATCATGCCTTGCTTGTAAAACTCAATGACTGTTAAACATATTTTATTGGACTCAACTGTTTTTAATGTAATTTCATTCAGATAAATGATTAACTGGTGTATTTAAAAATGTACCACGTGAATTTTATCTTTGAATTTTTATCTTGTATTAATCAAAAATGTCTTTAGCTAGTTGTTAATTGTTTGGTTTTTATTATTCGCTTGCCATGGTCCTGAAGATAGCATTGTTGCTGACATGGCAATATTAAAATAATTAATATATACATTATCCAACATTGCTTAGCAATTTTGACCTCGACATGTAGCTAAGTTGACCATACTATGGAGCCCCTAAAGGGAATTGGTAATGGAAAAAAAGATCTGGAAAAAAATTATGAACAGAATGCTCCATTTTTGCAAGCGGACGCAAAGGTTTTGAAATATATTTTTTCTTCCCATATCTTATATTTTTTTCCACCACCATGTCTCTTTATGGGCTGTGTACTACTTAGATGTTAAACAAACTAGAAGCCTTTTCTAGAAAATAGCTTAAAACTTGTATTGACATTGTGTTAATTGGTTTCCATGAAATCCTTTTTTTTTAATGGCCTTGTTCTGTCTTTTTCCAGTGGTTTGAACCGTCTCAGTTTGGCACATGGTGGGCCATCCTGTGCTGCAGTATGAACCTGGCAGGAAGTCTGGGACCCATCATCACTACAGTGCTGGTTCAGTACTATAACTGGAGAATCATCATGTCCATGTCTGGGGTGATTTGCATGGCCTTCGCTGTCGTTTGCCTTCTGATGGTGAAGAACGAACCCAGTGATGTGGGGCTGCCCAACATTGAGCCTGGAGCTAAAAAGGGCAAAGGGAAGAAGGGAGGTACGAAACTGGTGCTTATTAGTCTCTGGCCGGAGAGAAACAAATAGTAATACTTTTTAATACTTTTATTCATCAAGGATGCGTTAAATTGATCAAGTGACAGTAAAGACATTTGTAATGTTACAAAAGATTTCTATTTCAGATAAATGCTGTTTTTTGATAAATGATGAAACTTTCTATTCAGCATTCTATTTACAACATTGATAACAAATTAGAAATGTTTTTTGAGCGCCACATCAGCATTAGCATATTAGAATGATTTCTGAAGGATCATTTATCACTGAAGACTTGATCAATTCAGCTTTGCGTCAAAGGAATACATTTAGTTTTGGACAATATTAAAATATTAAAACAATTTTAAATGAAAATAATATTTCACATTATTACTGTTTATACTGTGTTTTTTTTATGGAACAGTAGTATGCTTAATTGTTTTTATGTTTATGCTGTTTACAAAATGTTTGTTTGTTATTGGCTACTGTTCCTGTCAATCCACTCGGTCTCTGCCGTTGTTCCAGGCCCTGATGAGGAAAGCAGTCTAAAAGAGTTCCTGTTGTCTCCGTACCTGTGGGTGCTGTCTGCGGGATACCTGGTTGTGTTTGGGGTAAAGATCGCCTGTACTGACTGGGGTCAGCTCTTCCTCATGCAGGAAAAAGGCCAGTCTGCCATGATGGGTGAGTCTGGTACTTTTTAGCTGTTTATCCTGAAGCTTTCTGTGTTGTTTATGGTCCGTGTGAGGATGCTAACGTGTTTATTTTCTACAGGCAGCTCATACATGAGCGCGCTGGAAGTTGGTGGGTTTTTTGGCAGCATTGGAGCTGGTTATCTGTCAGACAGGGCTGTTGCTCGGGTGGGTTTGGTATACAGTATAATCCATTCATTTGGAATGCACAATATATCAGATTATATCTAATAAAATCTCTTACTTAAAGAAAAACCTTAAAGGGATACTCCACCGTTTTTTTTTTCATATTAAACTTTGTTATTCCCTTAACTAAGACGAGTTGATGCATACCTCTCTCGTCTCAGTGCGTGCACTAAATCACTCTGGCGCGCGGCGACACTTTGATAGCACTTAGCTTAGCCCAGTTCATTCATTAGGATCCAAGCAGAGAAGCGACAAAACACCTCCACGTTTTCCCTATTTAAATACAGTTACATGAGTAGTGGAACTCGACCAATAATGGTGACACAAAATAAAATGTTGCGCTTTTCTAAGCATGTAAAGTGGATAAATATAATGTATGGCAGAATACCATAGCAAGTGCTTGGGAGCACTTCGATTCGGCGCAGTAATATCATCTAAGCTAAGCTAGGCTAAGCTAAGTGCTAAGTGTCGCCACGCGCCAGAGTGATTTAGGCCGTGTGTCCACCAAAGCGTTTTTAGCTAGCTGAAAACGCTAGACGCTCTGCTGAAGACGCCTAGCTGTGGGCGCTTGAGAGCGTTTTGGCAGCGCAGCGTTTTTTCCGTTGAGACGTTTCGTTGCTATGATACAGAATATCCGCAGCACAGTTTACTTGTAACTGATTTCGCAGATAATTTGTTTCATACTAAAAAAAAAATTTTCATCCATTTTGTTCGGTTAGCTCTGCTGGTTGATCTCATTGTACAGAAAGAATGTTGTGACAATTGGTCGGTGTGGTGTTAGTCCCGCCCCTCCTCCACTGTGATTGGACGGCTGGGTAAAAAGTGACAGTGATGAGCGCTGCGTTTTACCCAAAGTTTAACATTTTTCAACTCTCGGCGACCTGTAAAAACGCCGAGCTCTCAGCGCTTCAGCGTGAAATAACCGCTCAGCGCCTCGTTACGGTCATGGCGTTCTAAAAATGCGGCGCTCCCATTGAAAACATACGCCAGGCGCGTGGAAAAACGCTTTGGTGGACACACGGCCTTAGTGCACGCACTGAGACGAGAGAGGTATGCATCAACTCGTCTTAGTTAAGGGAATAACATTAGCCTGTGTATCCCCATACTGCCTTTGCGCAGCGCGATTTTATTCACGCTGCTCGGCAGTCTGGATACAATGGACCAAAGTTTCGCCTCAGCGAGGGGACCAATCACAGAATGGGGAGGGAGCAGCAAGACGATGTTGACGTCTATGCGACACACCGAAGCAGTTTGTTTATACCTATGGATCAAACATAGCAGCAGACGCGAAGTTACCTTTCGATGCAGCCTTAGATATTGTTCTAAGTAGTTTAGAACGCAAATAAATCTCTGACCCATCGTCTTCTTCCTCGTCTAGTTTCTTTCGCTCTACATACGTCATCTGGTATAATTGAAACGATTGGCAGGCGCATTTGATAGACATTCGTAGCACCCAATAAACGACTCTGGGCATTCGTAAACCACGCCTCAAATACGAGAAAATTAACATGTGGTTCCCAGACCACGTCTCAATGTCAGTAAGACGTGGTCTGACGTTAGCCAGGCTAGAATAACATAGTTTAATATGAAAAAACGGTGGAGTATCCCTTTAATAATGATAATATTTTTTGCAATAGATTGATAATATTGGCCGTTATATTAATATTTAGAAATAAAATAATACAATAATAATAATAAATTTAAAGTGAATTAAAATAATGACCTTAATAATATTTGTTGCAATAGATTGATAATTTTTGCCATTATATTAATAATTCAAGTAATAACTATAGATTTAAAATGAATTAATTTAAAATAATGGCCTATCACCCCTTTTTGCTATATTGTTGCATTCCTATTTTTTTATTATTAATTTTTATTAAGTTATGAATGGAGATCATTTCATCTGTTAAACAGTGACTTCCTATTTTACAGCAAGGGCTGGGTATCTATGGTAATCCTCGCCATGGGCTACTCCTGATGATGATGGCAGGCATGGCTGTGTCCATGTACCTTTTCCGGGTTACCATCACAGCAGAGACCCCAGAGGTGATTTTTTTTTTATTTTATCTAAAAATTATTATTGAAAAATCTATATGTGCTTCAATCGCTATGTTTCCATCCACCTATTTTTATACAAATTTTGCAATATCTCCAAAAAAAAGCTGGATGAAAATGACAAGATGTGCGTAAATTCTAAAAATGTGCATTAAAAAAAACATCCGATTAGAAGACATGCGCATAACACTATAGAAACACGTTTGCCAAATAAATCCATTGAGGCGCAAACTGACTTAGTCTCATCAGTGGATGTGATTGGATAACTGGACTAACCAGCGGACCAATTTCATTGCACAGAATCTCAAATGGTGGTTTGATCATTCTGAAATGCAGAGGCCAAAGTCGGTCATCAAAATGATTTGGTGTAATTCTCACATGATTGCAATCTCACACACCAGGCATCTGCCTCCACAAGCAAGATCACATGACAGGTTTATTGTTTCGTCTGCGCATTCTGAGGCGCATGCAATATACTATGACGGAAAAAATAGCTACATTGGCTTCCCTGATTGCAGCAACTTTTATGACAGATATTTTGCACCAATTTCTCAGGAAGTGACAATTTCGTTCTGTTAAACACATGGGATGGAAGTGTTGCTTTCTATCAAAAGGTTTTATGCGAAAAGAGAGATTCCAATTTTCCCCAAAAATTAAATGTGCAACGTTGGATGGCAACATACCTAATTTGTGCTTTCTTGTGTTAGTTAAATGGTTATGTGTGCTTCCCCAGGAAGCACCGCTATGGGTTTTGGCACTCCATCCAGTTTCAGTCCTCACTGGTGTCTCAGAGAAAGAGGTATAGAGCTCCAATAATTCACTAGAATGAGATAATTAGCATAAGCCATCTTTATTGTCTTAGTTTTTAACTGTAATGTTGTCTAATACAACATTTTTTAATCTTTCTATTCTGCAGCTTTGGATTTTGATTCTTGGTGCTGCATTTGGATTTTCCTCATATGGTCCAATTGCCTTGTTCGGGGTTATTGCGAGTGAGAGCGCCCCCTCCAATTTCTGTGGGACATCGCATGCTATTGTAGCTCTGATGGCAAATGGTAAATCTGCTCAAATTGATTCATGACAAAATGCATGAAGATAAAATGCTCTGGATAACCAAATATTTCCTTTTTTTTTTCAGTTGGTGCATTCATTGCTGGCCTGCCGTTCAGCACCATTGCTAAACGCTACAGCTGGGACACAGCATTTTGGGTAGCAGAAGTCTCCTGTGCTATAACAACTGTTTGTTTCTTCTTTGTGCGTAACATGCGCACAAAAATGGGCCACGTGCCTAAAAAGATGGACTGATTCTCTCATTAAAATGATCCAATCAGAGAGCCCTGCAATTTGCAATTGGGACATCTGGGCCTGGTTTCACAGACAGGGCTTAGATTAAGCCAGGGTTAGGCTTTAGTTCAATTCGGGTAGAATCTGTGATCTCTGACACAGTTTGTTCGCTGGCTTCCATGGCTGCAATATGCGGTGTTTTCCACCAACTGGCAACCTGTGGTGGTGAAATAATATTGGGTAAATTTGCAACGTGCTGTATCGCACAGACCAAAACAAAAACAGAAGTAAAGTAAAATAGTAAAAAAAACAAATCTAAGTAAAATAACTGGCTGTAGAAGTGTTTTTCAGAGAAATTAGTATGTGAACTCAGCATGTTTCCTAAATATCTGCAAACATATTATAATATTTTTATGCTTTAGTACAGTCAAAAACTTACATACAGCACCTTTAAGTATATTTTATAAACGTGCCTTAGAAAAAAAACATTACTGGTGTGCATCTTGAGACAAAACAATGGCACTGACATATTTTGAAGATACGTCAGTGCAAGTTGCTTCCAGTTGAAACAGCTTAAACATGCATTTTAGTCTGGGACTAGGCTTAAGCCTTGTCTGTGAAACCGGGGGCTGGTCTTAAAGTTCACACTTAAAGATCACTTAAAGTTAGATCACACAAAAATGAAAATTCTTCATCATTTACTCACCCTCGTGTCATTATAAATGAAACGCAATTGAAGAGATCGTAAAATAAATCCATGATTCGAGAGGTTTTATCCATGTCTTCTGAAGAGACACGATATTTTAGTATGTTGACAGATTTAATTTAGGTTTTTATTCACATATAAACATTCATCAGAGAACATACATGTAGCATAGACTTTTGATGGAGGGACAGAAATCTATTAGATTTTATTAAAAATATCTTCTTTTACAAATATCTTTCATTTTCCGAAGATGAACGAAAGGTTTAAAATGACACGAGGGTGAGTAATTGATGACAGAATTTTCATTTTTGGGTGAACTAACCCTTTAAGGAAGTGTTTTAAGGGTTTTAATGCAGTGTTACTGTTGCACTTTTTAAAAATGCATATTTTTAAATTGCGTTTAGATAACCTTCAGTATCACTTATTTTTTCATGAGCTTATTCGGCAGCAATATCACAACATTCACACACACTTTAGAGATGAAGTGGCTCCACTGTACATCTTTCAGAAGAACAGAACTTGTATTACTGTAAGAATAGAAATGTTTACAGATTTAAGTATAAAAAGTTGTTTACTTTCTTAGTATGTATCAACATGAATTGTTTCACATGAATGTTGTTTGACTTGTTACTTTCTTTATATGCTTGTTCAATTGTTGAGTAACAGCTTTAGGTGCAGAGAGTTGAGGATCATCTCTCTCCAGTGTACACACATTTTAAATAGACACACATTGTTCTTTTGCACTTAAACGTGTGTACTTTGTACATAACCTCCAGTATTAAAACAAGAATTTTATTTTTGAAATACAGGGGTCGGACAATGAAACTGAAACACTGGTCAATATAGTGCTGGAGGTTTCACGCCCATGTGCAGCCTGATGGCCAATCTTCACTGATTTCACATTCAGTATAAGCAGAATGTGTGGTTGAAATAGGAGAGCAATAGCACAGCTGTACATAAAATATTGCAATCCACACAACATAATGGGAGACGTATCAGAGTTCAAAAGAGGATAAATTGTTGGTGCGCGTCTCACTGGCTCATCTGTGACCTGGACAGCAAGTCTTTGTGGAGTACCGAGAGCTATCCAGGGTAATATCGGCATACCACCATGTAGGACAAACCACATCCAACAGGAGTAACTGTCGACACAAAAGGAAGCTGTCTGAAAGGGATGTCCAGGTACTAACCTGGATTGTATCCAAAAAAACATAAAACACAGCTGCCCAACTCTCTGCAGAATTAAATGTGCTCCTGTTTCCACCACAACTGTCCGTCTGGATTCAATATTCAAAGTCGGGCTGCGATGGACTCATCAGAGAACAATACATTCAACCCTTTGGTCACTCGTGCCAATGCCAAATGTTTCATTGATGCCAACAGGGAAAATCTTGGGCGGTGGACAGTGTGAAACATGTATTGTTCTCTGATGAGTCCACCTTCACTGTCTTTCCCACATCCGTGGGAGGGACAGTGTGGAGAAGCTCCAAAGAGTCTTACCACTCGGACTGTTGCTGCCCAGAGTGAAACACGGGTGGATCAGTGATGGTTTTGGGCTGCAATATCTTGGCATTCATACTGTGCTTGATGGACACATCACTGCCAAGGACAACCAAACCAATCTGGAGGACCATGTGCACCTAATGCTTCAAACATCGTCCCCTGAAGGGGGTGGCATGTATAAGCATGATAATGCACCAATACACACAGCAAGACTTGTGACAGAATGGTTTGATGAAATGAAAGTGAAGTTAAACATTTCCCATGGCCTGCACATATTTTTGAGTCACTTTGGGGTATTTTGGAGAAGCAAGACTTCCTCCACCAGCAGTGACCCGGCCGCTGTTCTGAAGAGGAATGGATAAAAATCCCTATGGCCACTGTAAAATGACTGGTATCTGTCATTCCCAAGACTAACTGATGCTGTGTTGATTGCTAAAGGAGGCCCTACACCATACTAATAAATTATTGTGGTCTAAAACCAGGTATTTCAGTTTCATTGTCCAACCCCTGTATGTACCCAATTCTTAATAATTTCATGCAACCCGTAGGATCCTTTATGATGGATAAAGAGGTAAAAATGTAGGATGTTTATATCATACAATTTTTGCTTATGTCAACAGGATAATTTTAAACACTGGACTTGATAACTTTTTTCATTTCGTATTTTTATTCTAAGCATAAACTAAGCATAAAGTTCTTAAGTAGTTTTTCATATTTATATTATTTTTTCAAATGACTATGGTGTTAAAACTAGGCATTCTAGCAGCACTTCTTTACAACTTCCAGTTCAGTCATTGCATCCTACAACAAAAAGTATGAGCTTAAATTAAAAATGTGAATATAGATTGTACGAACAATTCTCTGTAAACAAGTTTGACTAGAAGTTCTCTGTTTTTCATGCAGCTCCCATGAGCAGGACGAACCAGCACATTGAGTAGGTTACAACAGTTATATACAACCCTGGCACCACCCTATAATATTTGTCCTTTATAAGGACATAAATATTTATTTCTCTTAAACTTTCTAGTGAATCTGCTGTAGGGGCGTAGAATGTACAATAAATTGACAGAAATTGGTTTGATTTTGTCAGATTTTGCAACAAACAAACACAACATTATTTTTTTATTTTTTTTACAAAAATGTATACATATATTTAAGGTTTATGAAAATGAAAATAGCCTATAATAAATATATAACAGGTGAATAAATAATGACTTTTTTGTTTTGCCGAACGGAACTAGTCCTCTAAATGTATACTTCACGTCACGTCTCTATTAGTGCCCCACTCGCTCCAGTCCTGCAGGTGACGAGCGCGAGCCACTGAGCGCAGAGAGAGCACGCGCTGCACCAGTCGAAGTGCACGCGGACAAAGCGGACGTGCGCGTGCGCTACTTCCTTTCTCTTCCGCAGCTCGCAACGCCTCAGCATGGTGAGTGCTCGAGCGACTCCATAATGTTAGAAAATATCACTTTTTATCCACTTCTCACGTGAACTAGCCGTAATTTAACCACAGTGCCCTACTTTTTAAAGCATAATGAATACTATAATGCAGAATAAGCGGGCCATTTAAGCGTTTTTGTGTGGTTATTTTGTATGAAATGTTGCCGCATCGTGCGCGAGGCCCGAGCACACGCGCACAGCATTACCACATTGGTTTATTAAAATTATCTTTGTAATTGATATAATACGTATTTATTTATACATGTGATTTTAATAATTTTTCTGTAACTAGCCGCCCAAGGATAGCAAGCAGAAGAAGGATGCGGGCAAGTCCAAAAAGGACAAGGATCCCGTCAACAAATCCGGAGGCAAAGCGAAGAAGAAGGTAAAAATACTTGAACACTATTCACCCCACTTAAAATACCTGTCAGTCACGAGTAATTAACTGTTATTTTATGGTGTAATTGCGTGTATGTATTTAACGTTATATGTTTTCCTTATATTTGGTCTTGAGTAGAAGTGGTCCAAAGGAAAGGTGAGGGACAAGCTGAACAACCTGGTCCTCTTCGACAAGGCCACATATGACAAACTGTACAAAGAAGTTCCCAACTACAAACTGATCACCCCCGCTGTGGTTTCTGAGAGACTGAAGATCAGGGGCTCGCTGGCCAGGGCTGCCCTTCAGGAGCTGCTCGGCAAAGGTGATGATCTGACGCCCGAACAATTAATATTATTAATTCATGTTTTTAATGTACAGCACACATCTATGGAAGCCCATTTCCACAGCATATGAAAAAAATACTTAAGTAAATCTCAATTATGACAGTCTAAATTGACATACTAAGATATAATTATGAGAATAAATGTTGATAAAGAACGGGTCATAATTTTAATGAATCTTAATGTCAAGTTGAAAATCACATACGTTAAGTCATAGTTGTAAGTGACAAACTAAGCCGCAGTTATGATATTAAAGAGTCAAAATTGTGACTTTCTATGTCATTATTACTGTCATAATTTTACCTTGTCATATTTACCACTAAGTCATATGACTGTCAATTTCATCTTCATTTCATAAATATGACTGTCATAATTTTGACTTGTCATTTCTTTCTTGTCATCTTTTTTTTTTCTTGTGTGGCGGAAATGGTTGCCAAATGTTTTGTCGAATCCCGGTTGGTTAATATTTCAGAAATTTAATGACACTAATTACTAGTATTTGTAAATTATAATTTTAAAAATGAACTAGATGTAAAAGACTACAATATATTGATGTAAGTTACAAATGTACTGTGAAATAAAAAATATTTGATTTACAAGTGTTTTTTGCACTACAAGTTACAATATTAATGCATGTCTTAATTTTCAGGGTTCAAATCCTTAACCTTTGATTTTTAGCTAATTACTGGTGAATTGCTGTAAATTTGCAGGAATGTTGGAAATTGTCTGAATGTGTAAATAAAGCAAACGGTGCACGTTGCGTTCGCAAATGCACATTTAACTTGGCACAAAAAGAGATGGAGTGTGTGTTATGAATCCATGGAGTGAGGTTTGGCTTTTGTTGTTATTGTCAGGTCTTATCAAGCTGGTGTCCAAGCACAGGGCTCAGGTGATCTACACCAGAAACACCAAGGGCACAGATGAGGTAGTTCCGGAGAAGGAGGCATAACATGGTGATTATTTAACTAAATTGTTAATTTTTCATATTTGATGGATTTCAATGTTTTCACTTACTGGATTCATTCATTAAATGTTTATTCATCTCTTTTTCAGATTCCACCTTGGCTTGAGTTTATGGTCTTTTGTATAGGTAAATAAACCACAAAATGGAACTTGTTTGTGCTTTTCTTCTTTCAAGTGAATATGTACCAACATTTAAGCGTCTGTACTAGTCAGAAGAATCCTTGAATATCTGTTTTAAATGTACATTGGGATTTATTAGGTTTGGGGTTATATTGGGTCTGGTTATGACAGGATGGTGATGTTTATAAATCTGAAGTTAATCAAGCTACTTGTAAAAACCAAGCTTTATTACTCAATTACATTGACTGGCTTTATGCGTACGGGCCCTGGTCTGAATACAATTTTAGTCTTAAGTGTGTCACAATTCTAAGAGTGGCAATTTTACTCTTATTCCTAGACTTAAGAATGTGTGATTCATAAAGGTTCCTAAGTGTTAAGATTAGGTCTTGGTTCCTAAATTATTTAAGAGTGCTGGAGAGGTATCCTAACCTAGGAGTAATAAGATGGCAGCAGAGCGTAAACGCACTTTCCAACTAAAATAAAATGTATTGGAGTTGTATGACATGGAGTTGAAAACTATACAAGCTTGATCAAACCATATTCTCATGTTTCCAAACCCGTAAGATTCATTCATCTTCGGAACACAAATTAAATCTGGGAGCTTTCTATTCTAAAGCCTTAATTAAATCTGTTCATATAAAGGGATCAAGTCTCTTCAGAAAATTTGGATTAAACCGCATATGGATTAGTTTTATGATCTCTTTATGAACTTTTTGAAGTGTCAAAAAGTGGTAGTTGTGTAGCTGCCAATGGAGGGATAGATAGCTCTCAGATTTCATTTGTTTCGAAGATGAACGAAAGTCTTTGGGGTTTGGAATGACGTGTGCGTGAGTAAATTACAGAATTTTTATTTTTGGGTGAACTATCCCTTTGAATCAGCACCTTCTATCAATACACAATGTATTTCATGTGAAATGCAACTGAACTGATGCACAATAGATAGAAGTGATGCCTGATTTTCATGTCATCTTTTCACATTTTAATAAGGCTTAAAAGGCAGCAACACATTGGGGAAAAAATGAGGTGATATCCAGTGTATGAGACAAAAAATGAGGATATTTGTGGCAGTCTACTAAACAAGGGGTTTTAAATTTGCATCAAGGTCCAGCACTAGTGCATCAACAAGGTCTTCAATGGCAGGGGCCTTCTGTAGCATTCCTGAGGATGCAAAATGAATGACTATTTACTTGGAATATTACCAGTTGGTGAAGTCTTATAAAAAATTATTTTCCAAGTGTTTTAATTACCTTGGACCATCAGCATAGGCTCTTTGCTACCTCCATGAGCGAGCATCTCTCTGCGATAACGCTCTCCCATCACTCTGCAAATGAGATTTTATGAGAGTTTATTTTGTATGTTTTAATAGTGAACCCTAGTGACTAGTATTAAGGAATAGTATTTCCAGTCACCTTGGGTACCAGTTTGATGTACATTTGTGCACTCAGCATCCACCATAAAATCATATGATAAATGGCAAGAGATCGGCATTACACTGACCTACTGAAGGGGTCCTGTAGAAAGCACTGCCTCCACACCATAGAGGCAACCGCCCTGGACATGAGGTAGGAGTAATATTTAGCTCCATAGCCAACCAGGTGATTAAATCTCAGCTGCCAAGCCTACATCATTAGAGAACATGTAGGATTAGTATTTTATTTTAAACATTATTTTACCATTACATTATATACAGTGGGTATAGAAAAGAATCACCCCCCTTTAAAATAATCATTTTGTTTGCTTTGCAGCCTGAAATGAAAACGGGCAAAAATCATTTTTGTTTTATTCAGCTGTATTTACAACTTATAACATCCAAGTGAAAGATATGATACCAACTTGTCAGAATTTTTTTTTTACAAATTAAAAAACAGAATCACTGAGTTGGAAAAATAATAACCTCCCTCCTAAAAATGACTTGTAAACCCAACCAGGTGTAGTTAATCACCTTCTCAATAGCACACAAAGCCAATTGACTTTCAAATGTGATCAGCTGTGGTCATTTTGATTAGCTCAGCATGAAACAAGCTTTTCCTGAAGCATTTCAGTCCTTGGTAGTGCAACTGAAGAAATCAATCAACTATGGGTGGCAAGGCATTGTCAAAAGATCTCCGGGATAAAGTTGTGGACAGGCACAAGTCAGGAGATGGATACAAAAAATGTTCAAAGGCTTTATCAGTGCCTAGAAGCACAGTGAAGTCTATTATTAAGAAGTGGAAGGTATTTGGTACAACACAGACCCTCCCTGGGTCAGGACGTCGCTCCAAACTGGATGAAAGAGCCAGGAGGAAACTGGTCAGAGAGGCTACCAGGAGGCCTACAGCAACTCTGAAGCAGTTGCAGGAATTCATGACAAAGAGTGGTCATTGTGTGCATGTGACAACAATATCACAAATTCTCCACAAATGTGGCATGTATGGGAGGGTTGCAAGAAAAAAGCCACTCCTCAAGAAAAGCCACATGCAGTCACGACTGAGCTTTGCCAAAACACACCTTGAAGATTCTAAGGCCACGTGGAAAAAGGTGTTATGGTCAGATGAGACTAAAATTTAATTATTTGGCCTCAACGCCAAACGATTATCTGGCGAAAATCCAATACAGCTCACCATCCAAATAACACCATTCCTACAGTAAAGCATGGAGGTGGCAATATCATGTTATGGGGTTGTTTCTCTGCAGCAGGGACTGGAGCACTAGTCAGGATAGAAGGAAAAATGGATGGGGCAAAATACCGTCAAATTCTTGAGGAAAATCTGCTGCTATCTGCCAGAAAGTTGTCAATGGGAAGAAGATTTACCCTCCAACATGACAATGACCCAAAGCACACAGCAAAACTGACCACACAGTGGTTGAAGGAGAAAAAGGTGAATGTCCTTGCATGGCCTAGTCAGAGCCCAGACTTAAACCCCATTGAAATTCTGTGGAATGACTTGAAGACAGCAGTCCACAAACGGTCACCATCAAATTTAACTGAACTTGAGCAGTTCTGCAAAGAAGAGTGGTCAAATATTGCAAATTTAGTAGAGACATATCCCAACAGACTAAAGGCTGCAATTAAAGCAAAAGGTGGTTCAACAAAATACTGAAACAAGGGGGTGATCCTTTTTCCAACTCAGTGATTATGTTTTTTGATTTTTTTGAAATTTTTCTGATATGTTGGTGTTATATCTTTCACTTGGATGTTATAAGTTGCACTGAGTAAATACAGCTGAATGAAACAAAAACTGTATTAATTTTAGGCTGCAAAGCAACAACATTTGATTATTTTAAAGGGGGGTGATTCTTTTCTATACCCACTGAATATATATATATATATATATAAAAAACCTTAAAAGAGACCCTGCAACTCACTGTGTCATAAACATATGGTAACCCGTAAAATTTCTCCTGCATTTCTCTGAGGATGTCAGTGGTTGATCTGTATAGTGGTTTTCCATGATACACCTGATCCAAAGCTGCATAGAAAATCTGTAAAGAGAAGAATTACACTTAAAAACATAAATTACTTATGACTAGTAGACTTTTAACCCTTTAAAGCGTATTGTATGATTCTTCTATATCATACAATATGAGCAATAAAAGCCTGTTGTACCAAATATGATTAAAAAAAATACAAACTTTTTTCTCTAAAGATTCAATAAATGTTTGGATTAAATGTTAGAGATTTTTCTGACTATTTACTATTATGTCAGGCTTTACAGGGTTAAGGTAACTAGAATTTCTCAACTATAGTTGACATTCACAATTTCTCCTGATTCAATAAAGCTCTGACATTCTTCCTACCAGCACAATAGTTCTCTATGACAGAGCGGTGATATCTGTCTTCAGTACCTGTAGCTGAGTGTCAGCAGCACTACAAACACTCTTAGACTCACATAAACGGGACACTAGGCTCTCTGGAAGGGGCTGGGGGAAACAAAAGACATGTTAAATCAACATGCAGTTCTTTTAATGGGGTTCAGATACAGAGATGATGATCTCTCAAGCAGGTATGTGCACAAACCCACCTCTCCAGTCTGATAATGACGTGCAAACTGGCTCACAACGCGATAATCTGAGGCGAAATACTCCATCAGAACAGAAGGGACTTCAGCAAAGTCTGTGGAGCATCTGGTTCCTTTATTGATACATAAATAAATCAAACTCAAGTCAACCTGGCAGTTATTTGTTAACACTTTCCATTCATTTTATTCAGGCTAAATGAGTATAAATTAGTAGCTGTAGTAATCATCACCAAATAACCCTGAATATCCCTTTAATTGTGAAGTTAACTCTGACCTGTGACATGCTGATAGCGTGTCCTGCCTAACATGGAGTGCATGGCATGTCCCATCTCATGAAACAGGTTTTCCACCATGGAGGGGGTGAGCAGAGACGGGGTTTTGCCGCTTGGTGGAGGTAGACTCAGCATCAGCACCACAACTGGCAGCTGGTAAACGCCATCTTCCCTCAGCCGACCACCGCGGATGGTGAAGTGACAGTCCTGCCATACAGGGGGATAACAGTGTGTTCATAAATGAAATAAAAAATATACTGTATACACTACCATTCAAACGTTTGGGGATAGTTACATGTTTTTAAAAGTCTCTTATGCTCATCAAGGCTGCATTTTTTGTTTTGATACATAAAAAAAAAAAAAAAAGCAATATTGTGAAATATTACAATTTCAAATATTTTAAAATGTAATTTATTCTTGTGATGCAAAGCTTCATTTTCAGAATCATTACTCCAGTTTTCAGTCACATGATCCTTCAGAAATCATTCTAAATTATGCTGATTTGCTGCTCAAGAAACATTTTATTATTATAAATGTTAAAAACAGTTGAGCTGCTTAGTATTTTTTTGTAAAAAAAAAACCAAACAAACAAAAAAAAACTTCAATACATTTTGTCAAGATATGTTTTGAGTTCAAAGTTCTTGAGGAATCAGCACGAGAGGAGGCCAATATATATAGCCGGCTGTAGGACTGAGCCAATATGGGTAGAACTCTTTACTGCCCTAGTACTTCAGAAATCCTTTTAAAAGTATACATGTAAATTGAAAAGTATACATGTAAATTAAATGTGGCACAATTAACATCATCACAGTATGATAATCCCTATCTAGTGCAAGGGATTCATTAATATGCTGATTAAGGATTGTTAGGACACTACAGGCACAGGATGGTTCTGTCTGGGGAGACAGAGTCGTTTACACCTCAATGACACATCTGAACCATTTGCTTCACAGGACACATGCTTTCCACTACATACTATTTATCTGCTAGTGTGTTCCAACATGTAACTGTGTCATGTTTGGTCTCATCTGACATCTTATAAACGGAACTGAATGGTGTTGAAGATACTGAAGTATCCTAATCTACAGTATAGGTACTATTGCTTAAACATGCATTGAGGAGAATATGTTAATGTACTTCTCCCCCTCTTGAAAACCACCCATTCGCCTTATCTTTTGGTTTCGGTGTTGGTATTCCACTCATGTTTAACAATGCTTAGCTCAGGGTATAAGAAAGAACGGTAACTGTTTTTCAGAGAGGCTTTAACCCTGCCACTCTGTTCTTTAAGAGGTTAAAGAATAATGAATAACTTTAATGGAGTCAGATTCGTTATATTGGAGTCAGATAAATAAATTCACGTCATCATTCAACTGCTTTTTGTTCCAATTATTGGTTCAAAATAGCAGTGTAAACTTCCAGCCTTCCTTGACCCCCCCGACGACTCATTCTCGGCTGCTCTAACCCTCTCCTTGGGCAGCACACCAAATACGCATACTCTTTTACTCTGATCATTTGTAAGTGTGAACCCGTGAATCTTTTATGAATAGAAAGTTCAAAAGAATAGCATTCATAGCGTTTTGAGGGCCTTAGAACGCAAACTTTTGAAAACAGTTTCAAAGTACATGTTTTTGAAAACGATACTGCTATTGTCTCCATGTAAACTACAAAAACGCTGTGAAACCGGTGACATTGTGCACATTACGTGTTCAGTCTACAGGCACGTAGCGTTTCTTCACAAAGTGACATCGCCAGCTATTGGCCTGGCGTGAATAAGACAGCGTTTTTAGTTGTTTTCGTGGATCTGTGTGAATGGGGAATCTGTAGGCGAAAAACGCAAGGGAAAACAATTCCATTTTTAGTACATCATTGACTACGTTTACATGCAGCCAAATTTCGGGTTATGGTCGGGTTAAGGTCACTATTCGGGTTTCTGAAACATTAGGGATAACCCGTTTACATGCGTGAGCAGAGAGAGTTACTCCTGTATACATGGAATTGCAATATCCCGATGTAAACGCGACGCGCGGTTAGCGTCTGGACGTACGGACAACCTTAAGACGCAATATGCGTCATTTCTGATTCTTCTTCCTGTATCCAAAGACAACAACAACAGCAGCACGCGGATAATGAATAGTTCGGGGCAGATAGCGATCGCCTTTGTTTGCGCTTTGGTGCTGGTACTGACCTCGCTCCAAAAGTATGCTGTGCTGCGTCTCGCCATGTTTACTTCCGGTATACTGCACGCGGGGTTTTGTATGCGCCGAGAAGTTTCTCTACTCAAAAGACCAAGATTCCTTGCGAATAGAACATGCGCAGAACACACATCACTATGGGGATATGCCGATGCGCGTTTACATGACCAAAAATTCGGGTTAGAAAAGGGGTACCCCAGGTATAATATCCCGGTTTTTAAAATCCGGGATATGAGCATATTCGGGTTTTTGCCGGTGTTTACATGGCCGTTCGCGACCGGGTTATTGCTAATATCCCGGTTTTGAACGGGTTATTGGCTGCATGTAAACGTAGTCAGTGTCGTGTAAACATACCCTTAGTGTGTATCAGCATAGTACAGAATCAGTCGAGAGCAGACAGCTGTACCTGGTGAGGTTTATCAGGCCTACGGAAGAAATCACAGTAGATGTATCCCAGCAGTCCCTCTGTTTCATGGACCAAGGCCTGTTTGTAGCACAAGAAACAGTAAATTCAGCTGCCCATCTGCCTAAATACATCTGTAAGTGTTTGGCGGAAGGTTGATCTTTAAAACGGAGTAACCGAAGATGGAGGAGAGCAGCTCACCAGCTTTCGAACATCTTCGCTCCACAGTTCACCCATCTTCGGCTGCACCGCTTGGAAAGAAACGGCCAGAAGCTGCGTGAAGAGATGGTTGAGTCCCTCCATGCAAGCACCGAGAGAGAAGTACGGACTGTAGACGCTGGGATCAATGTTAAACCTACAGGTACATGAGCATATATGAGGATAAACTCGAAGTGGATTGTTTATTCAGAGGGCTGTATGCATGAAAACGCCTTACTTCTCTGTTCGTATGGCACCGCTGAGGTACGCATGATCCCACGGCATCACTTCCTGACACGTGGAAAACAATATTTAGGAAATCTGTCTGCATTTGTGATGCAAACGAAAAAAAGGGGAAAACAACGTTCACAAAACAAATCCGGTGCACAAAATAAACATTTACAGGATTTGTTGAGTGTGTTTTCTTCTTCATTTCTTTCATCATCATGAAGTCCTTTGATGTTCTGTGTTATGACAAACAAACGTAGAGTAAGCTTTACAACACTTCAATGACTCTTGAGTCAAAAATAGCAATTAGTGTGAAACTTACCTGTCAGAGAGTTTTTCTGTTAGCAGCTTCAAAAACTTCATCACAGTCTCTGTAAAACAAACAAATTTGTCTACTAATTTGTTTTCATTGCTCCTTCATTTGCAACTTTTACGCAAAATGTAGCTAGGACTATAGCCAGCAGTTGATGACCTGATTAAAAGCTATTTTACCTGGGTTTTTAGCCATTGTTCCTTTCAAAGCCCTGTGTGCAAACGACTCGTAGCCCACTAATGTTGCCAGCTCATGTCTACAAGCCAAAAGCTCATCCAGACAAAGCAAAAGACTAGAATTGGGGTAAAGAAATATTTTATACGCAGCTTCCCGCACCTACCAGAGGGAAGAAAAAAATACGCTTGAAGATGCAATTGAAAGCATACCTTGCTATTCAGCTTGCATAAACAGCCAATAGCATGTCACATCACAGGGACATGATGGATTTTTGTGCACTTTTAATAAGCTCAAGCAGTGAACAAACAGATGGTACCCAAGTAAACAGAATCATTTGATCATACACACCAACTCATTAGGAGAGTCAGCATGCAACCCGCCGGTTTGAACGCGGTCCCCGTCTATAGAGAAGCAGTGGCGGATGTGCTCTGGAAGATCTTGCTTCTCTACGGCATTTGGAAGCTGAGAGCCGATCAAAAACTCGTGGTTAAGATCCAGTAGCTTCACATTCAGAGCGACAGCCTTGCTCCTCTGAGATGATTCATAAAGAAAGATTATAATAATCAGTATGATCACATTAGAACAGGCTTGTATTTTGGATTTAAAGGGTTGTTCTCACCTTTGATTCATCCAGATGTATTCCACTGATCTCAAAATCTAACATTAAGAGCTCTGCCACTCTCCTAAACCAGCAACAGAAACATATACATTACTGTTTAAAAGTAAAATAAATAAATAAATAAATAAATAAATCATAATATTACTTTTATTCAGCAAGGATGCATTACAATTTATCAAAAGTGACAGTAAAGACAAAAAAAGTTTCTATTTCAAATAAATGCCGTTCTTTTGAACTTTCTATTTATCAAAGAATCCTGAAAAAAATCGATCAAGTTTTACACAAAAATATTAAGCAGCACAACTGTTTTCAATACTGATAATAATAATGTTTCTTCAGCACAATATCAGCATATTAGAAGGATTTACGAAAGACATTGTGAGACTGAAGACTGGAGTAATGGCTACTGAAAATTCAGCTTTGCCATCACAGGAACAAATAACATTTTAAAATGTAATAAACCCTGCCTTGTGACTGGGTCCAGTGTGGCCAGAACAGCCTCGTTTCCCAGCAAATTCTTCAGGCTCTGGCACAAATCAACATTTGTATTGAGTCTGTAACATACACACACAAATAAAGATAAAACAAATATTGTTTGACATTAAAACCAGAATAACCAGATGACAGATACCCACTTTTCCACAACAGTTCCGATATCAACGCATGTCTTTTCCGCTGCCTCCCGGAACGCAGCATCCGGATGAGCCACTTTGATGAAATCTGCCTGCAACAAACACAAAACTCTGAAATTGAACCTACCCCGTCCCCAGTGTTCGAATTACGGGGGAGCTAAGGGGAGCTCGGCTCCCCTGAAAAGGACCTGGGCTCCCCTGAAAGCCTACTTTGAGACATTTAGGGGGAGCTCTAAAACACTCTCCATTTTTTGTGTCACATAGATTTTGATTTTCTGTACATTAAGGTTCCTGAAATAAATGATGATATTAAAAATATGTCAGTGTTTATTCGCTCCTTACATTACTATTTCCGAACATCTGTCTCCACTAATAAATGCAATGGGCGTGGTTCAGCGAAGTCTGTAGCGGGAGAGCGGGGACGGAGCCGAGCGGTGAATGGGTCAAGTTCAAATGACAAACACCTGTCTGTGATTTCAGTAATTGGCGTGAGGAGACCGCATATAAGCGGGCCGTGCTGATATTAGTGTGAGAGAGAGACTGGGAGCTCGTGCACGTATCCTGAGAGAAAGTGACTTCTGAAAGCTGTAGGCTATCCAGCGGAAAGAGTGGGTCTACAAACTGTATCCAGTGAAGCTGTGTTCAGAGGGAAGAGGATTACTACATCTGTATCCAGAAAGCTGTGTCCAGCGGAAAGAGTAGCCTATTAATTATCATCTGTTTCTGTTGCCTTTTTGATATTTTGAGTTAACGTTAACGTTATTTGAGCGCGACCACGCGCTGTAAAAGAGCCTTGTAAATAAAAGTGCACGAGTTCCAGCATTCGCCGACCCTGTGTCACCTTCCATCACCTACACACAACGAACCTGTTTTGCATCACACTATTGTTTTAAATGCCCGAACATGCACCAAAAGCGTTAAAGTCAGTCAGGGTCAGGGAGGATCGGAAAATAGGGCTCCCCCGAAAGCCACTTTGTAATTCGAACCCTGCCCGTCCCCTAACAAGAATCACAGTTTACATTACACCAACACAATAAAGTTTACCAGGTCTGCCACTTTGCATAAGCTGTCAGACAGCTGGTCAAATGTTTCCACAGTAACGGCACAAGGAGGATGTGTGCAAGCCCTGTGGACCAGAAACTCTGCTTCCCTGAGAGCCTGACACAGAGCCATCTGGAAACCGGCAGGACTGCTGAGCTCTGATACTCCAAAAAGACCCTGAGAACAGAGAGGAAAGAGACTTACTTTCATTTTGCACTGCAAAACAAAGTCAACACAATTGTAGTCATTTGTCATGCTAATACCCGATCATCAAGCAGAAGAAGCTGGATGAAAACATTTCAATTGTATCAATCCAATATCTGACTTGTGATGCAGAATGGAATCAAAATCACACCATATTCGTTCATTTGTCCAGAGGAGAACTGCAACCGACACTATCGGATGATAACAAAACTTGAATGATGATGACCACTGTTTTCTGCGGAGCTGCTTTATATCTGTTTTGCCTTTTTTCATAATTGAAGAGCTCTGCAACATCGACATCTGAATTGAAGGTGTTCACATCATGTCATAATCAGCGTTTACTAGATTTCAACTTGTAAAAAAGCAGTCACATCCTTGAGCTTACTTGAGCTGAATAATGAATAATAATATTGTTTTCTTAGTGTAGAGTTGTTTATAGCTGAATTTAACTTATTTCATAACTGATGAACTTTACATAATTATTGAACTGACTTGAGCTGAATAATTACTTCCGTGGAGTTGCTTTACAGCAGAATATGTCTCGTGTTTGAATTAGTTTGCATCATAGATCAGTATTTTCCTGTTTATTACTGTTAACCTGCTTTAAAACAATGTGTAATGTATAATATAAAAAGGTTATAGAGTGAAAAGTGATTCACAAATTAAGATGTTATAATCATTATACAATGAAACCCATAAAAAATGATTTAATTCCATTAAAATTATTTTATAAAAGTAATCAAAAATAGTACCTTATGAAGATAGACAGGTATGTGCACCTAAATTATTTTACTGTTAAAGCACAAGTGTATATTATAATCTATAAACGTCTTCTTAAATGATTTATTATAAAAGTCTCACCACATTTTTCTGTAAATGTTCCAGTCGTTGGTGCTGAACATTAAACGCTGCTCCAACAGAGGACCAAGTGTTGACGGTGCGTCTGTAGAGCGCGTGCGAGCGCTGCAGCAAGAGTCTCGCGCCGCGCATCACTGATCATGGCACACAACAACACTACTAAACATTACAGCATCAGCCCCTGACATTATGAAACAGCCTGGCCGGCTCTTATAAAGTATTATGCAAACATTACGAATTAACTAAAGTTTCCAAGCCTGTAAATCTGCAGAGATCAAGCTGTGGTGGATTTCACCTCTCATTCGAAAATCCTCGCAAGGTTTCACTTCAGCACTTTAGTTTCTGCAATCACCAATGACAACGTGAAAGCTTAAATTAAAGAAATATATTCCAAAATGTGTTCTATAGATATATTGTGCAGATTTATTTAGTTATGTGCAGCTATGTTAGGGTTATTCCGGGTTTGGTTTTTATTTGCATCACACTAACGAAACTGTGCGGACGTTGCGTAAATAGTATGTGACGTAAAACAACAGAAAAGGTCGCATTGTCCCTGTTCTCCAGAAATACACAGGTAAAAATGTTTCACACGAAGATTAAGCTTTGTTATTTTGATTTAACGGCAGGTTAGCTGTGGAATAATGTCGATTCAGAATTTGAATATGAAGAGATTACCGCATATTTGCCAAATAATGATCATAAGCCACTTTGAATTACATAGGGGATTTTTTTTTTGCTCTGTATTTTGTTTGTCTTTGTGAAAAGTTGTAACAACCAAATTAACCATTCAAATTGTCTTCTCTTCCAGCTGATCTGTCAAATGCCTTGTGTCAAATCAAGGACAGACAAGTTCCCTCATTTATTTTTTTTAGTTATTACATAAGTCAGTTAACTCAGGTAACTTAGGTTTGTTTTTCATCTCTGACAAATGGTTATAAGGGAATCTAGCCAACAACATTAGCTTTACAACCCCACATTGTAAAAAGCAGGAATGTGGCACCCAAAACAAAGCTTAGATACTCACGTGCCTTAGCGGAAGTATGTTTGAATATAAACAAAAACCCTTATGGCAAACATTTTCTAGGTCATCACAGTCAAATAAAGTTTGAGTGGGGGAGGGGGGTGGGGGTTGGGGTTAAAATCACATATGGTGGGCAACTTCTTATCCATTTATCTTATTAGACAGTTTCTCTGTTTTCGTATGGGAACAGAGCAACTGTTGATGTCACTTCCTGTGCCAACAGGTGCTGTTTGTGAGCTCACATCCATCTGCTCTGCTCTGCACATCTGATTCGGTGATTAAGATACACACATTAGTAAAAGCTGTCTTCGAAATTTGGATGATTGTGTACGTGTGCATATTCATATCACATCAAATGGATGAAATATAATACTTCGAAGACTTGGAATAGACCAGTTATAGATATCAAAGCGTTTACATGCTTTTATATCTTATGCATTTACATCCTAACACATAACATGTAATACAACTTTTATATGATAAAAATGAGAAAACTTTCAGATGTGAGAGGTCAGAGTACGGTCAGACCCATCAAAATACAGCCTGAAATGTTTTTGCAGGAAATTAAACAAGCAAATCTACAAATAATTGTGTAGAATAATTACTCACTTTACCAAAGAAACTCTTGAAAAGTCCATATGCTGCATATACAGCTGAATAAATGTGTATTCCATGGATCCTAAGATAAGTATTTAGTTCACACCAATTAAACTAATACATAAACAACTAGTCATGAAAAAAAGTGCAAATTATGCAGCAAAATCATATTAAACACTAACAAGTTATATGGTATTACCATGTTCTATTTTTGGACACATATCATGGTAATATCAGTGTTATTTTAGCATCAATTGAGATTATAGTTTTAATTAATTTTTTATTTTCACTTTAATGTAAGTTTTATTAATTCTGTTTTTCGTCATTTTTAATATTAATATTTAAAAAAAAATGCCTATACAGTTTTTATTAATTTTGTTTCAGTTTTAATTTAGTTCATCAAGTTAAATTCAATGAAAAAATCTTTTCTTGGCAACCAGCTGAAATAAAATATTTTTTTTATATTTTATTTCAGTTAACATTTATTTAATTTTAAGTAATGAAAGTGTGTTTTTTTAGTGAACTATATTAAAGTCCCCGTGAACCAGAAGTTGGAAACGACTTTTCTCCAGTGTTGTGACGTATTTTCGAGAGAAACGGAATACTAAATGAGGCAAAATAGTGGGCGTGGCTTTTTTTCCAACTAGCACCTGATTGGATCTAGAAAAGTAGGTGTTTTCATTCAGCCTGTCTACTGTCAGTTGGAGGGGCGTGGTTACGGATGTTAAGCAGACACCCAAACCGTCAAACCTACATCAGGGAAGGTCCTCCAATGCAGAGGGGAGGGAAAATGTCAGATTTTGATTAAAGATTACGAAGCCAAAATTTTTTTTTGTGTGGATTGACTTGCATGGATGAATTGTTCACCACAAAACGATCAATTTAGGCAAACAAAGTAATTTTGAATTCATGGGGACTTTAACCCTGGGTCCAATGGTATTCTTTGAAATACCACAAATACTATAGTACATGCAGAACCCAACAAACTGCAGGATTTTAAAGTGCAGATATTTCATTTTAATCTATATATATATATAATCTATCTATTTTCATTGTAAGTGTAACTAACCCTACAGTAATGAATGTAACTTCAAAATCAAAGGGAGAACAGGGTATCACAACTGATTTTTATTGGCTTGTTTTATCGAACCATAACACACAGATACATCTATAAACAATGATCAAAAGAAACTGTACATTTATACTTGATATCTAAGTCCCACAAAAATATTGCTACTGCTGGTCAGAACGCTTTACAACCAAAGTGATTTTTCACGTAATGACTCATTTGTCTCGAATTTTCCATTTTAATAAAGTGTTTGGATATTAAAGAATCGCTGGCTTTGCAGAGATATTCATCCCATGTCTGCCATCGGTACCATAACACAAACTGGACTTAAAGCCCCCCAAAAACATTTTCACAGCAGTTTTACACATTTATTGCGGTACTATCACAGAAGAGACAAAATCAATACACACGAAGCACAGGCCTGACATGAACTCCAGTACTAGAGAATATGTTTATTTAGCAGAAATGATTATGGAGAACTGCAGTTAACATATGGAACACAGCTTACAAATGTTCTACAAGTAATCTTTCGCCTTATAAACAATAAACAAAGAGTTATTTGCCCACCCCTCCCTCCCCAAACACGCATTACAGGTTACACAAACACACACACGCACACACAAAAAAAAATCCCTCATAAAGCCAATGGAATGTTAGTCATACGGACAAGCTCGGTAAGATGTCCAGCTGTCTGTGTAAATGACATGCCCGCAAACCTGCCCCTCTACCTCTCACTTTGAAAGCGACTGCAGAGAGGGGGAAAAATACTCCTGTCGACATTTACGATGACGGTAGTTTTTTCTGCCCAATGTAAAAATGTTGGATATGATGAGATCACTTTCAAAATGTTTCTTTTCCTCCATAAAAAATGTGTCTCTACAATCAAACTACTAAAAAACCTGCCTTTAGAAAATAGTAGATAAAAATATTCCCCTGAATTGTACAAGAAAAGAGGTACAGGGAGTGCTGGTAAAAGATGAGACCTCAGCAAAGTTATTCCCCGTCTTCTCCCTTCTTGTCGGCGTCTTCCGTTGCCTGAAAAACATCATCATTGGAGTCAATCACATTGGCCGTTTTTTTCACATAAGATCACAAATCATTTAAGGGTGATATTACCTCTTCGTCATCTTTTGTTTCTCCGTTTTCTGCGGGCACCTCCTCTTTCTTCTCCTCCTCCTTGGGCTCCTTGGGTTCCTTTGTTTTCTTAGGTTTGGCAGGCGCCTTCTACATTGTGTTAAATTAAAGTTCATTTTAATGCTAAGTTTGGTCTATAATTCCATTTAGGTTTTTACCATCACTTTTAATTAAGCATTTTCCTTACCTTTGGCTTAGGTTCTGCCTTTTGGGGTGTAGGTTTCTAAAAATTAAAAGAGGTATAATACATAAATAAATAAACAAACAATAATTGTCATATTGGTTAAATGAATGTAAAGTGTATATAAAAAAAATCGACGCACACTCACGTTCACCAACCTCTCCGACCTTCTTTTAGGCTGCAAAGCAGTAACAGGGTTAAACCATATAACTGTACTTTGATGCAATCAAATATTTTTTTCTATAATTAAAACTTTATTTCCATGCAAAAAAGTAGAATCTGCTTACCTCAGTGACTTCAGCATCATTGTTTGCCTACGGGTAAAAAAGAAAGAAAAGAGTGTTATTCTCAGAAGTCCAAGTCAATCAATGTAATTTGACTTTTTTTACCCCCTGGTTCGGATTCCTCTCAACAATTCTTTTAGTACTTTTATGGATATTTTTGGAGGGAAAATGTATATGTCTTGAAATGAGAAATAAATGTAATACGGTTCTTGCCAAAGGTGTTTGACTTTTCATAGACATTTAAAAGCAGCATAAGTAATATAATTGGTTAAAGATCAAACAAACAAAACATGTGGTATCAAATCTTATTCAGTCATATATTTTAATAAATAAAACATAACTAATTCAAACTCAATTTAATGTAAATTCAACTCATTTTGACATGAACAACCAGTCAGTAACTACAATGATTTAACCCTCATTAGCCTTAATGCAACATAACAGAAACAGTTGATTCAATTTCAGTCGGACATGACGAAAGTAATAATAAGTAAATGAGGAAAGGTTTAAAACCGTGAATTCGTAAGTGAATTTAGTAACAGCTCTGATTGATTAAAAAAAAAAAGAACAGGCTTATAAAGCTCACTCTTTCACCAAGCGAAATACGCGGTATGTTTATGATTCACTAAAAAAAGAATCGGCTCATTAGAGTCATTCGTTCGGGAATCGGACATTGGTCGCTATCATAGGTCGCGATGTTTGGTTTTGATTCATTAAAAATAATCGGTTCAAATGATTCATTCGTTCGAAAAATGAACTAGCCAGGCCACGCTGTACGCTTTAATACACTAAAAAGATTCGGATCATAAGAGTCATTCGCTCGGGGATCAGACTAAATGGCTGCTGTATGTTTCGTACTATGGATTGGGTATTTTTCTTGAAGTAACGACTCCCAAACATCCAGGCAGCAATTCATCAATGGTTATGTCCTACCTCCGTTTGCCGATACTGTGCTGCCCGGTCTTTTTTTATTGCAGTCTTGTGTGCACCGCCCCCTTCTGATGCACACAGACTCATTCAACGCTGATTAATGGAGATTGGCGCTCGCCCCACCGACCCCGCTCCATGACATTCCCGCCCCATGACATTCCCGCCATTCACTTTCAAACACAACATCCCGAGGTGCACAGCCGCGAGGGAAAAAAACACTACAGAATATACCAGAATAATAGGAAACACCAAACAGTGGCGCTATGATGTGCAAGAATACCGCCATTGCATAATCTACCACTTACACGATCAAATATTTCGAGACGCGATCGTGCAAGCCCTAATGCAGGAATTAACTCCCTAAAGCTCGACTATGAGCTGCAGGATAAAATATTGCACCGTCTGTCACTGTGTTTTCAGACCCACAGTGAGTTTTAAATCAACGGGGTTGCGCGAAAGGGCAGCCATGACACTAAAAACACCGAGCCTTTACAAAGACATGTAGGTGGAATTTCAACCGACCCTACTAAAAATAAAAACGCCATGTAATAAATAAATAAATAAACATTCAATGCAACAATTTGATTTGATGTCCTGCGCGCGACGTCTTTTGGTTGCGAATCTGTAAACTGCACATTAACGAAAACTAAGATCGTTAACGTTACACCCCCTTTGTCTGATGCATGTCGACAGAGACTTCATCTATTTGTAAACAAAAACGCGACAAACATAATATATATGCACCGATCATATCCCGTATCCGCGTAGGCATGAAAATTAAGCTGGCTTTAATTAACTCCTACGGAGAGAAAAATCTCAGCCGCGCGCTCTCAAATCAAAACACGCGTTTAATAAACAGAAGTATGCAAACACAAAATTGCACGCATACCGTTGCACTGTAAGAAAAATAAGTACATTTGCACGCAACATGTATGCACTGTTATTTTCTTTCCTTTTTTTATACTGCATATTCTATTAAAGATGGTGCCTCGATATATTAAGAAACCAATGCGCTACTTACTTTGCTCCTTTTAGGCATGGCTGTAGGTTTTTAAAACTCGCAAAAAATCACGGCGTTTAAAAATGCAAGATGCACGGATTTAACGCTGAAAAACAGACGACACTGTGACTTGAGCTCGGTTAAAGATTCACACAGTAGGGTTGATCACAGTATAGGAAGACGTTAACGCTCGTCCGAAACAAAAACCTGCTCAAACCGGATTGGATTCTCCTCCTCCTCCTTCTTCTTCCCTATTCAATTCATCACAGACCGACCTGACAGCGAATTTACGATTCCCACTATGCCGAAGCCTCGTCTCATGAATATTAATTAAACCATGGTGACGTTCCTTGATAACCTTCCCGTCACATCCTTTGATTACTATTCATGAGCCATGCCATTCTGATAGTAGGTTGGCCAGCAGAATAGCGTCCCCTTGCCAACGACAGTTTTTAGCCAATCAGAGCGAACGCCATTTTTGTAATTTATTATTCATAAGGAGAGTCTTCGCCATAGTAGGATTATCAAATCGTCTCTCCGCCTCCTGCTCCCGGTGATTGGCCTGCGGAGAGCCACTGCACATTTTCAAATCATAGCAAGAGACCCGTGTGGGCACTTTTGCATGTCAATCAGTTGCAATAATATTTGTTTTTCCAATGACTTAGAGCTGTTGAAGGGAGATTATCTTAACTCTGCTGTTGATTTGAAAATGTTTGGATATACAAAGCCATATTCTTATATTTAATTTCCATGCGTTTATATCATAAATGTTGCGCAATCAAAGGCTCCCCCCCCCCCTTTTTTATTTTTTACATGGTTTCCAGATGTGTGGGAGTTATTTTAGGAGCTGGATTTAAAATGGACCTCGGGTATGTTGTGTTTTTAAAGCCCCCGCGTGCATGCAGAGGTTTTTAAAAAGGCAGAAAATGGCGACTGTGGAGAGAAACATTTCACTTCTGTGTCACCAACCAAATGTTCCCGTTGTTGAAATCAATAGCGCAAAAATTGTGCAAAATAAATCTATTGCCAGTTCCAGTGGCATTGTTTCTTTTGTTTAGGTATTTTGTTATCTTCGGCGTGAAAATGAATACATTTATAAAATATTTCAAGTTATATAAAAAGGGATTATCTGTCCACTTAGATTTATAAAAATACAACTACCCCCCAAAATAGGGCTTAACAGGAAGGAATCATATTCATGAGGTAAACCTGGAAATGCAATGGAAATAAAAAGGAATTTTAAAATTGTGATTTCCAGATCTAGAAAGAAATGGAAACGTAATAAAATGGCGAAATCCATGATAATGTCTATAGTGCATGTATAAATGGTGGATCAAAATTAATCCCCCATTAGGCCACATTCAAGTCTTTCGAGAGACTTTCGTACACAAATAATTTTAAAATCTCCCTTTTTCAGGGATTGAAACTTGGAAATGTATACATCCCATAAGCATGTGTGACTGTTGCCACACATACAGGCAGATGTTATTTTGCTGAAACTAGTGCATAGCTATGCACAGGACATGTTTACCAATATATATGCACACAAATGCACTGTAGTTTAAAACATCTCAATGCATATATGATGATATTCCTGTGGGAGAGATGTGTATGTAACAGCTCTGTAACCTTTTATCAAGAACCTTTTTTGCTAAGGTTCTTGAATTGCCTATATAATTATTTTGAGATAAAAAAAAAAACACTTAATGTTGCAGGTTCTTCAGATTAGTGTTTTCTGTGTTTAGTGTGTTCCTATGTGATTGCTAGGCTTGTCTGAGTGGTTTTTAGGGTGTTGCTATGCATTTGCTTGGGTGTTCTGGGTGGTGTTTAGTGCATTGTTATGTGGTTGCTGGGATGTTTCATGTGATTGCTAGGGCATAAGCTTGTCTGAGTGGGTTTAGTGTGTTACTGTGTGGTTGCTAGTGTAGTGTGTGGCAAGCTAGTAAGAGCTGTGTGTGTAAACCAAGGGGGTAATCCACCAGCCGGAAACTGAAGTCTCCCCTGGGGAGCCTTCACCTGCTGTTAGCATTCCATTGACTCCAATTCATTTTGGCGTCACTTTGACAGCAAATAACTTTACATCTGCGGCGTCCAAAGACTCCATTTGTCCATTGTTTATTTCTAAAGAAACACGACAATGTATAAAAGGCTCCATTACCTTGTATCTTACGTTATGGCCATGTAGAAGCAGTTTTTTTTTAAATAGGCTAACGATTGCGTCATAACACGCGACTCTCTGTCACACAGTACAGAAATGACCGTATAGACAGAAGTAGAAGCTTGCGCGCAATCGGGGTGACGTGGAGGCATAAAGTCAAGGGAGAAGCCCATAGAGAGTTGTAAAGTTGCTTCTGCTGCTAGCTCATAAACAACTAATACTCACGATCTCTGGCTCTGCACGATTCGGAAGGGAATGATTCAGATTCCGCTTGGCACAGCTACTAGAAGACGTACAACTGTGAGACAGGTTGCTCACGTCAAATCTACGTCATCAAGCTCAGTGTGAGCCTGCGCAGTGCGCTTGGCAATCAGGAAGTGAGTGCTTCTAATTGACTTCACTTTTCTCCGTTGAAGTCTATGGGGTCGCTGTGTCCATTTCTTTTACTGTCTATGGTGTAAACCTCACTCCTCTAGCCCAAGAGTAATGCTAGAGACTGCGGTCTTTAGTGTCCTTGTTAGGGCACCCACCTCCTCCTATGCTGGAGACGGCGATTCGAATCCCGCACGGAGCGGGTCGAGTAGGACCGGTAACATTTGGTGCCGTGATCCAGATGTGAGTGAGGTTTAGGGGGGTGAGTGTAACGGAGGCAAGCTAGTAAGAGCTGTGTGTGTAAACCTTACTCCCCTGGCCTCAAGAGGTGTGCTAGCGACTGATGCTAGAGAGTGCGGCCTTTAGCGTCCTTCTTAGCGCGCCCAGTTAAAAATCAGTTAAAATCCCGCTCGGAGCGGGTTGAGTAGGACCGGTTACACTATGGTGTTTTGTGTGGTTTCTAGGCAGGCACGGATTATGATGCGATCGTACCCTGGGCAAGGACCTGTCTAAATGCCAACCTGGGGAGGTGACAGACCATATGAGCAAAGCAGAGAGGTGTGGCGTTCCGGTCAATGCCAGTGTGCTCCACTCAATCGCTCATGGCCCACTCAAATCCCACTTCGACATTAAATTTCTCTGTACTATACTAATTTATTGAATAAATGTCTGAATTACAGTAGGCCTATCGATAACAGTTATGATATTTGTGTCTTTAAAGCAATATTTTAATAGTATGCCAATACAATAATCCGTCCCTGTTTCTAGAGCGTTGCTATTCATAGGGTGTTCAGAGTGGTTTTAGAGTGCTGCTATGCATTTACTTTTGGTGTCCCGGGTGGTTTTTAGTGCGTTGCTATGTGGTTGCTGGGGTGTTTTGGGTGGTGCATAAATGGTTAGTTCTAAATAATTATAGTATAAAATGTGATGGCCTCAGCCTATAAACGCCTTTTCAGTTATAAGTGGAACGTTTATTTTTAAGGTCCCTTTTTAAGGGCTCCTACTGGTTCATAGTCCACAACATCATAAAAATCTGTCACGTCCTCCACCACACTGCTATCTCCTTGTTCAGACCCTTCCGATTTCATGGCCAGATCACAGCAACTCCCTCCTCGACGGTCCCCTCCCCCATGAAAACATTACACCCCTTTCTATAGGCAGCTCTTTCAGGCGGGAAAGTCTCAGCGTCCTTCTCATGAAGTTCTCTCATGTCTGTCTCTCATGCTCCTGTAGGACTGGAATGGGGGAGGGGTGTAGTGGGTGTGGCCGCTGAGTTTCAGGGGAAGGAATGGGGCACTAAAGTTTGTGCAGCGCACGAATACAAAACTACTAACTAAACATACATGTGAGAGTGAGATCATTGTGCATGTGTGATTACATCAGAGAGAAAACACACAACAAAGTGTACAATGAGGTCCTTACAAGTCATGACCACAATCTGAATGTCCTCAGTGTTTGGTTCATCTCAATGGTTCACATGCTAAACACCTACAGTACATAGGCCTACTGCAAATCTGTTTACTTAAAAAAAATTCCTAAAAAATTCCAGGGTTTCTATGGACAATCAAACTATGAAATTTCAGTAACTTATTAATATAAAAAGTGAACAAGACTGAAAATACAGCATGTTGTTGCTATGCTTTTCTAGATAGTTCTAGTGCTTTTTTAAGCGGTTGGGTGTTTTGGGTGGTTTCTAGGGCGTTGCTATGCATTTACTTGGGTGTTTTGAGTGTTGCTATGTTGCTAGTGTTGAGTGGTTTCTTGGGTATTATGCATTTGCTTGGGTTTTTGCAAGAGTTTAGTGTATTGCTATGTGGTTGCTAGGGTGTTTTGTGTGGTCTGTTGATTGTTGCTATGCATTTGCTGGAGTGTTCTGAGTGGCTTTTTTAGTGCATTTCTTGCTGCGGGGTTGCTCGGTTATTCTGAGTGGCTTTAGTGTGTCGCAATGCGGTTTCTATAGTGTTGGTATACATTTCGTAAGGCGTTTGTACATTGCTATGTGGTTGCTGGATGTTTTGGGTGGCTGCTGGGTGGTTGCTGGGACGTTGCTAGGTGGTTGCATATTGGCCCAAGTCAAAAGAGCTGACTTTCTTTTCTTGTCTTTTTTTTTTTATTTCTCATTCTTATTGATGATGTAGTGGCTAATGCTAAGTTAAATGTGTTTTTGTTTTTTTTGGCAGAAACTAATGTTAGGCTATACCATTGCAAATTTTTTGCAAGGAAAACTTTTGTTTTGCCTTAAAGTTGAAAGATGCATTGTTAGGATCAGTATGAATAGATTTACAATGGGATGCGTTTGATGAGTAAGATTAAGATACCCAGGTCACCTTGAGGTATTTCCAGTAGCTTGAACAAAAGCCTCTTTGAGGGGCAGCACTTCCTGTGGTTCTATCCAACCATCTGCCACAACATCTTACTCACTCGACCGCCTTTATTTTACCCTCTCGATCATTATATAATTTGAACACTGACATTTAATTAGGACTTCGTAGTAAAATCTTCCAGGCTTCAGCTTTGATTTGGTTTGAATGTTTGTTTGGCTCCACCCAGACCTGTACAGGCATGCTGAAGATGATGACTAATAAAAATGTAAAACACAATATTTGTGGTGCGGTCTAAAAGTCTACCAGAACTTGACTAAGAAAGGTTAGCAATGTGATTAGGCAAGAAAAAACATACAGAATTATTATCAAGCACACATAGAGATTAAACTAGCTCAGTAAAGCTTCACTGATGAGGTCTTGCAGAAGTGACTACAACCACAGACGGCTCTAGTGAACTCAACTTATTTTTGAAGTGCAAGTGCAACTCAGTGACTATATGGATCAGTAAGTGGATTTCTCCTCGAGCGAATGGCTGCCTGCCCATCTGGACATGCACGTAAAGCCCAGATTATACAGAGTAATGTTTATGCAGGGGTCAGTGGGAGGGGAGCAGACAGAGCTCATCGCCAGTCTGGTACAGACTTATTATCTGCAAATACATAATGTGTTTTCATTGATATTTGGGGTTAAAGTTTTTTTTTCAGTACGAAAATGAACCATGGATAATATATAGAATAATATAGTAAAATTGTAGTAAACATGTTTTTTTGGCGGATTTGTTATTGATTTGTACAACCACAGTTTTACTACAAATACCATGGTTAAACTATAGTTAGTGTAGCAAAACCATGGTTCATTTTTAGTTACCATGGGTTCAACCAGGGTGCATTTGTCACACTGCATTTTGGTTTTACATCTTTAGTGGTGGAACTGTCACGTTAACATTTTTACTCACTTGACGTTTATTGCCTCAAGGTTTAATGCAAAATGCATGAAAACTAAAATATGACTGATGTAAAATACATGAAAACTAAAATATGACTCTTGTCATTTTGAAGATAAAAATCTATTTTTATGGTACAGACAGAAAGTCATGCATGCACACAACACATGGCATTACTGTTATCAACAGAGGCCACGTGTCAAAGATTGATGTACAGTAGAGCTCAATAAACAGCTGTGACCAAGTATCGCTTTAACTGACGGACTGACTCTCTTAACAGCTTTAGAGATTTCTTAGAGTTGCACCTTAGACAATGGACATCATGGCTGACCAACTTTTCTTTTGTGATTAAGCTTATTGTCTCAAACTGCAGTGAAAGCACACAACTGGTCTAATCATGGGTGAACTAAAGAGATTAACAAGGGACTTTTGTAACTTCAGTAACTCTAGATGATAATGAGGGACACAGCAATGGATTTACAAACCCTGTAGTGGTATTAGCACCATCAAAACATGGTCAGGGCCAGAGAGTGTCTCTTGGGCTCCCCTCCCCCACCTTTACAATATATTTCCTGTTTGTAGCACAGCGGTCTTTATTGCTTATAATTCTGCTGTTTGTGTATTAGATCCACAGCATCCCCCAGTCAGCCTACGAAAGTGATTTAATTTTAAATCCCAATAAATATAGGGGCAATTTCGCAAAACTCTTAAAATAGACAGATTTTACAATCATGGACGGTAAATCGTATAAAGCCCCCTAAAACTGGGTTCAGTTTATTTCTCGTTCCTTCTTTTTCAGAATGTTATTGCCCTAATGCTTAATGACAACACAGCACTATGCCGTTCACAATTTAAAAGGCTTTATAGACACCGGAAAAAGCGCCATTTTCTAATGTTTTATTTTCTGTTTTTCCATGTAGGAGCGCACTACACAACTAGAGGGCGACAAAAGCAAAGATATCGCAAGGAACGCTAGTATTTGCATTTGAGTTGTGTAGGCTACTCACAGATTGATGTAATTCTCACCCACAATACAGGACTGCACTGCAGACAGATTTAAATTATTATTATTTTTACATGAAAAGTAAATAAACTTGAGGCTTGGCACTGAAGAAAAGACTGTAGGTTGGTTGATCTAAATATATGGTGATACACATAATTGGCTACTTGATTTTTCAGTAATGATTTTTTTTTTAAATAGTTAAAATTTTACAACCTAATATTCTAGTATTATAATATGAAGCTTTTTGACCCAAATATTGTTTTGCTACAACTATTAGAATTTACCATGTGTCTGAAAAATCTTTTATGGTTATCTTTTTATTTCATTATTTAGTTTTATTTTGTATCTCCGGCATGAGCATTAATTATTAGTGCAAGGACTAAAAATAAGTCAAGCAAAATAAGCAATTAATAAAAAAATACACACACAAAAAAAAAAAAGTATTTTGTGAATGAAAAAAAAAATCATATTTTGAAAATACAAAAAGTTGTGGGAAAGTACTCTCAAGGTCAAAGATAGGGAGCTGATCAAAGCTTTCTATCTCTTTTCTTTCTTTTTAATGGCATGAACATCACAATGTAAAGGGAGAGAAAAAGAAAAACTCAACAGTGAAAAGGAAAAAGCCAGAGAGAAACAAACAATTATATGAGATGAAATGTAGTGATTTCCCTTAAAACATTTTTCACTCTGTTAATTAGTAAAGTGCATCGGTGTTGCATTGTTTAATGTTCATGTGGCAGGTGAAAAGTAGCCTAATAATATTAAAATAGTAATGAATAGTCACTATCCGCTTTTATGGGAAACAACGTCAGCATTTTGTAAGCCAGAAAATATATATTTTTTAAAGGACCCTGTAAGGTCACACTTTCCCAAACCTCAAAGCCTGTGACACCTCTATCTGGGTCCCTGTGCCAATTCTGCTTTGCTGAATAAAGCAGCCACATTCACCGATGCAGGAAACCCGAAGAGCTCAAGAGGAAAATCTGCAGTGCAATAGCAAGATTTCAGTGAACACATTTTCACAATTCACTATTAAGTTTTCTCGCAGCTCTCTGAAGTAATCCATTCTGATGGGGCAGTTGCGGCATTCTGTGGTCAAATATATTTTATTATGTAGCATGTGATGGTATTGCAAGTTTTTACCATGGTACTTTCAGTTACACAATAGTACTAAAATATTACCATATTTATATAGCATGATATTTGCATGCTGCTTCAGTGTAGTTCAAAGCATAGCATGGTACAATGGAGAACAATCTGATCGAAACCTGATGGTATCATGTAACAGTGATACCATGAAATATGTGGGAAAAAAAAACAATGATATTGCATGGTAACCCTTGTGGAAAAAAAAGAAGTGACGTCTGTATTGAATGTGCACTTGTCTGCTTCAGATCTTAATTGAGTCATTTTTAAAAACTGTATAGATGATATTATTAGATAATACAAAAATTAGATAAAGGGTCACTTAAGTCAAGTGTGCTTAAAGAGAGTATACTTTCATAACGGTGTTTAACACACTTGAGTACAATTTCAAAAAGTACACTGTAATAATGTAAACATAAAAGTTTTACTTTAAAGCACATTTTAAATCGTTGTGATTAAATAATCTTTTGTCATTTTTTTAAAGTACACTTTGATGTGTTGACTAACTAAAGCTCAAGTACTTGTAAATTATAATTTTAACTGAAGTGCGTTATTTGCTACTGCATTCAAAGTGAATTATTTTAAAATGTACTTCATTCCCACTTTATCATTAATGTTTAAAATATATTAAAATAGATGACATTCAAATTTCATTAGAAATGGCATTAGTTTACCATTAATGTTTGTCAGATTTGGCAGTACACTTTAACCATATTTCAAAGACAACTAAAGTAATTATAAAATTACATACAAAGATGTACTTCACCAAAAGGGATAGTTCACCCAAAAATGAAAATTCTGTGATAATTTACTCACCCTCAAACCTGTATGAATTTCTTTCTTCTGAACACAAAAGAAGATATTTTGAAGAATGTTGGTAACCAAACAGTTGATAGGCTCATTTTCCCCCATACTATTAGCCCCTTTGGGGGCCATCAACTGATTGGTTACCCATTTTCTATTAAAATATCTTCTTTTTAATTTCCCTTTAAGTGGGTCAAACATCACTCTTAAATTCAACTAATTGCATTTGACATTTAAGTAGCCTACTCTTTTTAAAAGTATGCTTAAGTGTAGGCTACTTCTTTTTTCCAAGGGAAATATCTAAAAATGCTAATTCCATTTTGGCCATTCTAGTGACCGAACTATTGGACAGTTGTGCACCTGCTCAAAACCTTTGTCTCTGACCTTGTGCTGTTTCTCTCCCTCCTATTGACTCTAATCAAATGTGTGACCTGCCATCTCATGGCTCTCCATAGGTGCAGTTCACACTCAATACTAATAAAGAGCCTCACTGCCGCCCCCTGCAGGCTGACTCGCGCCTGCCCCCTCTGCATTAACTCACTGCCACCCCCTGCAGGCTGACTCGCACCTGCCCCCTCTGCATTAACTCACTGCTGCCCCCTGCAGGCTGACTCACACCTGCCCCCTCTGCATTAACTCACTGCAGCCCCCTGCAGGCTGACTCACACCTGCCCCCTCTGCATTAACTCACTGCAGCCCCCTGCAGGCTGACTCGCACCTGCCCCCTCTGCATTAACTCACTGCAGCCCCCTGCAGGCTGACTCGCACCTGCCCCCTCTGCATTAACTCACTGCAGCCCCCTGCAGGCTGACTCACACCTGCCCCCTCTGCATTAACTCACTGCCGCCCCCTGCAGGCTGACTCACACCTGCCCCCTCTGCATTAACTCACTGCCACCCCCTGCAGGCTGACTCGCACCTGCCCCCTCTGCATTAACTCACTGCCACCCCCTGCAGGCTGACTCGCACCTGCCCCCTCTGCATTAACTCACTGCCACCCCCTGCAGGCTGACTCGCACCTGCCCCCTCTGCATTAACTCACTGCAGCCCCCTGCAGGCTGACTTGCACCTGCCCCCTCTGCATTAACTCACTGCCACCCCCTGCAGGCTGACTCACACCTGCCCCCTCTGCATTAACTCACTGCCGCCCCCTGCAGGCTGACTCGCACCTGCCCCCTCTGCATTAACTCACTGCCACCCCCTGCAGGCTGACTCGCACCTGCCCCCTCTGCATTAACTCACTGCCACCCCCTGCAGGCTGACTCGCACCTGCCCCCTCTGCATTAACTCACTGCCACCCCCTGCAGGCTGACTCGCACCTGCCCCCTCTGCATTAACTCACTGCAGCCCCCTGCAGGCTGACTCGCACCTGCCCCCTCTGCATTAACTCACTGCCACCCCCTGCAGGCTGACTCACACCTGCCCCCTCTGCATTAACTCACTGCCGCCCCCTGCAGGCTGACTCGCACCTGCCCCCTCTGCATTAACTCACTGCAGCCCCCTGCAGGCTGACTCGCACCTGCCCCCTCTGCATTAACTCACTGCCGCCCCCTGCAGGCTGACTCACACCTGCCCCCTCTGCATTAACTCACTGCCACCCCCTGCAGGCTGACTCGCACCTGCCCCCTCTGCATTAACTCACTGCCACCCCCTGCAGGCTGACTCGCACCTGCCCCCTCTGCATTAACTCACTGCCACCCCCTGCAGGCTGACTCGCACCTGCCCCCTCTGCATTAACTCACTGCCGCCCCCTGCAGGCTGACTCGCACCTGCCCCCTCTGCATTAACTCACTGCAGCCCCCTGCAGGCTGACTCGCACCTGCCCCCTCTGCATTAACTCACTGCCGCCCCCTGCAGGCTGACTCGCACCTGCCCCCTCTGCATTAACTCACTGCAGCCCCCTGCAGGCTGACTCGCACCTGCCCCCTCTGCATTAACTCACTGCCGCCCCCTGCAGGCTGACTCGCACCTGCCCCCTCTGCATTAACTCACTGCCGCCCCCTGCAGGCTGACTCGCACCTGCCCCCTCTGCATTAACTCACTGCAGCCCCCTGCAGGCTGACTCGCACCTGCCCCCTCTGCATTAACTCACTGCCGCCCCCTGCAGGCTGACTCGCACCTGCCCCCTCTGCATCACTGACTCTAAAATTTACATAAACCCGCCCCCCAGAACACGATTTATAGATGATCCAGAGCTGTTAAATATGAGAGTTGCGACACTCTTTGATCTCGCCGCCACGCGGTCACGTGGTTTGTGTAGCTCTCAATAGTTCCAAACAGAGCCGCGCTGTCAACCAGTTTGAATGATTTTAAGCGGGACAGACAGCATCAGCTATATTTGCAGCAATTATCTGTAAATATTGACGCATAATGTACATTGATTATTATGTTGACGCTTATTTTAAATACATATAATAGCATTTTTTTCTGGGGAGTGACAGAAACACAGCATTAATACGTTCTTGTGTTTAATTTTGGAGGGAAATGGACTGCTCCCATAACGTAGAATGCATTAACAGCAACGACAATATTTGCAGCAATGTTCGGTAAAATTTTAACTTCATAAAATGAAACTGGAGAGATAGTTAATGAGTGAATTAACTATGTTCCTAAATAGGCTACGATCCATAACATGTATGTTTTTAACATACGATCCATAACTGTTAACGGGATTAATTTCAGTATGGCTAATTTACCCCTTCATCCTTCCCTAATCATAGACTAAACCATTCATCAGAAAACACCCACAAATACATGCATACGATGTACTGTGTACAGTACACATGTATTTAAATCACACATAACTAACCCTAACCCATACACATAATATATTAATTGTGTATGTATACTATGTATGTATGCATGTATATATATATATATATATATATATATATATATATATATATATATATATATATATATGAATGCAAGTGTATTACACAAACACACATTTTGACATATATGCATATATACACACACATAACCCTAAACCATTTAAATAAATGAATTGTATGTGTGTATGTATAATATTATATATTATTATTAATAATATTATATATTATATACATCAGGTTACCGTAAGTTAGCTAACGTTAGTGAAGTGTTGGTCACGTAAGCTATAGCTGCAATTAACCTATTATCTTCCAATAAAACATTAACTAAAACTGGCTACATAAAATATAACTACTGACTAGATTCACGAGAGGTCGGCTAATGTGTGTAAAAGTAAAAAAAAAATAATACAGTAATTTCATTAATTTACCAGCGAGCGTATTACGGAAACACTGAAAATGAATGGGGTGCAATGCTGGAACTATCAGTCATTCAGTGTTTGGAACTATTGGCCGCTTCATGACACGCGTTACTTCCGCATTTCAAAGTTCCTATGGCGGTCTATGGGAGTGTCGCAACCATAGATGATGTCTATGGTCGCAACTCTGTTTTTCAACGGCTCTGACAGAATATGCTAATCAATGACTAGAAGATAACTACACACAAGTTACATACATTCATCAACTAACCATTTAGAAATGTTGTCTGCATGTTGTCTTGTCACTTCTTAAATCTCTCCATCTTTCTGACTAACGTTTTTGAAATTTTCAGTGCATATCTTGTGAGGTAATTGAAGCTGCTAAGGAAGGACACAAGTTGTTGTAGCCATAGACAGTATAGGTTGTAGCCCCGCTCTCTCTGCCGGGAGCAACAGCTCATTTGCATTTAAAGGGACAGACACAAAAATGGTGCAACATTTTTTTTGCTCACTCTCAAAAAGTGACAATTTTAACATGCTATATAAAAATATCTATGGGGTATTTTGAGCTAAAACTTCACATACACACTCTGGGGACATCAGAGATGTATTTTACGTCTTGTGAAAATCCAGGACATTATACCAGCCTTTAAAGGTTATCCCACCTCCCTTTTCAAAGCGTCTCCAAAACCACGCCTCCTCCGAACCATGAACGTGCACAGCAGATTCAGCAAAGCGTCTGGTCACGAGAGACGGCATTAAATTACCTCATGTCTCAAACCACATAACATTACAATATTAATCAACGTAAACAACTTACAGAGCTCTTATTGTACTACCTGACTGCTGCAGAATACTTTCAGCATTGATACTGTCGACATAGAAAGGCATAAATCCGAGTCTGAGGACGTGAACAGCTCCTGGTAGAACGTCACGGGTTGCCATCTTGTAAATGGTTACGACATGGTGTGAACGCAGCATAAGCTCATTGGTTTGGTTCATCAGGAACTGTAAAAGGTTGCTGCTTTTGTTTTTTGGCGCTTGGTGTCTGTCTGTCTGTCTACAACTCTGCACAGCCTTCTGAATGCACCGATGAGGTGTGATGTCTGCGCGAGCAGGGTGCGTGGAGGTATGGAAATACATTGACAGGAAGGTATTTTGTATCATCGCTTTCTGCCCGAATGCAATGATTGGACGAACATTTTTTGGTCCTGTGACTTCCACAGAAGATATATACATGTTTTGATATTTAGACCACTTCTATTGATTGCTATCAGGATGTGAATAGAGTTTCAACCAGTATAGCAAAAAGTGTTATGCCTTCATACAAAAAGATTGAAGAATAATTGCACAACCACCAAATAGGTGGCATTATGTACTAAGTGTGTAAATAGCCATAAACAAAAGAAGTAGAAAGGCACACTTTTGCTTAGTGCCAATGGTGACTCGTCGATTTGTCACTCTGTTGTTGAGAATGTCTTGTGTGTTAACCCTGAACATACTCTGGGTTGGCTGTCCTTACTCCCGGACGCATTTTTGGAACCAGAATAGCTCGAGTAAGCAAGGTTTGGGTCAATCAACCGAGAGTTTGGGGTGTGTTTGACGGTAAGATAACCTTGCTTTCTGGATTCAGTTTGATTCTCAGGAAAACACCAAACCAGTACAAATGTCTAACTTGAATGCACAAAAGTCACTCTGAATAAAGGATCTGTCAAATATGTAAATCTTAATAAATGTATGTTTCTCACCTTTGTACATTCTTCTTTAGGGTTTGGTTTGGTTTTATCCCTGTGATGGAGTATAGCTGGTTGGACAACAAAGTCTAAGTTATTTGATTTATTGTCATTGGCAGGTGTTTCTCTGTAGCAGGTCAAAAAAAACCAAATACAGTGTTCCCTGGAGCCACAGGGCATATAGTTGTATGTATTAACATAATTTGTGTGTCATGCCTGACTACGTCATTGTTACCTGTTTGCATAAGTTCTTCTCTGTACTATACAAGCAGATGATGCCCAGGTAACTAAACAAACATAATTGCTCAATACCCTGAGACTTCCTGGTTTTCTCAATGTCTTTTTTGTCTTTAGGTATGTGAACATCACCTGTAGAAGTGGCTTTGCACAGACAGTGATAAAGGTTTGATATATAAATCTGCTGAGCTGCAGGGACGACTGCTGTTGTTGACACTGTAGACTCGTTTTTTTCTTCAGTGAAACTGGGTGTGTCTGTTTCAAAGGATTTAAATCAACTGCGTTCAAACACAGCCTTGCATGAACCCAAACAGATGAGTCTTGGGCTCATGCACCCCAAAGGTAATCTTTCTGGTAGACAGACCACCTTCTTTGACATGTCAACGTGACTTCAAATCCTCACGAGATCTGCAGACATATGCAAAGCAGACAGGCCTGTTGGGTTTCGCCTGCATGGAGATGTAGGCTTTAATAACATGACGGGCTGGACTTTGGCCCCTCTGTAGGCCGACAGGTGATCTTACGAAGGACCGTTTCTCTATTTTACTGGATTAATCCCTGATTCATTCCATGGAATCTTTTTGAGGTATGTATGTTGTTGTTGTTCAAGATATTGAAGTTCTTACTATAGAATAGCTTTTAGGTTCAGTGAAAGGAGCATGTGGTTTAAAATCTGAAATGTGTCATACCTGTTCTAGGGTGTGAACAAATAATGTAGTAAGACAAAATGTACTCGTGCAATAGCACATAAATATGTATGTATGTATTAAGGGAATAATTATTTGATGATCTATATTGTGATATATAAGTTAATAAAGATAGAAAAGCATTGTGGATAGTAATGTTTTGAGCAGAAAAGCTTAATAGTTTGAATGACTGAAATATCTGGAAACCTGTGACAAATTTGAAAGATATTTGCACACAATGTTCATGACAAAGACACACGTATTGAACAAAAGCAAATGAGAAAACCCTGACGCTTGAATGCAATCAAATGAACGTATTAATCATTTCAGACTTGTGTCCCAACAGTTGGCCTGCCTGTTTACAATGATGTGCATTTAGTTTAGGATGCTGGCGTGACGATTACTAAGGGAATATGGATGTTTTTAGACTGGGTCTTTTTCTTCTGATCAGCATGGGTGAGTTTTCATATTCAGCCACAGTCATGCATTGAAATAAATACATTTCTTAATCAGTATTTTTTCCAGTAAAAATATATTTTCTTTAAAACAAGATACATTTGCTTGTTTTTTTTTTCACTCACTAGTAAATTATTTTTCTTTTTAAAGTGTAAACCACACAAAATGTATTCTTAAATTATATTATTTGAAAACAAGTCTTATGTTACACAATTTTGCTTCTTACTGATGAAGAAAACCCTCATCCCTACAGAGGTTAATTGGTTTGGAGAATGGATGGACGTATGATTGAGAAAAATATTTTCAAAGTGTGGAACAGTTTAATTTGTAATTGTGATTTACAGACTTTGAAAAGTCATTGAAATTAGTGCAATCTTACAAAGTACTGGACATGGGAATGCAGACCGGGGCAAGTTGTCACATTTTATTCTAGTCTATATTTCTTAGGGCAGGTCTATATTTGATTTGATCACACTATATGAAACTGTCATTAAAAAGCTACATTTATATTTTTTTTAAATTGTAATTATTAAATTGTGTAAATTGAAAACATTTTAACTTAAAATGTTAAGATAAAATGGTTTCTTAAACTTGTCATTTAAGAAAATTACAAAAATATGTTGACAAATTTTAGTTCGAAAGTCCAATTTCACAAAAACTAATTGCTTGAAAAAAACAAACATTTGTGTAATTTTAACACACTCAAACTCCACAAATTTGCGTAATTAATTTTGGACATTTGACAAAATTTTTACTGATATAGCCATGGTGACAACTAGCCCTGGTTTCAAGTTTTGCTTAGCTCTTTATTAATGCACTTTTGTTTCATTTCAAAAGGGAAAACCAACAGAAGGTCTTGAATATAATTACATATAATGCTTATTTACTAGAACAGTTTGATTTGATATGTCATATTCCCTGCAGGAGTGTCTGCTGAGGTGCAGCTCCAGCCTCTAAATGCATTGGCGCTTCGTGGTTCCAAGGCTCGGTTCAACTGCAGCACAACTCTGACCCCATCTGCCATGACCTGGATAGTCAACGGACGCTTGGTTGTCACCATTTTAGAAGCATCTGGAGTGCTGAACACCGGAGACCGCTTCTCTGTCACAAATTTCACCACGCCTGAAAATTACAAATGGGAGTTTATAATTAGCAACGTGCAGAGAAGCGAAACTGAATTCGCTTGTCAGGTTATGGGTGAAAAGCATCAGATAGCCACACTGTCTGTGCAAGGTGAGCTATTGTGAATCGTTTCACCTGATCCATGCCACTATGATACACCTTAAACAAATGACGTATGGAGTTTGTTTGGAGTATAGAAAATGTTTACAGATATGACAGAAAGTGCAATATGAGAGCATGAGATGAGAGCAAGTGTTAAAGATAATATATATATATATATATATATATATATATATATATATATATATATATATACACACAGAAATTAAAACTTATAAACCTATAACAAATAAAATTAACTTTCTATTCATCAAAGAATCCTGAAAAATGAACCTAGGTTTCTAGTTGTAGCACAACTGTTTTCAACTGTTGATAATAAAAACAAAATCTTCATATTAGAATGATTTCTGAAGGATCATGTGACATTGAAGACTGGAGAAATGATGCTGAAAATTCAGCTTTGCATCACACAAGTACAGTTATTTACATGGGTACAGCTGAATCTTTTTGAACTGTCTGTATGATTCAGGCCTTTCCAGTCCTTTTAAGAACATTATACAAGGATCCAAGTAAACCGTTTAAAGCAGACAAACACAAATGCATGATTTAATCTCTCTTCAGATTTTTAACGAGTGCTATTTTACTCTTATTTCCACTGTGATATTGTTTATTCTATTCTCAAATGCAAGGCTGCAGCCTTAATGATTTTTTTTCATGGTTTGAATGTTAAATTATACTCCACAACAGCGTCTAACTTCTTGCTTAAAGCTTCGTCTTTGAGCCTATATAAATAGTCTCTGGCCTAAATGAGTTCCAGCCCCTACATCCATATGCTGATCTTTTTTACAACCTTTAAGCATTACTCAGCAATTTTATGCATGACAGAGCGTAAAATGCAGCATGAACATTCCCAGAGAGTCTCCTTAAATATATCTTCGCTAATTATTGCCCTCATCAGCACTTAATTAACCCTTGTGGACCAAAACGCATCTATCAACCAAATAGCAGGAGTAATTGTTTCTCCTAAACAACAATGACCAAACTGAGACTTAGGAATTTCACTTAACATTTCAACAAGGTACTAAACTGTTCTCAGATTTGCCAAGACAAAGTCAAAGATCGCAATAGAAACTCAAATATTCTCACCATATTTCTCCCAATCCAGATGATATTCATTATTACATTTATATTATATTATATTTTAATATTACTTTAGTCTATACACATGGAAAAATAAGTTAACAGTTTATAGATTAGGGTCCAATTCTCACTATTAACTGGTTGCTTATTAGCATGTATATTAGGATATTGGCTGATTATTAGTAATTATTCTGCATGAGCATGCAATTCTAATCCCCAATGCCTAAATGTAACAACTACCTTACTAACTATTAATAAGCAGTAATTAGGAGTTTACTGAGGCAAAAGTCATAGTTAATAGTTAGTTAATAGTGAGAATTGGACCCTAAACTACGTGTGACCAAAAATAACTCACAGTAGCATGTTTAATTTCTTTCTATTTCTATTTCTCGCCAGCTAACGTGAAACGTTTTGGATTGAAAGGTTTGAAGGAACGTCCTTGCAGTAAAGTTAATAGAATAAAATGTTCATTCAAAGTTATCTGGTCTTTAATAATGTTCTTGAAACATTAGCACAAAAAACGTTGTTTATAAATTGTTCATGGAACTTTTTTCCTGAAAAGTTTTTAGTTTGATGTTCGGTTAACTTTAAAAAATAATTATAAAATAGAATGTTCGCTTATTGTTGGTATTACAAAGATAAAACATTTAATTATACTGGACATTTTAAAAAAGTGCTTGCGATTGGATTCTCTCTGCTTCATTCCTGACCCAACATTACAGGAACATTCAGAAATAAAGTTTTTTCATAACTTAATGGGAACATCAGCAAAATGTTCTTAGAACATATGTTATATTGTTAGTTGGGTCCTTACACTGATTCATATAACAAAACAAAACTAAGAACTCCAATAAGTCTCCTAAGCCATGAAAGAGTAACCTTTGAGCAATAAAATGTTCCTCAACTGCAAAACAAACGACCCGTTTGAGGAACCCTGTGTTTCTTGTTCATTCTTTTATTTAAGTTAATTTAGCTTCCCCCCCCCCCCCCCTTTTTAGCATGTTATTGTCAGATGCAAGATCAATGTTTTATTCAAATCGGAAGATTTCATCATAAAAAAAATCTCATAAGAAGTTTGATGTTGTTATTTTTCCATGTAGGCCTATCAGAGTCTTCAGAATCAGACGTTTCAACTTGAAAATAGAAAAGCCAAAATTGGGACATTTTGAGTTTGTCAATCACGCACATTTATATAACTTCTTTATTCTTGAATGCATTATTATAAGTGAATGTTTTGCATTACAAGATCTGTCAGTGCTTTTATGGTGGACCACAGAAAGTACAAAGTGCAGCACAAGGCAAAACAAAACAGATGTTATCAGCTACACCTGTGAGTCACTGCTTTCACCTGTCCTGCTGTCCCGTGGGAAATTATCCCATTACATCTCAAAGTGAAGATAATCAATAATAATCTACTTCTTAATTTAAAGTGGACCATGTTTCAAGACATGCTGAACCGTCACTAAAGCAAACTCACAAATCCATAGTGATTAGGGCAGAGTGTGTGTTTGAAGAGATAATTCTGCTCTGTTCTTCTCCAGAACGTGGCAGCGTTGAGATCGTAGGTGGAAATCAGACTAAAACGGAAGGAGCCCAGACGGAGTTCCAGTGCCGGGCCGTGGGCTGGTTTCCTGAGCCCAGCATGTCCTGGTCAGTTAATGGAGTGGAAAAATCCTGCAACAAAAGCTCTGTGACACAAGGAAGTTTGTTTAACTCCAGCTGCACGTTGACGGTCACTGCCATCAAAAATGCTTCTGTTCAGTGTCTGGTCACGGTACCTGCCCTGAACACACCGGAAAGCAACACTGTCTTTCTGGCCGTCAATAAGAACAGTACGTTTTTTACGAGTCATCAACAAATATATTAGATCATAAATTCTAGTAAACAGGGTTTGATTCCATGTTGTTTTTACAACCACAAATCAGAACAGTTACTTGCAGGAACAGCTAGAGGGCACTGCACACACCAATCCAGCCACATGCAGTTTAGTATTATAATCAGAGCTAATTGCAATGATAACTCTGCTGTGCTGTTTGACGCTTTAAAATGATGGTCGATGCATGATTCCCATGATTCTCTTATTTATTTCTTTTTTTTAAAACAGCTAAAAGAGACCAGACGGTGTTGATCGCTATCACTGTTGCCTTCAGTGCTGCTGCTCTTTTGTTTCTAATCATCTATGGAATTGTTTTCTTCTGCCTTAGAAGAAAGAAAAGTGAGTATTTGTGGGGATGGACCACAATTTTCATATCATATAGTGAGCTGTGAGCCAGATTAGTTGCATTAGTGCATCCCAATTCAGAAAGTGTCAGAGTGTGTAGTTGTGATAAACTGGACCATATAAAACAACATAGGCCTATCTTGTTTATGTAATTCTGGTCTTAATCTGGTATCAACTCATTTATTTCTTCTTTTCTGCAGAATCAGGCTACCAAGAGGAGGTCATGAGGTGAGAAATGAGCTTCAGTGTGTCTTTCGGATTTAGGAGTGATTTGAAAATACAAAATAATGTGAAATTGAGCAATCATATACTTTTAAAATCTTTATTGTTGTAAGTGACTCGCTAACAGGTCTGAGCTCCCGTTTCAGGGCACAAGTCCAGTCCCAGAATAGGACGCCTGCCACACAAAATGTGCGAGGACGGGACAACCAAAGATATATTACAGATGGACATGATGGTGTGTATGCATAAACAAACACACACTATCATCCCTTAGTGCATGTACTGGTTTGACCTAAATTATGTTGAACCAAAGTTTTTGTGGTGTATTCAGGTTTCACCTGAATTCTATTTATATATATATATTTTTTTTTTTATATATACATATATATATTTATATATACACTCACCTAAAGGATTATTAGGAACACCTGTTCAATTTCTCATTAATGCAATTATCTAATCAACCAATCACATGGCAGTTGCTTCAATGCATTTAGGGGTGTGGTCCTGGTCAACACAATCTCCTGAACTCCAAACTGAATGTCAGAATGGGAAAGAAAGGTGATTTAAGCAATTTTGAGCGTGGCATGGTTGTTGGTGCCAGACGGGCCGGTCTGAGTATACAGCCATTTCTAGGGTTTACAAAGAATGGTGTGAAAAGGGAAAAACATCCAGTATGCGGCAGTCCTGTGGGCGAAAATGCTTTGTTGATGCTAGAGGTCAGAGGAGAATGGGCCGACTGATTCAAGCTGAAGAGCAACTTTGACTGAAATAACCTGTTACAACCGAGGTATGCAGCAAAGCATTTGTGAAGCCACAACACGCACAACCTCGAGGCGGATGGGCTACAACAGCAGAAGACCCCACCGGGTACCACTCATCTCCACTACAAATAGGAAAAAGAGGCTACAATTTGCAAGAGCTCACCGAAATTGGACAGTTGAAGACTGGAAAAATGTTGCCTAGTCTGATGAGTCTCGATTTCTGTTGAGACATTCAGATGGTAGAGTCAGAATTTGGCGTAAACAGAATGAGAACATGGATCCATCATGCCTTGTTACCACTGTGCAGGCTGGTGGTGCTGGTGTAATGGTGTGGGGGATGCAGTCTTGGCACACTTTAGGCCCCTTAGTGCCAATTGGGCATCGTTTAAATGCCACGTCCTACCTGAGCATTGTTTCTGACCATGTCCATCCCTTTATGGCCACCATGTACCCATCCTCTGATGGCTACTTCCAGCAGGATAAAGCACCATGTCACAAAGCTCGAATCATTTTTAAATTGGTTTCTTGAACATGACAATGAGTTCACTGTACTAAAATGGCCCCCACAGTCACCAGATCTCAACCCAATAGAGCATCTTTGGTATGTGGTGGAACGGGAGCTTCGTGCCCTGGATGTGCATCCCACAAATCTCCATCAACTGCAAGATGCTATCCTATCAATATGGGCCAACATTTCTAAAGAATGCTTTCAGCACCTTGTTGAATCAATGCCACGTAGAATTAAGGCAGTTCTGAAGGCGAAAGGGGGTCAAACACAGCATTAGTATATGTTCCTAATAATCCTTTAGGTGAGTGTATATTGCTTCATATTTCGCTTGGTTTATGTATATAAATAAACATAATTCATTAAAATATAATATAATCATATTTATTTATTTTCTTTAAATAACTAAAACAGTTAGACATTCTAAATCATTTAACGTAAAAAAACACCTAAAGTGCCTTAATGTACTAAAACAGTGATACTAAAAGATCAAATTCAGTATACACGTTATTGATGATGCATATACAGGCGAGCAGATCAGCCCAGAATATGATGCACTAAATGGTTAGGCATTGTATTTACAATGGTTTTCTATGGAAAATGCTTGCATTTATATTCTGGGTTCATCTGCTTGCTTGTACATTGTATGCATCATTAATAAGATGTATATTGTATTTGGTCTTATATCATTGCCTTACTACATTAGTACTTAATACTGACTTTGTAAAGATAACTGGCGAGCAATGGAGGAAAGCCTGTTTTTGCTCTCCAGGTGGGTGTCCTATAAGGGTATGACATCACATGGAAACTATGAATAAGTGATTATTGCATTCAAAATCTGTTACAAAAACCTGACATGTTTCTGCACACAAGAAGTCTCATTTTACTTTATTTCATTATCATGTATTTTAATGTGAGGATTCAGGAAAGTATGAATGAACTGTAAACCATCATATTAAATAGAATATAAATATTTGCTTCTCTTTACTGCAGGACACACCAACAGCGGAGTCTGGTTTACAAACTTTAACAAACCTCAGGTGATGCCTCAGATCAAGCTAAAAGTCAACATGAAACCAAAACTTCACCTATTTACTTCCTTAACACATATTCCTGATCTTGTTTTAAACGATTAATCAATAAATCAAAGAAACATTATTCCAAAGAAAAAGCTAAGTGCCCCTATTATGCTTTTTCGGATATTACCTTTCATGTAGTGTGTAATATAGCTGTTTGTGAATGTAAAAGGTCTGCAAAGTTTCAAGGATCATAATGCACAAAAAAATTTAGTTATTATCTCTCAAAAGAAAGAACTGATTCCGAACTGCCTGAAACGAGTCGTCCGTAATTCCAGTCTTGCTTCCTGCACAATCCTACGTAGGTTTGTAACAAATTTGCATGATATGATCTTCATTGGCTGCCTGTGAACGTCTACTTTCACCCGCTCTCAAACACTGTTGCAGCTGAGGCCTGGAAGAGTTTGGTTTATGTTGTCGACACGTCGAGAAGACACTGTTTTCTGTTCTGGGAATCCACTTTGCAAGCACTTCAAAAGGTTGAGGACTCGGGATCGAATTGATACAGTGAAACTGACACCATCGTTAGAAGAAGATCGGAAGATCTGGAGCTGAAATTCAGATATGGTAATGAGCGTTTTCGACACGCGCTGTAAGCGGTAGACCAATCATAGCAGACTGGGCCATCAGAGCAGAGTAGACTCTCGGAAAGGCAGGGTTTAGAGAGACTGAATCTTTTATCAAACCGTTTAAGACACTAAGAAATGAAGTGATGGTTCAATGTATATTATGAGAAAAAATTTTTTTGACCTTGGATGCATATAAACCTGTTGTAGGAGAGCTCCAAAACTACATTTGATATCTTTAAAATAGCATGATTGGGGCACTGTAATAATCTTTCATCAAAATGTAACTGTTAATATCCACTTTGTACCTAATATTTTTTTCTCTTGTGAAATATGCCATATTATGGAAGTAAAAAGGGTTGTGAGTGTCTTTCATGTTAACTTCAACACGTCCAAGCACTTAAGCATGATTATTTGTCAAGAATCCATATTATGATACAAATCTTTGGTTTTTCAGAATCTTGATGACTTTTTTGAAGATGGTCCCAGCAAGCACAGGCACATGACCCTCGTCTAAAGACTGTTGGAATTCACAGAAAGCAGGTGTTCTGGCTTTCTTCTCTCTTGTGGATAAAATCCTCATTTTAGGTTTAATTACAGAAGAAAGAAAGCTCGAGGGACTTCATATCAGCACCTGGACTGGATTATTTATTGGAACACAGAAGCATTTTCTCGATGATTTCAGACTTTTGGACCCCACTGAATACTGTATTTTTTTATTTTACCAACAGTGTACATATAATGAGCTCACATTTTTCCATATTTAACAGATAACATGGTCAAAATAAGGGTGGTTGAGAGGTTGGTTCAGATCCACCAGTGTCTGTTTAGTCATATGAACAAAGTAGATCAGTTTTTGTGTTGATTCATTGTATATCCTTGCATGTGCACAATGCATGCATCAGATGCTTGCATTTCCACAGCAGGTTTGTTTGAATCATCCATTGAACATCCTGTTTTCGCCAGAATTATAAAATCATCAGCATATGGCACAACACACCCCGTGAGAGATTTGCTTCCTGTTTTTGTTGCTGCTTACAATTACACCAAAGATTTTTTTCATGTGAAGTGTTTAGAGGACCATTTTATGTGACACATCATGCTTCACGGAGCATGATGCGGATAAACAATTAATCTGAACCACTGATCTTTAACTCCCCACAGGAGGAAAACTGCTTAAACTGCTCAATTACATTATTTATACAGCGAAGTGTCATGAAACGGATTGGAACTATATGACATTCATATCACTTCATAATAAGAAATTCATATTAAATTTACTAAGACCTTATTGTAGTTTTCACTTATCTGCACCTTTCCCCTTCTACGGCACTAAAATCCATAAAATGATTTATAAGGATTTTAAACTCTGTTTTAAAAACCTAGGTATAATTAATGTGCTGCAAAATTGCTTTCACAAATGGACATTTTACAAACTTATTTGTCTTACCTTGTTTTTGCCCCTTATTTTAAGCTTAAATCTCATAAAATGATTTATGTTTAAAACGCAAAGAAATAAAAAAAATAAATGCCAGTGAGATATGAAAAATGTATTTAGCTCAATTCTTACCTAATTCAAGATATGCCCTTTAATATCTCACACTGGTTTATTTTTGCTTCTCAGGATGTGTGGATATTTTATTCTGGAAATAAAGACAAAATCCTGATTAAAATCCTGAAAATTATATTTAACTAATTATTTTTGTCTGATAGACACCATATTTATGTGAGCAAACGTTCTTATGTATTCAGCAATAAACACATTTTTGTACAATTATTTGTATTAATTTGTCAAATCTTAATGTGTGTAATATACATCAACATTTTGTTGGTCCCCATGAGGAAAACAGCTTATTCAATATTCATATTCAATTATGTTTTTTGAAAATGTAAAAATGCAGAAGGTTTTCTGTGAGGGTTAGCGGATATAATATACAGTTTGTACAGAACAAAAATCATGTCATGGAAAGTCCCCGAAAAACATTAAATGTCTTTCAAGGAAAGTCTGTTCACTCTGCATGTATATTTGCTACACCTCTGGGCAGCTATTCGGGCATCTTAGATCAAGTCCTAATTTGTTTAAAGGGGGAAACATGAAATCTCAAAAACTGCCAGCCGAACTCACAATTAAATAACATGTATATTTCAAATCAGCAATAAAAATCTGAGATGAATTGTCCCATAAATGCGGTTTCTAATGCTCAAATAGCATTAAAAAATGTATTTGTAAAGCTAGACCAGCCAATGCGCATGTGCAGTCCTAAGCACGAGACATTATAGATAACGGACAGAAACGCTCTGCTTTCCCAAGATGTCGTATCAACGTGCATCTCGCTGCAGTGTCTGACATTCTTATCCGAGGGCTCTGCAGTCACTGTGTGAATATTAGCCTTCTTTTATATTTTCCCTTAAAAAATAATGAATGTTCATAAATAAATAAATAAAGTTGGCTTAATGGCCAGCTGTAGGCTGGCGTCTATCCCCCTGTGGCTTGTTAAGCAGTGGAGTCTTCCTCTTCCTCACGCCTCACTCCACCCAGATCTGAGCTGGCCGAGCAGCTGATATTCTCCCACTCATTACAACCACACTAAAGTCACTTCCTGTTATCTAACCAGCACTGTGTACCTCCAAGACACAGATATGGAAAATCTCCAGTTTCATTCCAATGTAAAGTAAAGTATCACGGAGAACCCTGTGGTGATGCCCTATAGTGATGGTATCAGCTGGTAATTTCAAAGAATACCACGGTGCTTCGATATATACTGTACCATGGCACTGAAAGATTACAGCATGGCTTTTGTATGGTACTCCAAGGTATTTTAAATATCAATAGCTATTTTAATATCATGTTATTCTGATATACACTATTTAATGATTACCATATATAATGTATTTATGGTTCCTTAAGTAAAATGAATAAAAGTGAAAGAATAAGATGGCACATTTAAAAAAACATGGTAATTATCTTATAATGGCATGACAATGGCTACATTTACAAAAAAACATGGTACTTTGACATATACTGTATATGGCACTGAATGATTACCGTATGGTATTTGCATGGTACTCCAAGGTATTTTAAATATTAATAGCTACGTATATCTATTTGGATATACACTATAGGTAAATTGGTAATGATTAATATACAGTAATGTATTTATATAGCATGGCATTTATATGGTATTTTAAGATGGCAATTTACATGTAAAAAAACATCTGAAATATAATGGCAAGATCAGGGTTACATTTAAAGACCCTTTGACATATATATATATATATATATATATATATATATATATATATATATATATATATTCATATATACTGTACTAAGGAACTGAACGATTACGGTATAGCAAGGTATTTGCATAGTATTTTAAATATCAATTGGTATATTTTAATATCATGGTACAGTGATTCATGTAGCATTGCATTTATAGGGTACTTTACATGAAAGAATAATATGCAATTTTACATAGAACATGTACAAAACATGGTAAACATCTTAAATATCGAGGTATGACCATGGTTCCACTGGGGGAAAAAACTTACAATGGAACTTTGTTATATATTATGATACTGAATGATTACCATTTTTCAAAGAATACCGTATGCCCATGCTACATTTAAAAAAAATACAACAGATCATAATACAATGTGTCCATTGCTTGGTATGTTTTTATACATTTGATAGAAAAACACCAGAATTTGCTCCTTTACTGGATTACATGACTGATACATTCAAACGAACTGGCATCTCATGCATTAAGAAAAAAATTCTCATTATTTTTTGTCTTACTGTACGGAGCCCCCCTAGTCCTACTTTGTCAAAAAAATTAATTATGACTATCTTCTGGCCTCAAGATAAGTATCTCGTGGCCTCAAGATAGTATCTAGTGGCCTCAAGATAAGTATCTCGTGGCCTCAAGATAGTATCTCTATCTCGTGGCCTCAAGATACTATCGAGAGATACTATCTTGAGGCCACGAGATACTATCTTGAGGCCACGAGATACTATCTTGAGGCCACGAGATAGAGATACTATCTTGAGGCCACGAGATACTATCTTGAGGCCACGAGATAGAGATACTATCTTGAGGCCACGAGATACTATCTTGAGGCCACGAGATACTATCTTGAGGCCACGAGATACTATCTTGAGGCCACGAGATACTATCTTGAGGCCACGAGATACTATCTTGAGGCCACGAGATACTATCTTGAGGCCACGAGATACTTATCTTGAGGCCACGAGATAGTTATAATTAATTTTTTTGACAAAGTGGGACTAGGGGGGCTCCGTATTACTGTAATTTATTTGTGGGAATGGACTAAAATAACTGTAGGATGTCATCTTGCTCAGTCCTTAAACTGTCGAACCCTGATGGACTTTCAAAGTTACTGAAATCTTCAGAGAGTGAGCATGTAAAGACCTTGGCCCACTATTAACAACTTCTCAGATTCTTAATTCAGTTTGTTCGACTGACTGTCTTCTCAATGAAGCAAATGATCATGGATGTGAGAACCGTAAAGGTCAGCCAGACTCCAGTTTATTTGTCCACACAATCCAGCGGGATCTTTCGCTAAAGGCACTCTGGGAGTTAGTGAACCGCCGTTGTGTTTCGGAAAAACCAGGCACAACTACAGGAACCTCTAAAACTGATGGTCTTGCCAGAAGGTACAGCTTGGTCTCGGGCAAAATTTAGGAGCTAATGACTGGAAAGGAATTATTATCACATTTGCTCACAACCTTGCTTTTAAAGCTTTATCACCTTCTCACAATAAAACCTCCAGAGAGTATAGCAAAACTGTCTGTTAGCCTTACAAGCCGAAGAAAATGTTTCTTTTGTGGTTGCATGCTGCATACTCACTTGAGACTCATTTCTGTCTGCGTATTATTTGAAATCTTGTGTAACAGGCCAATGCAGAGCAATTCATTAGCAAAATTATGCCAATGCATGTTTCTTCATATTATCCCACGAGGTTAAATGCTGAGCTCAGATATTGCTTTATGGGGTTGAAATTTGACCCACAATGGTGGGCCGCCGTCCGAACAATCACTAATGTGCCCTAAAGCCCAGCCAATCCATTTTTATAAGCTCTAAAAGGGGGCAAAATAATGTTAAGTGTATTTAGATTTGATATATAACCAAAATTAATTTATTAAATTAACTGGGTAAATTTCAGCTTTTACATTAGTGGCTCTGTTGCAGTAAAGACTACAAATCTGAAATCTCATTGGCCTGTTTGCAGTTTCATGCAGTGCAGCATTCGCATTAAAAACTCTATGGTTTAATCAAATTTTCTAGTCCAAAAAGCATACAGTACAGGCATACTGTAATCAAGATCTTTCTCTCCTCAGCACTAAATATCCATGTACACAACAAAACTCATTTGCATCATTAATTAGGCCGATTATTAATTTATTGTATATGATTCCATAGAGTTATTTGGAGCGAGGAGCAAGCTCTTCCAGTGAAATGTTCAAGTTTTCCAGGAGGACAGTAATAATTCAGTGTCAGAGAGCCATTTACTTCAAATGAGTCCACTGTGAATTCATTACGGCACACAGCTAATGAAAGTGTATGCCAATGTAGTGTGGTGGGGTCACTGTAAAGTCTTCATTGAATATTTATAATCATTATTCATTATACAGTTTAATAATCTTAAATGAAAAAAAGAGTGGTGTTTGTCAATGTAAGGATTTTGATTGGCTGCCAATGATTTGATCATTTATCAGCTGGAAAAATATGCTCTTAAAAGTGATTCTAAAGTTATTGTTTGGATTTTTCCTGGTGTGGATGAGTCTAAATGATAAAGTGTAAAAAATATTTGACTGCATGGCGACAGCCGGATACTCCAAATGAGGTTGTGCGTTCAGTAGTAATGTCGAACGTTTTTCTCCCTGCAATTCCAAGTTTATATCTCACAATTCTGTGAGATATAAACTCAGAATTGTGAGATAAACTTGAAATTTTGGAAAAGAAAAGTATTGTGAGATATAAACTCACATTTTTGAGAAAAAAAACTTGTGAGATAAAAGGTCATAGTTACGAGTTTATAAATTGAAATACATTGAAATGGAAATTGTTAGATAAACTCACAATTGTGAGAAAAAAGTTTATATTGACGTTATAATAAATCACGTCAATATAAATACGTCAAAATTACCTTTTTTATGTTTTATTCCGTGGCAGAAACAAGCTTCCAGACAAAGGCGAATGTGAGGAAATATCTGGCTGCTGAATGCCATCATTGACCAATCAAAATCAAGTATTCGAGAGCTTTGTAATAAGGGTTAAACGGATAGTTCACCCAAAAATGAAGATTTTTTTTGACGAAATCTGAGCGATTTCTCTCTCTCTCCATTGACAGCTACACAACTACCACTTTGACGCTTCAAAAAGTTCATAGAGATCGTAAAACTAATCCATATAAATTGAGCAATTTAGTCCAAAATTTCGGAAGACATAAGATCGCTTTATTGAATTTTTTATTCACATATAAATATTGATCAACAAACATAAACAGAAGCTCAACCGAACCTGCTTGATGCGCGAGAACAAACCTCCCTCAATGCTCAAACGTGCTACGTAACACAAAAAGGAACCTCATTGGTTCTTGCAGAAGCTCAAACATGCTGCGTAACAAGAGAATAAACCTAATTGGTTCTTGCAGAAGCTCAAACGTGCTGCGTAACAAGAGACTAAACCTCATTGGATCTTGCAGAAGCTCAAACGTGCTGCGTAACACACGATAAAGATAAAGTTCTAAAAATCATTCTAAATATAAAAGATAATGATAACGGCACAGAGAAACAATAAGGTTGGAATCACTTTCAGAAGGATTTTTTTTCCAGCTGATGAACAGTAAAAACATTGACAGCCAATGGCAGGAACGTCAGTGATGTCAGGCAATAACAACAATGGCAGCGACAAAATGGCAGCGCTTAGAATAAACATAACGATATCGTTCTTGGTGGGAACGTGCCTTTAGAAGTTTTTCTCATTGTAAGCAATGCACAGAAGCAATGACAGAATAACACTGGGCAGAAGGTCTGAGAGGGGTTTCCTCTGTAGTTACAGGATGCAGACATTAGATATAAGCCAAGCTATCAATGCCAATGAACGCTTTCCCCTCCTCCTCCATTTCCTGCGGTCATCTCAGTGTAGGCAGTTTCTGTGCCAGCAATGGATTGGAGATGATTCATAGGATTCTGCGAATGGTCATTGATAGTCTATCAGAAATGGCCTTAATTAAGGCTCAAGCTTTCTCAAAGCATCATCACTGTAATGAATAGCTGAAAAGTAATCCAGAAGTAGACTTTAATTAAGCATTTGCTTGAATATGTAATGTGCTATTGCTGTCAGGTTTGGCTGGATGACCGTTATGGATTTTTATAACAGAAGATACTACTATTAATTAACCAGGAAAATTTGAAAAACACAGCCAGTCTTTTCTGCAGCTGACAGATCTTACTAAAGTGTTGCAGTGTAACTCTGAGGCAGTGTGTGTCATTATCAAATTCAGAGCTCGGGGGCAGCAGAGACATTATATGACACCAGGCAGCGCCATTAAACAGGGACTGTCTGCGGCACTGTTTACTTATAAGACCAAAAATTCAGAGACCCGAGCACAATTCTCTTATGTAAAGAAAAGAGCAGTGACCTTCTGCAGGGCTCAGATTTGAATTAAAGTGCTGGAAATGCAAAAACAAAGGAGATAAAAAAAAAAGGTTTTCCATTTAGACAGTTCATCCCAAAATTCATGGTGCAAGGGCCCTGAAAGGCCTTTTTGGCCAAGTGTAAGTCAATAGAGAATGCCATTGACTGTCTTCAAATTTCAAATCTCCATTAAAACGTCTCTGTTAAAACGAGTCTTCCAATCGATTGTCATTTAACAAGCCAGCAAATAACAAATACTATGGCAATACAAGAAACAAAGACAGAGATGTCACACAATTATATGATCTGGCGGTACTGCATCGCTCTTGCTGGTTTCCCCCCACACCAGAGGAGCTCGTGTTTAATGGAGCTCATCTGCTGAGAGAGATGATAACATCTGTGATAATAACCAAACTCGCTGCTCGACGATTATAAAGACCATATGCAAATCTGATGCACCAAGCCTCAAAACGGTTTGAAATTGTGTTAGATTGAGGGTGGCAAAATGAAAACAGGAATTCTCCCCAAGCTCATGCAGCAATGGAGGATAAAACTGCCTCCACACATATATGTTAATAAACACGATATCCTCTTATTAAGGGCTGTGGTCCTCATCAGGGTTGTCACTAGGTCTTTTGCTGGTAAGGCAACTCCCTGCTTCAGTCTTAAAGATTACATTGATCCAAACTTCATTTATGCCAAGATCCACTGCTGCAGTGAAGCTTTTGCACTGGTGTTCATCTGAATCAGTGAGTTGAGGGCTGCATGCTCATGCTGACTCTCTACGAGCGAGATGCCGTGTCTGCACTAAGGTGCAGCACATTTGCTGTCAGATTGTGGAGGGAATACATTAAAACCATCTCATTTCAAACTGTAATGCATACTGAAAACACCATACTCGCTTGGATGTTTCCAAATTATTTAAATTATTTACACAAACCTTTTGTATCTTTACATTAAGATAATTTATAAGGCTGTTTTTACCTTGTGGAGACTGTTGCCAGCTCACCTCAAAGATTGCAGGTTTTATTAACCTAATTTGGTCTTATAATTAATGCAAAACCTGACCCACATGCACGCAAGTGCATTCATTCAATGCATCAAACACGTCTTTTTCATGTTATAGGCTATATTCCTTTATTTCATCAAGATGCAATGAAGGCTGTGCACGTGCACTTAGTGCATTCAAATATCTAGCTGATGCGAAATATGTTGATATACAAAATAACCAATACGTTTAATGCATTGAAATGTGTACACACATGGTCGTAAGTGCATTCCTATGCATCGAAATATGTTGATTATATATTTCTATTTCTATAGGAACCCTAAAAGCAGCAATGGTGCGCTTCAGTGATTATTCGCGAGATTAAAGTGGTGACATCAGAAGCGTTGACACCGGCAGCTTTCCATTGGTTTAGTGCAAACGTGATGACATGAAAGGGAGTTGGAGCTCCAAGTATAAAACTCCAGCAGGCGCACAAACCCACGCAGCGCGCGGACTGAAGGACTGCATCTCTGCTGCTCTTCTGCCGAATCCACCCTTCATCATCACACTTATCATCCAGCATGAGTGAGGTGAGCTTTCCTCATACTATAACCCTCCATGCACGATGCACCACTCTACTGTAACGAGCTATCAGGGTTTCCCCAGGAGGAAATTCTCTTTCAGTGTTAGGGAGAAATGAAAAAAAAAAAAAACACACATTGAGACAATGCCTTGAACTTGCATTGATTGCAGTCAGATATTTCCCTGTTTGCTGAGTTTGCGCGCATTTTTCTTCACTTAACCAGCAAAACCGTTTGAAAAGCTGAAATGCCATCCATTCATCAAAACACCATGTTTAGTATAGCTTAGAAGAGCGCGACGGATTGTGAATATTTTTTGTTGCATCTGCGCGCGTTGGCAGATTGTCGAATCAGCATTATCCACGCGATGATTAATGATGCAACAAATGACAGCTGTCAGTTAAACCTCAACCCTAACCTGGGATGACACGGAGATGGTTTATGGATGATAAGCTACTTGTAAATTTGCTCTCATGATTTTTAATTCGATTTTAGTAGGCTATTTTGATGCTTTTAAATCAAGTCGATAATGTTTGCATAAAACTAACAGTTTGGTGAAAAAATTAATTATTGCATTTTTTACTTACAGTGGAGCCACCTCGAATTGTTTAACCTTTCTACACGTTTTTCGCATAGCCAGCCTACCTGACTCGTTTTTGGGCACATGGTTTCAGGATTTATCTTTGAATTAGGGCTGCATTAAAAACTAATTTGAGTCTAGAACTTAGGCGTCGCGTATGTCGGATTTGTTCGGTCTTTTTAATAAATGTAAATGTTGTGGACATGGCCGACTCATATGATCCGGGTTAACTCATTAACTCTTTTGAACTTGTCTGATTATTATACCCATAATTAGTATATCCGCTGTAATAAGGCCTACATATCGTTATCGCCATTGACAACAGAAAAAAATCTGACATTTTGTAACCTTTTCGCAAAGATTAGTAATTCACGGAACTCAACAAATCATCGAACCAATGAGACAAAAAAGCAGTAGTGTTAACAAATAAAAATAGATGACCCTATGACAGTTGAACAGAGTAAAGTATTTTATTACAACGTCTAAAACGATATATAGACTAGACAAAAAAGTATACATTTCGGAATTCTTAGGCTACAAAATTTGGCTACTTAGGTATTAAAGCAACACCAAGTAACTTTTCCTCTGCGGTTGCCCTACAGGTTGGAAGCGGGATTGTCCATTACCGCTGTCGTAAATAATTTAGCCTACCGCAACCTACTGTCGCACTCACGCTCGTTGTTTATCCAGCACCGGCTTTGGAATGAACGATGTCCACAGACAAGTTCGAGTATGTTACATGATTTCATGAAAGTATAATGTATTGCGACATCAGAAACGAAGAAAAACTAAATAATGACTATTGTAACGCTTGACGTAAAGCAAGTCAAATTTGTAGTTTTCTTATGTCTCATTAGAACTACAGAAACGCGACCCGATCTGGCAATCTTACATAGCGTGGTTATAGTAGATACAGGACCGTAAAGCGAATCCAGAAGTGCCTTTCATTGTGTTACGACTTAAATGAACCACTGAAACATTATTTTAAGGTAAAAAATCTTACTTAGGGTTGTTTTAAATGCGTTCTTGTTTTTATGAGCTGCCTGAATCGTGGCTGCAATAATCGTAATAAACAGCAATAGGGCTATGTGCCTTATATGTGACTTTACTAGAACGTTTATTAGAACATGTAATAGGCCTGTACAGGGACCACGTGACGATGCAAATTGCAGTCCGAAAACTTAGGCAGTGACTTGTCTCGCTGCTCTATCAGGCAATGACTTTACAGGCAGTGTTTGCGCATGAAGGTACCTCACGAAACTGATTTCGGACAGACTTCTGATGAAGCGTAACGGTTTAATGATCTACAGCAAATTAGAGCGTGCTTTGGTGAAAACTAAGTGAATATTTAATGTCTAAAATAGTAATTTCTTGCTAGAAATGACATTTCTAGCCGTACCTATCGATGAGGATAAGTGAAAAACGTTGATCAAAAATGTACAATAACACAAACTGACGACCAGCCGCAACTTTCAGACGCCATCTTTATTTTTCTAGCTCAACTGCCACAGAATGGAAAGCACAGGATTGTGGGATATCAAAGGCAGCGAAGGATACATCTATGCTGCCTTCAAAAATTGATCAGATGAAGGCATCTCAGGAGAAAGGAATTTAAAGTAACATTGCATTCGGACGTGCCTTGATGCCTTGCGACCTTGGAATGCGTCCTCCGAAGGCAGCTTTTTTTTTTTTTTTTCGGACGCAGCCCACTACTGCCGTGTGCGCACTCGAAATCCCCGAAGTGGCCGTGTGTTCTTGTCTTTGATACTGAGCGCGTGCGTGTGTATGTGCATAGAGCGTGCTGACCCACTGCAGCAGCAACAGCCGATGAGGAGCTGCTTTATGCACAGCAGGATCAGGGAATGTTATATAAATGATTATTCAGGTCTCGTTTAAAAACATGCTTTAATGTTGTATTTGCTAAAAGAGCTTAATCAGGCTTGTGCTGCACTGCGCATCTTTTAATCAATCTGTTGGCCCATTCAAGCATATTTGTCAAATAAATGAACAGAGGGAGCACATGGAACCCAGAAATGCTGGATAGAGCAACACAAGCTGGGAACTCCTCCGTGTAGGTGCTTGTGGAGTATGGACTTCATACAACAGTCTTGAATTATTTAAGATCTTCCATTTAGCAGTTCCAGCAGTACTTTCTTCTCACCGAAGAGCCAAATTAAAGATTTTCAAGGTCTTTTACTAAGTGTTTACATGCACAGGAAGATTGCAGGAATTCCAGAATGTGTGTGGGAACAAGGGAAAATGCAGGTGGGCAGAATCCTATCTAAAAGGAGGAATAGTTATATTAGTGCTATCAAATCGATTAATCGCATCTAACATAAAACATTGTATTGTTTATATAATCTACATGCGTATATATATATTATATATATATATATATATGCGTGTGTGTATAAATATACATATACACACACACATATTTTTGCATACACATACACAAGGTTTTTACATCGATTTGACTGTGTGTGTATATATATATATATATATATATATACAGACTGTACACACGCACACACACACACACACACATATATATATATATATAATGGAAACATGATCAGCTTATCTTTTGGGAATATATATCTAGTGTTTGCATACATTTACATTTTTGTATTTACATTTACATAAATGATTGTAACATTTCAGTGAAAAGCAGCTTGAGTTTCAGTTGCACAAATCAATATATTTACTGTCTCATTTTGCGGTTTGATATTCCCAATTTTAAGGTAGAAACAAAGTAATACAGCGTTTAAATTACACGAGGGCGAGTAAAAAATATAGAAAAATTAGATCGCAAAACACAACAGCTGTCCTGTTTGCAAGAATATGCCTGAATTAGAGGGGGAGCGTCAGCATTAGGATTTGATATGTTTTCGAGTGTAATCTCTTTATGCCTCAAATGGGCTCTCTGACACATTTACCTGATTAGGTATCTGATTAATTCTGTTTAAACAGGGATTTAATATATATGCCCTGAAAATACACAACACAGAGTGATGAGTTCAGACTAAGAGATCAGGCACAATCTGTGGTGGCCTCAACTGACGGCAGAATGGATCGATTGGTCTTTCCAACATTTGAGAGTGGAGAAATGACTTTTTCTCTTTGCCTTCCCATTATTCCCAGAAAAGCTACTGCTGTCCATTGACCATTGGTAAGAAAATTTGTACATTAAAAAGCTACAGAATGAGACCATACTAAATCCAAAAGGTCCAGATTTGGAGGGCAGACCAGAGATTGAAACGCTGTCCACACAGAGATATAAAGCGGATTTGTAGATGACTTTTGTTGCCGGGTAGGATTATGTAACACAGGATGGATTTGTATCTGGACCATAATAGGGGTCGTCTTCTGACATCTGGAAAGGCCAGCTTCAAGTGCTCTTGGGAAGTTCTTGCATACGAGTCCGGAAGTCGTAATTGCAGTGTGGAGAGCACTCAAGTGATTTTTGAGCAGTATCATATTTTTTTTTCTTAAAGCATTTTTAGTGCTAAAGAGGAATCTGCTACTGGGAATCATGGGAAATGTAGTTCTCATTTTCAGGCTAAATAATATGTTTTTGGCAAGCTGTGCACTCGTCTCCTGTATGTGTATAGTCATTACGACATGTTTAAAAAGTGAATTTTAAAACAATATATCTCAGCATATTTAAAGGTTATTATATTTAAATATTTTTAAAATGTTCATTTGTAAGCAATATATATGCACAAAAATTTTAATAAAAGATGCATTTGATACAAAATATACATCTGCTAAATAATAAAAAAATAAAGTTCATTTCTAAAAAAGAATCTTGATATATTTTAAGCAGGTCATAATGACTATATATATAAATATATAGCCTATTTCTATCACGGCAACTCTCAGAAGAGTTAAGCATGGTAATGGATATGATAATGTTGATGTATTTGGTCTTGGCGGAATAGATCTGCTACGCTGCTGCTGCTGAGCAAGTATACAGACAGAGACTTGCTACTGCCAATACATTCACAGACATACTGCTGTGAGCAAGTAAGACATATGCGGCTGCACAAATAGCATATATGAAATTACCCGTAGCAGATCTGTACAGATGGGGTAGCTGGAGGGTTTCAGAGGAACTTTGAAAGCACACAGCAAACTACTACAGCAAACACTGACCAACTACTTAAATGTTGAGCAGCAAGTTAATTGGTTGCAGATGTAACAGGAACCAATCAGCTAGTGCCGCATATTTAACGATGTAATTATCAGCAGGTTGCATTAAGGACAGATCGGCCTGCGCCATCTAGAGTTTCATGGCAGAACTTGGTGTATATATATATATTTATAAATTGATTTGCTAACCAATAAACATTTTTTTTTATTTCAGTCTGCAACTTGTCTTTACTCAATGCACTAGAGTTGAGACTAATTAACACTTCGGACTTCATTTACAGCAGTATTACAACAGTATTCTCATTTTGACTCAATCAAGCCGTTGTGCCAATGACGGCCATGTTGCTTATATCTGCAGTTGATGGCAAAAGAGTAAAATGGTGCTCATTCGTCAAAGTGAAAGGTGATTTTGATAGTACAATCTCATCATTTGCATTTTCTGCCATAGCATTAGCAGTAGAGTTGCTGCAGGCCTCAAAATAATGCTGCAAAACTTTTTTGCAGATTGAGGGTTACCATACACAAAATAATCTTGGTTACCCCTGTAAAACAATGCGCTTGATCTATTTGGAGCTACATCTGAACTGAGCAGCTCCATGTGCTGTGGTGAACACAGCTATGAGCTTGATGGAGATCAAAAGCAACTTGTGGCCCTCAAGTGCAAACACTGGATGTAATCAGGCCTGACAATCGATTTTTTATACATAACGGCCCAGCGCTTCTGCATCTTCCACGCGGATAAAGAGGAAATGCGCGCTCGACTGTGTGCATGGGGGAACCAGACTGAACACGCGTAAACAACGCCCCCAAACGCGCTGCACATGGCGGTCCGGGGCACACGGTTCTTTTCCTTCCTTCGTTTATGTCTTCATCCTCCTCTCGCCACATTAAACATCTGACGGCGCGGCACTAGACCTCGGATCCCGCATTGCGCGGGAGCAGATTTATGGTTTATTTCCTTGGTCAGTTGCCCTGAGCAGACTCAACAGCAAACTCTCCTGCAACTCAGCACTGCGCTTGTTTCCCTGATGTATCAGCAATGTGTACACAGTATTGAACCGCCTGTCAGAACCTGGAGCCATTATCGGCAGAAAGGGATTTGTACCGCTCTCTCCTCAGAAGAGGCTTGGAGTCTGAAGGGTTTGATATTGATTCATGGAAAGCGGCAGTGTTAAAATAGCAGCAAAAGAAAGGATGGTTGACTGACTGTGTACGTCTCACCTTTTTGATCCCCAAACTGCAGATTAAAGGCGCCTATAAGTGAATTACATCCACCCTTAAAGAACAGCTGATGGACAAATATGGCCATACAGCATTTCTGAGACAGACGGTCACATGCAAATTTGATCTAGTTGCTGACACCAGAAGACAAATCGACTAGTTCTTAAGCCAATAGCCTACAAAACAACTCAATCACCTGAGGCGCTGTAACATTTACCAGTTGACAGCACCTTGTGCTTATAAACGATGAAGCTAATGACTGAAATCTGTGTAAAACATATTTAAAAAACCTTTAAAAATACATTTTCTAGAGAAGCAAAATTACATATTAATACTGTAAAGTCACTGAGTATTAGATTTGATACATCAGGCTTTTATGGTTCATATAGTATGATATAGGAAAATATGGAGCGCAAAAATATATATATTTTTTCAGTTGCTGATATTTAAATGGCCAAAATTAGCTTCTGATAGCTTATAATAAAAATCGGTCTGCTCTTTATAACAGTAGACCACTTACATAAAATGTTTACAAATATCAGTGGTCACTCTCCCAATATTATTTCGTAATAAGATATTTAAATGCTTAGTTTTATGATCAAAGCTCTTAAAAGTCAAAGTGTACAATGACCTGATGTTTTTAGAATTACACTGGCTTTTTACTTGCTTACTTAAGTTTTGATTATGTTGATAATTTAGAAGCCGTACAATTTTTTTGTACCCCAGATTGTCTTGTTTTATGCACAAAAGAAGATTTGATTCATTGTGAAAGCAATTAATCAGTCATTGCAAAACAAAAAATGTATAGTGTGCACCTGGCTTTAGAGCCCGTTATGTGATATGGTACAGTGTCAGATGTGATCTGATCCGCTTTAAAGCTCTTGAAATGGTCCCTGTATCCCTACGCCCGCTTTATAATGTCTGATGCATCACCTGCATCCGCTCTGTGATGAATTACGTCCATTGTAATGTGTCTGCTGTTTATCACGGTCATGTTTGTGATTCACCATCCCCTCAAACCATAATCATTCTGACAACACACACACAGATTCCACTCGGATCCTCGGTAATCCCTCTAAACTGCCAGAGAGAGTCCGACTCCAGCTCTGCCCAACCTCACCGGTTGCGAGCGGTAATCCCAGCAGCCGCTCTGAAAGGGAAATGTCACTGAACAGGATAGAAAAGGGGATGAATGAAAGAAGGCATATTAGTGCAAGAGAAGGATTAGATGTGGATAGAGAGAAAATAGACCATTAAAGAGCCCATGAAGAAGATTTTACCCCACACTTCTCGTATCTGTCTCAAGTCTATAGCAGTCCCTACAAAGTGTTCACTGCTTCTTGCACACTAAGCAGAGGTTAGAGGTTGACAGAAGTTGGCAGGTTATTTGGATGAGGGAGTATACTTTGTAAAAGAATTATTTATAATAATGTAAAATATTATTGATAATTTTTCTATATTTTAAGTGTATGAAAATATTTTATATAATAATCCAAATATAATTAACATACCGTTGCGTTTATTTGTAAGCAGTTTCATTAATAAAATGTCATCATTTCATAATTTTTAGTTTATACAGGCTATATATATACATATAATTGTATTAATAATATATTTTTTTATAATATGTATACAGCCTACAATAACATAATCATAACATTCAGTTAATTTATAATATATTATAAATTATTAATACAATATAATCATAATATTCAATTAATTTATCATATTTATAATATTTTTATAATAATATTTATACGGCCTAACATATAACGGGCGCTAAAGCCAGGTGCACACGTGATATAAATAAAATGATTCTGTTTTGCTTTATTCTACATCAAAATAGAATAAAGAGAATATATTATAAATGTGTATTTGTAAGCAAATTCATTATATATTTTAGTATAAATGAATTAATAATAAAATAAACTAAGTAAATATTAGAAATTATTAATAAAATATAATCATAATATTCAATTTATTTATATGTAATTTTAATTACATTTAATCCATTAAAATTGATAATAGTATTAGAATTTATATATACAAATTATAATATATCTTTATAATATACATGTAAATTAATTAAATATGATAAATTATTATATTTTTATATACATTTCCAAACTATATATAAATGATTGAAAATAGTATTGAAAATAAAACATTCTGCATAGCCCAATATTTAGTGATAAATTGCTGCTACAATGTTAATATCGACATACATTTTTATTAAGTGTTATGTAGTCTCGCGTAGCCAGACCTTCAGACTGACGGCTGAAGGTCTGGAATTCATAGCAGCTTTCTTTGGTCAAGGCCCGCCCATAAGACCGTTTGACCGACATGTAAAACAACCAATTACAGATCGTTTCGTTCAGCGTCACGTTTCGGTGCGTGGAAATGTCCCCACAACAACAGACCTGCGTGCAACAAGTCAGTCAGCAGAGAAAATCAAAGAAGGAGAAGAAAACAAGAGTCTTTCCCGTGAACCTCGCATACTTTTGAGAATTCTACGTTTAGCTGATCTTGACAAATGCTCATTGTCACTCATGTAAACACAACAGTTTTTCTTCCGCAATCACACGTCTGCGCTTTGTTTCCCGGCGGACCGAAAATAAACGCGACACTCGCGCCCCCCGGAAATCCGATAAAATTCAACCAATCAGATGACGACTTCGACATTCCTGAAGTGTTTCCAGTTAAGTGTACCATATGCATCAGACATTTAGCCAACGTTCAGTGGGCGTGACGTCTGAGGCTGAGACTAAGTGTTATGTAACCTATGTTCATGTTAATAATGACATTGGAATAGTTACATCCTCAGTTAATCTAAAAGAGTTAAGTTGAATTAACTTGCTTTCTTTTTTTAATTTAGACAAGTATTTTGTGTAGCAGCCTTACTGATGCGGCCGCTCACTGTTCCATACGTTTCCATGTCCACTTCCTATGAAGTGTGATATTGATGATACCCGTTGGTGCTATGATTAAGGCGATTGTGGTTTACTTTATATTTTTCCAACTGTTTCTCCAGGGTGCAAGAATCTGTGTGTGCAGTCTGCAGTGTGAGGGGGGAGGTGGGGGGGTTCACGTGTTGGGGCAGAAGGAAATACCCCTGCAGTGTGTTCTCCTCTTATCCGAGGAAAGGGAGGTGCGTGGTGGGAGGTGCCTGGAGGCAGAGGCTGCTGCCACCGCTAATGTCGCTAAATATTTGATGAGGACTCCATGCACTCGCCGTCATTAGTCTTGCTTGGATTATCTCAGCAGGAAAAATACATTCCGTTATCACAAAATTCATGTATGATGGTAAAGGAAGTAAGCCTATGAAACAGGATGTACATGTAACAAGATGGCCAAATAAAAGCAGCTGTCAGTCATTTGTACTCGTTTCCTCGACTGTGATTAGCTATTCACATGTCTTCCTCTCTTTTCTTAGTTTTTTCTCCTTGGTTTCTTGTTCTCATTCTCTTTTCCCCATTGTAATGTTTATTCATTAAGCTTTCTGGAACAGTGTGTTACCTCAGCGCTAGTGGGATTTCTGGAGATAATATTGTAAATCACACAAACTCTTCTGCATTGTGCAGCATAATATTTTAGTTGAGTCATAAATTCAGCTCAAACGTTACCAGAGTGAAACGCCAAGATATATGCGTTCATATCTATAATCTAAAGTGATCCAGCACAAGAATAACTGACCTTTTAGACACTTTAAAAGTGATATGTGGGCATCTAATCAAAATATCCAAATATATATCAGATGTAGGATGTTCAATACACATTGTTTCATTAATATATTGTTTAACAGAAATATTTGTATTCTTAGCAGATTTTTAGAGGACTCTTATTTAATTAGTAGCAGTAAGCCATTAGCAACTGCAATTAGCAATCCTACACACATTCCTTGTGGCTTTTTTAAAAATGTATTTATTTACCTCATTTTATTACTAATAGCTACTGTGAAATACAAGAAGTTTATGTGCCAAACATCCTTATTTAACCATTAGCAATTAGCGGCTAGCAATGGACCCTTTTCACACACTGTGTGTGATGACGCGTTTTAATGGTCACCAGCATTGCAAATCCTGCAAAGTTTTTGATATTTTCATTTGTACTAAAAATGTGTGTTTATATAAAACTATACTTAGTATTATATAAACTTTGCATCAAATTACAAAAAAATTGTTAACGCTGCTACTTAAGTTTCTGGGTAAAATTGCTATCTTTCTCTCTTCCGACTGCTGTTATCAAGCTCTCTCTATTTTTTTTACTCTTTTCAAAAGTTGTGAAAACACCATTGTAGAGTTTTTATTTTGCTATTTGTGCAAATTGGAACACAAAAAATACATGTAATGTCTCTCATTCACCGGTATAGAATTTTACCCAACTATGACGACTTCCGCTTCTGAGAGACCCGGAAATGTGAAAAGGGTCAACCTTGTACACAATTTTGACCGATTTTATAGGAATACTGGTATACAAGAAGTTTCTGTGCCGAAAATAAGTTGCGAACCGTTCCAGCAGTGAGATAATCATTTCACCCGCATGTGGTTTCACACATTCATCAGTTCAGTGTTTACGTCCTGCAGTGTTTTCTAGTGGTGAGGCGCTCAAATAAAAGCCACCGTTTGAGCTCCCATCCTCCAGCCTGTTTCCTACATTCAGTCGAGCATCTGTTAGCCTTCAAATATGACGCATCGGACACCCCCCCCCCCCCATCCCCCCCCCCCCCCCCCCCCCCCCCCCTCTTTAGCCGTCTGTGTCCTAGTTGTGCGTTTCTCCCTTAAATTCTTAATAGACGTTGAAAACAGCATGGAAGCCTTTCCAAGATCTCGAGCTGCCAAATGAATCAAAAATAGCTCTCCAAATGGCTTCGAATAAAAACACAGAATACAGTATTTATTTATTAATTTATTTCTTTCTAAATGCCTCAGTCAGGACAGCAGGAATTTGGGAGAGGCGTAAAATGTGGTGCTTTTATAAGTGTGAATCTTCATGGGGTGTTTAATTTTACATTTCATAGGCACAATTGTCAGCTGCATGATTTGTACTCAATGTTGTTCTGAAAAAAAGGTTATTGAAAATGCCCATAAATCACCTTTGAGGAGGAAACTGTCAGCGTTCGGTTCAAACGATCGTCTGTAAATGGGGTTTAAAACGCATTTCTATTAATTAGTGAATCCAGCTGCCAGAGCGAGATGATATAAATGAGGTTCTTCATTAGCGTCGCAGCAGTGCGGCTCAAACTGCGAGGAGCAGGATGCTGTCGTGGCATCGGGTGGCAGTGCCAAGCGCTGCTCTGAAGGGCACTGGTGTACTGAGCTCAGGGCATCTCTGTGGCATCAAGTTCAATCCACTGCAAAGCCTGGCTCTACAGTGCATTTGTGTGAGCCAGCGAGCCCAGGATGCTTTGCAACACCCGAGCCATGCTAGACACAAGATTTATTTGCTACTAATGACATTTAAAGCCAAGTAAAAGGTTTTTGTTTTGATTACGCATGCCGTAATTCTCCTCATAGGCTTTGGTTCTGAGCTTGTTTGTCCACGGAGAAGCAGCTAACATCCTGTTCTCTTAAAATTTTAATTGCCCCATGATGTACACATGGGTTTCATTGCCAATACTTGCTTCACTGCAGCTAATGAAGTTTATGATTACAATCATCATTTTCATCATTGTTCATAATGAACACACAATATGGGGGAGGCATATGGTGGAGGGAAAGCAAGAGAGAAAGAGAGAGAGAAAACGGCACCTCTCTGCTCGCCACTTCCAAATGGAACCGGTGTTTACGCTTTACCTAATTATTTCCTGCAGTCATTCTCTCGTTAACGTGATTTTGTGTCCCTGCTTTTCTTTCGGATAACTAAAATTGTCGTTTGTATTGTAGGGTTGCAGAGGGGAGCCTGGCAGTATTGCATCTTGATCCAGGGTTCATTTGAGTTCCTTCCTTGTTATTAAAGGCTATGATCAGAGAAAGAAAAACTATAAACTAAACAAACGTTTTGCTGTCAAGGTCCAAAATATCGGACAGCAGGAGTTAAGATGCATTCCGTTCAACTCAGAAAGTCCGAATTTACCTGCTAAAAACATGATGAAAATGTTATTGTGGCAAGTTACAACGACATGTATTCAAATTCAAGGTTATTTTGGCTAGAAGTGGGTTACTCGTCGGACTTTATCGGGTCTATAGTTTTTTAAGTAAGTTATAGAAGATCCAACAAATATTTTATTGTCAGTTTAATGTAATTTATGTTGAGTATCCAAGTTGATTGTACTTAAAAATTTAAGGCAGCAACTTTTTTTTTTACAGTTTAACTTATTTTAACTAATTTGCGCAGCAAGATTGCCTTTAGAACTTGCTAGCGCAATCGCGTAATTTGAGATAAATGTATGATACCGTTGTTGCATTATTGCTAAAATATGATATCAAACCCAGTGTTGTTATTGTTAGCTAAAACTGTAAAAAATTAAATGTAAGGTAAATTGAAAGGTTAAAGGTAAAAAATAAAAAACGTTGCTATGGCAACTAACTAAAGGAAGTAGAAAAATGACTTAATTACAAAACATAACAATTACACATAACAAAATGGCTATAAAATTTTAACTAAAATGACAACTGAAAATATAACAATTAAAGCTATTTCAAAGCTAATTTTAAAAGGCCTATTGATAAATACTATAATAGTATATTAATAATACTAAAACAACTCCGATCAAAACATCATTTTGACTTACAGATTTCTGTGATTATTATGATTTTTCGGATATTACCTTTCATGTAGTGTGTGATATAGCGGTTTGTGAATGTAAAAGGTCTGGAGAGTTTCAAAAATTAAAGTGCACAATAAATGGAGTGATTATCTCTCAAAAGAAAGAACCGATTCTGAACTCCCTGAAACGAATCGTCAGTAATTCTTCCAGTCTTACTTCCTGCACAAGCCTGCATAGGTTTGAACAAATTTGCATAATGCAAGCCTATGATCTTCATCGTTCATTCGGCTGCCAGCGAACAACGACACCACTGTTACTGCTTGTATCACTGTATATCTGTTATGAACTGCTCCGAGACTTGGAGGTGAAGATCCAAATGCAGCTTTATTATAGAATAGTCGTACAGGCAGGGTCAAGAATCAGCAAACAGGACAATGGAGAATACACAGAGAGAATCCAAGAAACAGGCAGAGGTCAGGGCAGGCAGCAAGAATCAGAGTCCAAGAACCATCCAAAGTCAAAAACAGAAAACCAAACACGGGAAAACGCTCGGAAATGCAGACACACAGTACAACAGGACTTCGCGGTGAGTGAATGAATGAACATGGTATAAATAGACTGAGACTAGCAGGATGACAAGACAGGTGAATACAATCAGTGACAATGAGGTACAGGTGAATGTGATCAGTGATGATGAGTCCAGGCAGTGAGTATGGGAAATGTAGTTTGTGAGGAAGTGATCATAGTCTAATGTGGAGCGCCCTCTGGTGGCTCTCGAGGGCACTCCAGCTGGTAATCGTTACATAGCCGGCCACGGCGCAGGAACAGGCACCGGCTCAGGAACAGACACCGGGTCAGGAACTAGGACAGGAACAGACTCTGGCTCTGGCACAGGAACAGACTCTGGCTCAGGAACAGGAACAGACTCTGGCTCGGCAGACGTAACATGAACAGTCTCTGAATCGGCCATCTTGTCCGTAGACACTGGCTCGGAGGCGGCCATCTTGTCCGTAGACACTGGCTCGGAGGCGGCCATCTTGTCCGTAGACACTGGCTCGGAGGCGGCCATCTTGTCCGTAGACACTGGCGTGGAGTCGGCCATCTTGTCTGAAGACACAGGCTCAGAAAGAGGAAGAGGATCAGGCTCAGGCTCAGGATCAGGATCAGCCTCAGTAGAAGTGACGTGAAGCTCAGTCTCTGGATCGGCAGAAGTGACGTGAAGCTCAGGATCAGGCTCGGCAGAAGTGACGGGAAGCTCAGTCTCTGGATCGGCAGAAGTGACGTGAAGCTCAGTCTCTGGATCGGCAGAAGTGACGTGAAGCTCAGTCTCTGGATCGGCAGAAGTGACGTGAAGCTCAGTCTCTGGATCGGCAGAAGTGACGTGAAGCTCAGTCTCTGGATCGGCAGAAGTGACGTGAAGCTCAGGATCTGGATCGGCAGAAGTGACGTGAAGCTCAGGATCAGGCTCGGCAGAAGTGACGTGAAGCTCAGTCTCTGGATCGGCAGAAGTGACGTGAAGCTCAGTGTCTGGATCGCCAGAAGTGACGTGAAGCTCAGTGTCTGGATCGCCAGAAGTGACGTGAAGCTCAGGATCAGGCTCGGCAGAAGTGACGTGAAGCTCAGTCTCTGGATCGGCAGAAGTGACGTGAAGCTCAGTCTCTGGATCGGCAGAAGTGACGTGAAGCTCAGTCTCTGGATCGGCAGAAGTGACGTGAACAGCGGCCTCTTGCTCGGCCGTCTCTGGCTGGACGGTCTCTGGCTGGACGGTCTCTGGCTGGACGGTCTCTGGCTGGACGGTCTCTGGCTGGACGGTCTCTGGCTGGACGGTCTCTGGCTGGACGGTCTCTGGCTGGACGGTCTCTGGCTGGACGGTCTCTGGCTGGACGGTCTCTGGCTGTGCAGACGTGACCTGGACGGTCTCTGGCTGTGCAGACGTGACCTGGACGGTCTCTGGCTGTGCAGACGTGACCTGGACGGTCTCTGGCTGTGCAGACGTGACCTGGACGGTCTCTGGCTGTGCAGACGTGACCTGGACGGTCTCTGGCTGTGCAGACGTGACCTGGACGGTCTCTGGCTGTGCAGACGTGACCTGGACGGTCTCTGGCTGTGCAGACGTGACCTGGACGGTCTCTGGCTGTGCAGACGTGACCTGGACGGTCTCTGGCTGTGCAGACGTGACCTGGACGGTCTCTGGCTGTGCAGACGTGACCTGGACGGTCTCTGGCTGTGCAGACGTGACCTGGACGGTCTCTGGCTGTGCAGACGTGACCTGGACGGTCTCTGGCTGTGCAGACGTGACCTGGACGGTCTCTGGCTGTGCAGACGTGACCTGGACGGTCTCTGGCTGTGCAGACGTGACCTGGACGGTCTCTGGCTGTGCAGACGTGACCTGGACGGTCTCTGGCTGTGCAGACGTGACCTGGACGGTCTCTGGCTGTGCAGACGTGACCTGGACGGTCTCTGGCTGTGCAGACGTGACCTGGACGGTCTCTGGCTGTGCAGACGTGACGTGGACGGTCTCTGGCTGTGCAGACGTGACTTGGACGGTCTCTGGATTGACCGGAGGCTCAGGAAGGGCCTCCGGGCATTGCAGGATGCAGGGAGTCCTCTTCCTCCTCCTCCGTCTCCGAGAGGGTGCTGGACTGGACGGGCCCAGCAGTGAGGGCTCTGGGCTGGACGGCGCCAGAGGTGAGGGCTCTGGACCGGACGGAATCAGCTGCGACGGAAACTCTGGACTGGACGGGACCAGCGGTGAAGGAAACTCTGGGCTGGACGGGACCAGCGGGGAAGAGGGCTCTAGCTCGGCAGGCGTGACGTGAAGCACGGGCTGGACGTGGCTGACGTGAAGCTCTGGCTTGGTGGGTACTATGGGTTCAAGGAGTTCCTCATCTACCACACCCACCGTATACACTGAACCGCTTAACAGAAGGGCCAGTTCAATATAGCTCTCTAATGTCCTGTGAGGCTCATGCAAGGGCATGAATGAACTGAGCGGTTCTGATAGCCCTCCTCGGAAGAAGATCATCAGGCATTCCTCGCTCATAGAGGTGAAAGGTGCCAGCTTGATAAAATCTTCTACGTACTCCTCAATCAAACGATTCCCCTGACGGAGACACAGGATTTGGACTGCCGTGTCCATGGCTGATATCGCTGCTGGATCTGGGTGTGGCGAAGTCTTCTGTTATGAACTGCTCCGAGACTTGGAGGTGAAGATCCAAATGTAGCTTTATTATAGAATAGTTGTACAGGCAGGGTCAAGAATCAGCAAACAGGACAATGGAGAATACACAGAGAGAATCCAAGAAACAGGCAGAGGTCAGGTCAGGCAGCAAGAATCAGAGTCCAAGAACAATCCAAAGACAAAAACAGAAAACCAAACACGGGAAAACGCTCAGAAATGCAGACACACAGTACAACAGGACTTTGCGGTGAGTGAATGAATGAACATGGTATAAATAGACTGAGACTAGCAGGATGACAAGACAGGTGAATACAATCAGTGACAATGAGGTACAGGTGAATGTGATCAGTGATGATGAGTCCAGGCAGTGAGTATGGGAAATGTAGTTTGTGAGGAAGTGATCATAGTCTATCGTGGAGCGCCCTCTGGTGGCTCTCGAGGGCACTCCAGCTGGTGATCGTTACAATATCAAGTGCTGAGGAAGATCCAGAGCTAAAATTGAGGCATATAATGGGCATATCTTTTGTTTTGTTTTCGGCACGCGCTGTAAGCAGTAGACCAATCACAGCAGACTGGGCCATCTGACCAATAACAGCAGAGGATGGTTCATGGAAAGGCAGGGTTTAGAGAGACATAAAGTTAAATTGTTTTTTTGACCTTGGATACATGTAAATCTATTGCGGGAGATCTACAAAACAAAACTAGGAACCTTTAAAATAGCTTATAAGGGGCACTTTAAGTAAAGTGTTGCCTGATGATCGCCGAATGAACTGACTGGCCTTAAAGGGAGATGTCCATCTGATTAGCTAAATAAATTGAATAAAATCCCTCTCGCCCGTATTTGACCACGCTCAGACTAACGTCTTCACATGCCACACAACTGACTGACACTTTACTCCAATTAATGCGTTTGTTTGTGTCTCCCTGGAGCCCAATTCAATAATCCAAGTTTAATGGCATTAGCTCTGAGGCTGTGTGGTTTGAGACTGTCAGGAAAGAGGGATGTAACCGTGCTGATGAGAATGTCTCCCTCTGCTCCTCACTCCAGAGTTTCCTCACATAAACAGAATTAGAAACAGGAGCTCATTCCACTGCAGCGAGGAGATTTCCCTCATTTCACCCTTTCCAAGAAGAAACCGAACCGGAATGGGCGTCTCACAGTGGGTTTGCATCTACAGCGAGGTTGAAAATGAAAAGTGTTGGAGGCGAGCAGAATAAAAATGGCCAGAAAAAAAATGTATCTCTTGACCTTTATATCTCAAGTGCATCACGATAAAGTGATAAAAAAAAGCTCTCCTCAATATAAATGTATGTTTTTTTCCCCTACCCAGCCATGACCAACGGGCCACAGGACACTTTGTCAGACTCGTTTCTATTTCTGTGGTATTACAATGAGTAGCTCCGCCCACAGTAATAATATCTCATTGGTCCAAATTCCTTCTCTACATAACTGTACATTAAAGTGCCCCCATTATGCTTTTTCAGATATTACCTTTCATGTGATTTCAAAGATTTATTGTCTCCCGAAAGAAAGAAGTGATTCTGAACTGCCTGAAATGAATCATCAGTAATTCCAATCTAACTTCCGTCACAATCCTACCACGATGCCAGCCTATGATCTTCATTGGCTGCCTGTGAAAACGTCTATTTTGACCCGCCCTCAAACACTGTAGCTCAGGTCTGGAAGAGTTTGGTCCGTGTTGTCGACATGTAGAGGAAATGCTGTTTTCAGCACAGCAAAATCTACTTTGCAAGCACTTCAAAAGGACTCTGGCTCGAATTGACATAGTAAAACTGACACCATCGTTACGGTTCGTATTACTGTGTATACAAGTGCTGTGGAAGCCTCCGAAGTTGAAATTCAAATATGGTAATAGGCGTTTTGTTTCCAACACGCACTGTAAGCAGTAGATCACAACAGACTTGGCCATCTGACCAATCAGAGCGGAGTAGACTCGAAAAGGAGGGGTTTAGAGACTGAATTCTTTATTAAACCGTTTAAACACTGTGAGAAAAGAGGTGATGCTGCAATGTGAAAATTAAAATGTTTTTTTGACCTTGGATGCATGTAAACCTATTTACCTCCAAAACAAAATAGAAGCTTTTAAAATAACATAATAGGGGCACTTTAAACATCAACATTTTCCTGATTGGCCTCGTTGGCAAGTTAAATCACCTGCTAGTAGATGCTGAATGAAAGAAACAATTTCCACTCAGAAATTGCTTGTAAAGATTGGCTAAAGAGTTTATATTTAACAGTGTTATTAAATTATTAGTGCTTTTAAAAATTAACTATGGCTAAAAATAATCTAAATGTAAAAATAGGGAAAGCGAGCATGCACAATTAAATATCTCACGTCACGTTGATCATTCTGAATGCCTGCATCCCTTTTACACTGCATTGCTTTTTACAGAACTTGCCTCCGTATTGGGACTTTAGGCTCACATTTTAGCATCAATTTAATTTCTCGAGCTTTATCGTGCAGTGTAGCACAGAGTGCTCTATACGTTCAACTCTCTGCACTGTATGACATTTCAAATGACTGTAATTTATGCAGCAGCGCCCTTCACCATCCCCACAACAGCCACAAACTATACTCAACACCATCCAGCAGGACGACTCCTCGCGTCAGCTCCTTAATGCTAAGCAATAACCCAGCGGTTTGTATCAGGAGCTTTGGCAACTCCGGCAACGTGAAGAACTCACAGATTTTCCACTGCCAAACATTCTTATGCAAATTCTACACGTTTATCAGAGGCTGTAAGACAAAGATAAAACTGAACGCAAGAGGATTGATTGAGGTAGAAGGAGACAGAGGAAGAGAGAGAGAAAGACTAATATGATTAAATTGTGTATGTGTGTGTGTGGAATAATCCTTCTTGCATATAATGACACGCTTTCCACTGTAACTAGACCCATACAGAATGCCATCAGCAGAAAACGAGCGACACACACACGCACGGGGAAGATTGCTTTAGCGTCAGAGCATCAAAGCTCTTCTGAAGTGTTTGAAATTCATTGTACACACTGACTTATTAATTCAGGATGTGAAGGATTAAATTGTGGTCAGCTAATGAGACAGAAACTGACATATTCAATGCCCGTCTCATCATTCTTTGGGTATATGTTTTTTTTTTTTTTTGCCACACACATTAACCTCAGTTCTATTTTTGTTTGTTTACAGAGACAAGAATCCGGATCAGCTGGGAACATCAAACCCTCAGCTGGACAAGGTATAGTGTCACTCACTACTCTATATGTACTTGAATTGTGCTAAAATCGTTGGATAAAATCATGACAGAATGTTTTGCAAGTCTGCATATGTTTCTCTTTCTCTCTCTTACACATTGTACATAATAGTTGTACAGAATGCAAAATAATGTATGTTTGAAGGTAAGTGCAGATTAGTTAAGAAACATGGTCATTTAATAGACAGTACAGTTAAAGCAATAGATCTCACACAAATGAAATGGTTATCATTTGCCCTCATGCCGTTTTAAACCAAATGACTTTATTTTTATTTACTGAATATTACGGTAACAATCCATAAGTTTACGTTTGTTCTATTAGTTAAAGTTCAATTGTTAATGCATTAGCTAACAATGAGCTATATATTTGTTAATATATGTATTATTAATCTTTGTTAGGGTTATTTGATAAAAAATACAACTGTTCTTTGTTAGTTAATATTAGCTCAGGTCTATTAAATAATATTAACAAACACATTCATTGTGTTTTTCATTGTTAATTGATGTTACCTGATACTAATCGTAAAAGTTAATGTAAAGTTTTACCAACATTACTTATATTTCTTATTTTGAAAAAATGATCTGAATGATGGGTTACACTGTATTGAATAACACTTTATTTTACAGTGTCATTGTTACACGTTACATGTAGTTATACTATATTAATAACTATTAATTATGCATAATTACATGCAACTAACCCTAAACCAAATAGTAACCATCTTAACCCTATAGGAAGTACATGTAGTTACTTAAAATTACTCAGTACTTAAATATATATTTACAGCCTAACAAAGACACCTTAAAATAAAGTGTAACCCCTAACCTCAACTCTTTAGTAAGTACATGTAGTTAATTAATATTACTCAGTACTTACTTGAGTAAGTACAATGTATGTCACCTTAGGGTTAGTTACTTGTAATTATGCATGATTTACTTTTATTACAACAGTAAGTACATGCAGTAACACGTAACTATGTCACTATAAAATAAAGTGTTACCGAATGAAATTTTGAAAGTTATTATTTACTAAAATATCTCCTTTTTGAATTTAGAAAATCATAAGTTTGGAACAATGTGATTAAATGGTGACAGAATGTTCCTTTTTAGATGGACTATTTCTGTAATAATCCTTTCATTTCATACACTCTTAGAAAAAAAAAGGGTTCTTTGTAAAACCCTAGGGGTCTTGACTCAATTTTAAAGAAATATTTATGCCTATGTCTTAAATGATTGCAAAATACTTTCATGTTTAACAGGTTATTAAATAAAATCTAGTAATTTTAATAAAATGTAAAGTAAAAATGAGTTAAACCTAAACTAAATACATAAAATAATCCCATAATAGGAAGCCCTTAAAGGTTCTATATATGAAGCGCCTGACAGAAATGCAGTGCGCAGTTTCAATCCAATACACAATGTTTCATTTCCACAGACCCGTCCAAGAAGGACGTCCCCGCTGAGGACATAGACATCGACATGGGCGCCCCCGAGACGGAGAAGGCTGCCGTCGCCATCCAATCGCAGTTCAGAAAGTTCCAGAAGAAGAAGCAGACGGTGAAATCATAATCAGGCCCATGCAGGGCGTCCCGGGCCCCACGCGGGCCCAACGCCACATTAGGGGAGGGAGTTGCATGTCAGATAAACGGCACTGTTCTCTTGTGGGGGTTATGGGTTGATTGGGCTGGGGGTGGGGGCAGATGAGAGGTGAAGAGGCAATTTGCCTTTAGCCGACCTCTGTCAGGAATAAAATGTGATATTTTGTTTCCCCCTAGTACATAGATTTTTTAAATAAAAATTATCTTTCCTTTTAAAATACTTTTGTTATTTTTTGATAAATATTACTTGTCAAAGTGTTTGAAAACATCCATCTTAAAGTGTTAAGCACTTGTGCAATAGTTTTCCTGTGTTTAAGATCAGAAACCACAGGTATTTAATGCCAAATGATGAATAATGTTGCTCAAGGAAAACATCCTGTACGGCATCTACAAACTAAAATCATTAAGATTCGAACAGCCTTATTCAATCTTACACCTCTGTTGTTGTTTTTTTGTTTGCATAGTTGAACTGATATTGTGTTTGTGATGTGTCATTATCATCTTAACCAAGTCAATGTTTTGTCAACAAACAGTGTTGTAATATTTGTGACACCAAACAGTAGGAAATAATCATATGTGAACTGAATAAATATTAGGATTACTTCAAAGATTGATCGATTGATTATTTCAACATATTATTAATACCCGTTATGTTTTCTTTCAACACTGACTGTAACAAACAACGTTTTCCAACAATTAGCGCAAAACGCTCACTGTCCGGTCACATTTGTCGCATACAATTTCACTGATGATTATATGGAAGCCTATTTCTGCCACATAAGAAAAATGTCATGCTTTGGTAAATCATAACAATGACATGCTAAAAGTGTTGAACTTGAGTTACATTATCAGATTATTTTTTAAAGTAAAGAGTAAAGTAACGCATTACTTTTAAAACTTACAACAAAATATCTGAGTGACTTTTTCCTATTTATTGCCCTCTACTGTACAGGTGTGAATTTGCATTTCATTCAGCCTCACTTTTGGTGTGAAAGGGCCTTTACACTCACCAAAAATAGAACTTTTGTTTTTTGTTATTAAAAAACTAGCAAGAAAGCCTAGCCCAATAAGAAAAGTAACGGAATTAGTTACTTTTTTAGAGAGTAAAGCAATATTGTAACGTTACTTTTAAAAGTAACTTACCCCAACACTGCATACTAAGTCATAATTATGACATACAAAATTGAAATTGATAAAAAGTCAAAATTATGACATGCTAAAGCATAATTATGATAAAGTCAAAATGATCAGACATTGTGACTTTGTTCTCTCTCTCATGTAGCTTTGGAAAGTTCTGAATGAATAGATCCTAAAATATTCAATGATTCGTGTACGTAGAATTTCAGCCATTTATGAATCAGTATGCCGACACTTAGAACATTATCTAGTTCTTAGTCATATTTAGTGAAAATTCAGGAAATTGTTCAATTCTTTATGATTTCCATTCTTAGTCTGAAAAAAAAAAAATAGATGGACACGATAGTGTGATTCGGTCGCCTATCTCTTCTGTCGAGTATGCTTGGTGATCTCTTAGAAGCTAATCTGAAACAAGTTCCTCGGGCGGTACCTTCATTCAAAATGCTATCTGTTAAGTCATCGATTGTGTAATAAGGCAGCTACTTCTGTTTTGGACACAGCCATTGTGTGATGAATACATTGGATCCCAATCTTAGTTTATTGATCTGTGAAAGTGATTCAATTAATCACTTTAATGAATTAGCACTCATTTAAACTATAAAGCCCATCTCATCAACAGCTTGCTAACCACCACAATCTTATAAAATGCTGTGTTTGATTATGGTGTGCAAACGCTGAGCTCTGTGAGTCATGTATAGGATGCTTCAAAGAGGCTCAGAGAAAATCCCCCTCATGGGTCTAATTACGGGAGTTTTTCTGTTCAGAACCACATGCTGAGGTCTGACAGGTTCATTAGGTTTGCGCTGGGAGGGGGAGATACACTCTGATGTAGCATGGAAAGAAAAGAAAACACTGAGGGATTTATTGTGATCCAAAGCTATTGCTCACACAGAAAAACAATTTGTATTAATCTGTATTGTTCACTTCCAAACTGTAAAATACACACTGAAAAGAATGTGAGCAGCCTGTGTACACAAACCTGGATCAGTTTTGCAGGTCCAGATACAAAAGTATTACTTCTACTATTTCTGAATATCCAACAAGGCGAAGTGCTTGACGTGATCTTCAATTTCCAGTGTGGCTAATGAACAGGAAGTAATAGGTTATTTGCCTTGATTTTACCTCGTGAAGCTACAGTATGTTCCAAATAGCATACTACTCTCATTTTACCTGCAGTACACAGTATGCAACTATTTTATATACAGAGATGACCTATAGTATTACATTTGTCAGAATGTGCAGTATACAAAAGAATTTACTTCATGAAACACTGTATCCCATAATGCAATGAGGTCAACTTGACCTTTTCCGTTTTTAAAGGAATTCACCCATAAATTTAAATTCTGTCATCATTTACTCACCCGGATGTTGTTTCAAACCTCGATTTTCGTTTATCGTCGAAACACAAATGAAGATATTTTTAATGAAATCTAAGAGATTTCTGTCCCTACATCGACAGCCCAGACGGCAACATAGTGTCGGCCCAGATCCGGCCCACATCTGGTTCGCGTGGAATCCACATGACCCAGATGTGGCCCGGATCTAGGCCAACACTAGTTGATGTCTGGGAGTCGGTTCACCCAAAACTCTGATGCTTCGAAACGTTCATATTCATAAAGAGATCGTAAAATAACTCCACATATCGAGCGGTTTCTTCTGAAGAGACACAATCGCTTTATATGTTGAACTGATTTAATTGAGGCTTTTATTCACTTATAAACAGCGAACATACATAGTAGTGATAGGCTAGGGAGTTTGGATCATTTTACTGACTCGGATCTTTGAGTTTCGTTAAGCAAAATTAACAAATCTTTTTTTAAGTAATTTTGTTCATTTCAGCAGAATATAATTGAAATGTTAACTTAAGCAAATGTTGATCATATTTAGAATAAGAAAAAAACGATAATGCAGACAAGGCCAAGTTGTCATTCATCACGTCATATCCCCATAGGTTAAAGCTATGCAGTCTGCAATTGTGTGTGGAATTTTTGATTACCCGATGGGACACAGTTCTAGTCTTGCAAAAAATGCAAGTGTTTACAGAACTTTTAAAAAAAATATTATTTTCAATAGGCCTACTTTTAAAAAATATGTTTTAAAATAAACTTCTAAATGTCTGTTCAGTAGTCGCTATGTAACTAACAGAAGACACAGTTTTAAAATTGTGTGCTTCTAATTAAGTGATAAAAAGCAGTTCCAAATGTTGTACAAAAAAAAAAAATATATATACCCTACTCATCTTTGCACCAATAAAATGTGCAACACTTTATGTTTTACTACCTAATTAGCCTAATTTAACTTACAGTGGAATGGTTTCCTCGACATCTCACAATTTCGGGGCACGTGAGTTCCTGAACATAATGCATGATGTGATATGCCTAGCCTCGAATACTTCTTGGGAGTGAATGGTACCTTTATTTTGAAGCCCCAAAAAGCTCTAACCTGATGCATGACGTAATTACGAACGCGGAAGTGCAGAGGATAAAGAAAAACAAAACACTGGTCACAAATTAGAAGTCTAAAACGAGAATTTTTAAAGAGAAATGTTGGAGGATTTCAATATAAGAGAAGAGGTTGAGTTGGTTGCCCAACCCTATTAAATCGCAAGAGGCGTCTACTCTCACCTAACCGTACGCTACTACATCCTATGTCGGGTCAGAAGTCACTCTGTTCCGCTGGAACTCGACTCGTGTACGGCCGTTACCGGAAGCCAAGGAAAATAGTTTATAAAGTTATTAATATGCATATTCTTCCTACAAAAATGCATCGTTTAGCTTCAAAAGGACTTTATTAACACCCATGGATTACTTTTATGATGGATGGATGCACTTTTTTGGGCTTCAAAATCGAAGGTACCATTCACTCCCATTATAAAGCTTGGAAGAGCCAGATTTAAAAAAATATATATATATATATAACTCAGATTGTTTGGCTGAGAAAAGAAAGTCATATACACCTAGGATGGCTTGAGGGTGAGTAAATTATGGGATAATTCAATTATCTTTTAATTTAGCATGCATTCTCAACCGGGGAACTCTGCCCGGTTCACTTGATTGTGCTGCCAGCAGTGTTGTGTTGCTGACATCTGTGTTTTTGAGGGAGATCAGAATTCAGCACACTGCAGCTTTATTTATGACGGTTGTTAATAACGGCTGAGCGAGACCGTGTGCCAGCGACGCTTAATTTGTTGCGCACTTCATACGAAGATGGAGAATATAGTTGTCACAATGACTAACGTGTTCCCCCATTACCCACCGGGCTGACATAGCACAAGAAAACCAATTTCTGTCCAAGTGCTCCAAGAAGAGCGGCTGTCTTAAGCTCGTCGCTGAAATCCTCTGAATCAATACTGCAATTTAAGAGAGTTGCGCGCGCTCTTTGAAGGTCGTGCGGGAATTCACTCTTCAAACGACGGACTGAGAGGTAGGCCTACAGTACGGCGGTCCAGGGGGGCTCAAAAAAAGTGAAATGCCAAACAAAAGATGAAAACAATGAGTTTAATTAAGTTACTTAAGTTAGAGTTTGTAATCCAAAAGTCCGGAAGAGAAGAGTACAGTGACCAATAGACCAATTTATATATGCATTTAAAGACAATTCTGCAGTGTTACAGCTTATCTTCCTGTGGCTGTGTTGCAAACAATTTTCATGTCGCTAATACAAAACTTTTGTTGCCATCACAAAAAAGCTATTATTTCCACTCTGTTGTAACCAATTTGTGGCTTATTTCTGTTGCACTTCCATTGTGCTATGGACTATTTGTGTTGTGGTTTAAATTAGTTGCATTGTGGACCATTTGTAACTTTTGTTTGCATTGGTTCATTTCCGCTGTTTCCCCCCTGGGCCACCATGGCTGAGGAGAAGAACACGGACAAGAAAAGGAAAGTTCTGTTTCCTGTCAGGAGGATGTGTGGTTCTACTTTCATTGTGTTACTGCTGAGCTCTCTTCCTCTCATTTAAGTATGATTTCCAAAACCAAATGTTTCTAGTAGGCATATTCATCCAGATGATCCGATAAACGGTGATTCTTTCTTTGCTGTGATTAAAGCAATAGTTCACCCTAAATGAAAATCATTTACTCACCCTCATGTCATTCCAAACCCTGTGTGACATTCTTTGTACTGTGCAACATGAAAGGAGAAATGTTTAAAGTTTGTAACGATATAAATGGGGTGAATTATTACTTGCAGTTCTCAGGAATACCATCTCTGTTTAGATTTTCATCGTTCATCACACACTCACAGATCCCTTTATATCCCACAGCAAAATGAAAAGCGTTAACCAAACTGCCAGATTCGTTAGGGGATCAACCTTTTATTAGTCGACAGGATTATCATGGAAAATCTTTTCTGGAGTGTCACAACTGTGAACACTCTGTCAACGAAAAGGGGAAAAAAAAGGTGAACAAAAAAAACAAACATTTGTAAATGAGTATAGTGAGGACAATAGATTTATCTAATCAAATATAGTGAAATATTATCTCAATTCTTCATCACAACTCTCCCTGCAAGACAGTTTGGTGCAGAGCGGCTACAATAACAACTGCCACCATACGCCCATAATCCTATAGAACTGCTCGTGGTTCTTTATTAATATTATCATAATTGTTATTCTTTTAGGGGGTCTCTTTAGATTGTCTCAGTTTTCCCTGTAGTGCAGCATCTCTGCAATGCAGCAAAAATAAATCTAATGAAGACAAGAGAGAGCGTGTCCTAGAAGACACCTTTCTAGTGCACTACATAGGGGGTGAAAGAGTCACACTGTCAGTGCAGTAGGTGGTCCGATCTCCCCCCCATGCAGCGTGTTATATCAACCCTTGCTTCCACTGCAGCTGATTTACACCTGAATCTGTCATTTCATTCACTCCGGCTCTCAGGAGCTCACGTCATGGGCGAGATACAGTACAGTAGAAAGCAAACGTGGTTCATGGATTTTCATATTGCACCATTAGAGAATGGAAAACAAATAATTATCAATCAAGACTTGCTTTTCTAGGTTAAACAAGATATGTGCAAACATGACTAAAGGACTTTATTAACCAAATCAAAAGATTTCCCTGTAATACCCACAAAAAAAAAAAAAATCTCATTTTATATATATATATTTTTTTTATATATTTATACTCATAAGAATACGAAATCTTCACATTTGATTATTTTTGTAGTCAAAAAATTCTGGGCTGGATCCGCGGTCATTATTCATACTGTCATCTTCTTCTTAAATCGGTTCGTTCTCATGCACTCCCAGGAAACGGTGACAACTTTGGACCAATGGAAATCACTCTCACGCTTTATCTCAAACTAATTACACAAAGAAATTTCAGTAAAAAAGAAAAAAATTAAATGGGTTCCCAGTCATTAGTTTGTGCACACTAACTGCTAAAATAAGTAAATTAGTAAATCATCATAGTCATCGTAATTATTAATAATAATAAAATCATTTTGGCAATCTCTTGGTGTGGAGTCGTCTTTAAGAAGTGAGTTCACTGTTTAAAAAAGCTTAAAATAAAGAAACTGTTAGGAGTAGAAGTGGAAATATATATACAACCGCGCATGAAGAGTTCGCTTTTTGCTCTTGCTGTGTTATTTTTGTCCGGTCTTTGTTATACCAGTGTGTAGGACTTTGCGTAGGGATTGTTGTTCTGTTTTAAGTGTCCTCTGGAGTCCAGCAGTGATTCCTGGGAGGTGCTGATTTTGGCAGCCTGTGCCAAGTCTGTTCCGGCCTCTCTCTGCGGAAGCGTGGAGGCTGTGCCTGGCTGCCACTGCTGCACGTCCCTGCTGGTCGGCACCTCCATTGGCGTCGGCTCCAGCAGGCCGGGGCGCTTCAGTGAACGGGTCTTCTGCGGCTCCAAACAGGCCTGGCCCATCGCCGCCTCACGAGACGTTCCCGACACACCCCGGTTCAAAAGAAAGTCCATCCGCAGGTACGGAGGCAGGTGGACGAGCTCCCCTCCTGCAAGAAAAAGAAACTTTTTCAATGTTTCAAAAGGCAATTCAACTTTGATTGCATATTTCGGTCACACTTTAGATTAGGGTCCAATTCTTACGATCAACTAAGACTTTAAAAACTAAGACTTTTGCCTCGGTAAACTCCTAATTAATGCTTATTAATAGTTAATAAGGTAGTTGTTAAGTTTAGGGGTAGGATTAGGCATGTAGAATATGGTCATGCAGAATAAGCCATTAATATGTGCTTTATAAGTACTAATAAACAGCCAATATCCTAGTAATATGCATGCTTATAAGCAACCAGTTAATAGTGAGAATTGGACCCTAAATTAAAGTGTTACCCACATTTCTATCTGTGATTTCTTAATGGTTTTATTAAATAAAACTTGTTGCACAAGAAATGTAATTCCAGCTACCTTTATAGGAGCTTGTCACTTGTGCCTGTGTCCAAAATGTCATACTGCCTAATACATTTGGTTTGAATCTTACTTTGTAACCATTCTACATAGTATGAATATGGCTAGTATGAATGCAATTATGTAGTCACTGTCATGTGACCTACAACTCCTCTCACATGGCTTCATGGGATAGTAAACTGCCCATCGAATGCACAGTCCAGAATCATGGCAGAAGGAGTAGGTCATCCGGCTACTTTCATCCAGTTTTTAGAATATTATGAATTCAGACTGTTTTACTGTATACAATGGAGGTTAGTATATTCAGATGCAGCGTTGATGTTTTTTAGCATCTTGCAACATGAGCACCTCATTTATAAGACGTTCCCTGCTGAAAAATACACTTTAAACTTGGATTGCTGGTCTTAGCTGGTGTTTAGCTGGTTCTCCTACCTAGCCTGAGTCTGACCAGCTAAAAAGTGTCCAAAACCCCTCTAAAACCAGCCAGCAGACTGTCCTAACCAGACTGGATGACTAGCTTTTGCTGGTTTAAGATTTCTTTTCAGCAGAGTAGGGTCAAATTACAAGAAGAATACTCTCTTTACTTCAGACTTCAGAGATTCAACTCACAATAGACATTGAACAGAGTTTGATGATAGCATTTCACTAATCTAAACACATAATACTCTAATAAGCATAAAGTAGAAACAAATATTGTGTAAGCAAATCCATTTTTTTCACCAATATTATGATGCATTCTGGGATTGCCTCATCCAGAAAGAATTCTGCCTTAGATTTTTGGATATGTCCTAAGGTGCGGTCACATTTACCATCGTTCAGTCAAATTTCTTTGGGGAAATCCAGACATTTCATTAGGAATCAGAAGTTTAAAAAGTTCCCAACACAGTTTTCGCTTGTGTTCAAGTTCATCACATGACTTAACTACGTTCACTGACAGAAATTACTCTCAAGCCAGGCATATTTCTATGTGAGCTGTGCTTCATTAATTGCTACATTATTTACAATGGACCTTTTTGTCAGTGAAATCAAACCAAAATCTTGCTAATATGACCACACCATTAGAAGGCAGCATTATTTCGCTTTTGGGAGAATATAATTACTTAAAATGCTGCTATTTTCCCTAGATTATTAAGAACATCTAGCCTAGAAATCTAGACGCAACCTAGCGGCAGCAAAAATTATTTTGCAGCCAGTGTGGTCTAGCAACTCTCCGTTGGCTTTCGAAGTGGAAAAACCAAACTCTGGTCAGGCCAATCACATCGTGTATAGAGTTGGTGGGCGGGCTTAACATAATGACAGCAGAGTTGTGACGGTTCTGCGCCGTGATTTCCATAGGTGATTTTCCTGCTACTTGAAAACAAACAAGATGCTGCTGGCGAACATCGGTCTTTCGATTCGGCTTTGGCCGCGACTCTGGATGACTTGGAGTTAAGAGAACGTCACTTAAAGGTGACCTATAATTCAAAATTGAATTTACCTTGGTATAGTCAAATAACAAGAGTTCAGTGCATTGACATGACATAGAGTGAATCTCAAACTGGACTGTTTTCGCGTTCTCATTTAATTCACGTTTATGAAAAACACCCCTGAAAAACGGTCGGTTCTCAACACAATACCGACTGTGACGCAATATTCGGGATCATTAATATGTATGCCTCCACAAATTTGCATATGCCAGCCCATGTTCAATGACAGGCGAAACTGCGCAGCTGAAGCATAGCAGTTGCTCAGTGTTTGGATGTACACATGAACACAAAAGTATTTTTTAGTTCCTTCATCCGAGCCTCTGAAGAAACAATGGCTTACTTTTATTTTCTCTGGAAATTTCCAAACATTTCACCGACGACTGTTTCCTCAACTTGGGCCAATACAGAGCTGGCCTCGGATCAGCTACCAAGCAACACTTTCTGATGTGTAATTGTTCAAGTTCAGACAGGTAACCTTTCTCTCAAAATCGTTCAATACTGTTTATGCATCAGTAAGTCAAGCCAGTGACTAAAATATCAACTTCACATCGTTTCTTTTAGTAGGATGAAAAAAAAAACATTTAAATTGCGAATAAATTATATACAGAAAGCGATCAAAGAACAATCTTTCCACAGCGCGAGTTTATCTGGACACTTGCCAAACTCGTTATGAATTCAATGACGCACGTTACACTGCACAGCGAAGCTCTTACTGTATTTACATGATCGTGTTTGCATTGGGGAAAGCATTAGAGAACAGAAACTGCATTGCAATGATAAGATCTTCATTCTCGCGACCAACAGACTGTCCTCTGCTTGCTCAATGCTCAGTCATCACAGCAACATTTTATGTGATGGGAATAGATCTAAATACTTTAAAAACATCTCACGATTCGTTAATTTCGATAGCTGTAATAGTAAAAACGTATAATAGCTGTAGTAAAAGTATTCGAGAGAGTTTCACATGTAATACATAGCTATTTCATATGCAAGCATGTCAGCCAATCACAGCAGAGGCCGGTTCCAGACAGCAGACACGCCCCTTCAAACAGAGCGTTCAAATCAGAGGCTAAAATCCGGGTGGGAAAAATGCCTTTTATTTCTAAATTATGACTATTTTTGATCTAAAAAACATACTAACATTATAAGGGCAACCCAGGAAACATTATAAAATAATATAAAAAAACACTCTAGGGCACCTTTTAGTCATTCTTAAAAAAGGAAGATGTGTTCGGAGTTTTGACGACCGGATACGGCAAAAGTTTAATATATCAACGCATGGGACTCACTCAGCCACAGCCATTCGTTGCTCTGGTTGGTTAGCGCTGTCCTATGGCGTGCAGAGGGATATTGAAAGACAACCGTTTATCCCGCCCCTCGGATTGAGGTATGCCAATTGTGAGTTCCCAGACCTAACATCTTGATGTAGGTCTGGCTTGCCAGCCTAAAGGACATCTCCAATTGGGAAGAATAGAGTTTAGAGTCATTACCTCGCACCAGTGGTCTCACCTGGTCTGTGGGCCTTGGGTACGGCCATATTTATCACCCTGCAGACGTCCTGTGGTTTGGGAGGTGAGGCAGTGAACCTGCAGATGCCTGATTCTGACGGTGTACTGGATGTTAGACTGTCTGTGTAATCATTGGTGCCGGCGGTCATCTGCTCGGAGGATGTGTCCGAGATGAAACACTCTGTGATGGTGAACTTGGCGTGTCGTAGTTGTTCCTCCATCTTGGCATGTTCATAGGCTCTGGCCAGCTCCTCGTACGTAGAAGACGCGCTCTCAGTGGAGACCATGCTGCTGCGAGCCCGGTCTGAACACAACGGGTCACAACTCATCAACAACAATAGTTCTAACATGTAGCTTTGCTGTCATGTCAATGTGATCATTAAATAATGGTAATTTAAAATGCTTTTTACTATTATTATTATGAAGTTTCCATTCAGAAGAAATAAGGACAGGCATAGGCTATCGTTCAAAAGTTTGGGGCTGGTAAGATTTTTTTCATGTTTTTAAAAGAAATCTTTTTTTTATATTAATATATTTTAAAATGTAATTTATTCCAGACAATTCAGCGGCCATTACTCCAGTCATCAGTGTCACATGATGCTTCAGAAGTCATTCTGATTTGCTGATTTGGAGCTCAAGAAACATTTCTTATTATTATCAATATTGAGAACAGTTGTGCTGTTAATATGTTTGAAAACTGCAATATATTTTTTCAGGATTCTTTGATGAATAGAAAGTTCAAAAGAGCTTTTGTTACATTATTAATGTCGTTGCTGTCAATTTTGATAAATTTAATGTGTATGCACTAAATAAAAGTATTAATTTCTTTAAAAAAAAAATCTTTTGAATGGTAGTGTATTTCAATAAAATGCAGCAGTGGTAAAGTTTTATTAATTTTCCACATAATACTCTTTAAACCAGTCTGTTAAAATGAATCAAAACTGATTCAATGACTCAATGGCGTCAAATAATAATGGATGCCCCTTAATGCCATTTTATGTTTGAAAGTGTTTTAGGTGTATAGGAATATATTGCTTTTTTCTTTGTATTTTTATATGCAGGCATACAAAAATAATATTATTCTTCATTGTGTTCACCATTTTTAAAACATAAACATTGAGATATATACTGAATATTGTTAAAATGCTGATAAGTTAATATAAAATTATAATGGTAACACTTTAGAGTTTAGGGTCCAATTCTCACTATTAACTATGCATATAACATATTACTAGGATATTGGCTGTTTATTAGTACTTATAAAGCACATATTAATGCCTTATTCGGCATGACTATATTCTACATCCCTAATCTTACCCAATACCTACATTTAACATACTACCATACTAACTATTAATAAGCAGTAATTAGGAGTTTACTGAGGCAAAATTAATAGTTAGTTAATAGTGAGAATTGGACACTAAACTAAAATGACCAATATAATTTATATTACAAACATTATAATATATAATACAAAAATATTATATAAAAACAAATTAGCTAAAGTTAGCTTGATATACGATGTACATATATTTTCAAGTGTAGCAGACTGACCAGTGTCCTGTGATGGACTGACACTATAGCTGTCGCTTTCCTTGTCCACCGATCCTGCCACTCTGGGAGTTCCCAGCCTCCAGTCCGTGCTGAGAGTGTGAACGGAGACAGGGGGGTGAGGGCGATTCAGTGTCCACTGACTGGCGTAGCGATTACGGGCAGCAGGACCAGCTTTAGCTGTGCGGCGAGAGGTGGGATCTGAGGACGGGTACCAAAACACTCAGTTAAACAGCGTAATCAAATATATGAATGTATTATTTATGTGTTAAGAGGGGTCCCTTACTCGACAGACTGCTCTTACTCGTCCCAGGTCGGACGTCAGAGACGTCCACCAGCGGGCCGGTGGCCTGCGACAGAGACTGATAGTGGACGGAGTGCGTGACAGTGGCCGACTTTTGTTTGGCAGTTTCTCCGAAATCGTTATCGGTCAACAGCACCGTTGATCTGTCGTCTAAGAGGAAAGGGAGAGATGGAACTATTAGAGGCTCCTAGTGTCACTGTTTCTCATATAAATGTTCAGGTTTGACTATGGTTCAGAGAACACGACTCACCCACTGTTTCCATGGTGTCTCTCTCTTCGATGAGCAGCTGCGCTCGGGGAATGTCGATGTGCATGCGGAGAGTCTGCTGTTGTTTGTTCATGGTGTCTGAAGGCCTTGTGTTCTTACTGGAGAAAAACACAAACTAGCCTGTGAATAACATCTCTGCTTTCACAAGGTCAGTATGACATGTGAGCCAAAGGAATAGTTCATCATTTGCTCACCCACCTATATGGTTCCTTTCTTCTGTGGATCACAAAATACTATATTTTGAAGAATTTACAAGCTGCAGTTTTCATAAAATATAAGAATATGGCAACCAAGGGCTGTCAAATTTGAAAAAGGACAAAAACATCCTTAAAAGATCATTAAAATCTTCTAAAGGAACAGCTTTTTGTGGTTTATTCATCACATAAATATACTTATATTTTCTACAATATTCTTAAGAACTGATAAAAAAAATGTTTTATTGTATGGTTTCAGAAGAATTTGAATATAATGAGATGTATGAACTACCTGAGGGTTTAATAAAATGCTGATAGAGTTTGAATAATTTGTGCTCAATATTCTTTAGAATTGTCTGTTACAATGAATCTTTTTAAACCACCGATTCTATTGTATGACTTCAGAAGATTTGGAATATAAAGAGCAGCATGAACTATCTAATAGTGCTTGTTAATAAAATGAGGAAAGAGTTTGATTCATTTACACATAATATTCTTTAGAATTGTTCATTAAAGTGAATCTTTTTATCCAATTTGATGGCTTGAGATGATCTGGAACATAGTGAGTCATATGAACTACTTTTATGATGTTTTTAGTAATTTTGGATCAATTCTAATTGTTATTGAATGGAAAAGAGCAGCTCTGAGATTCTTCAAAATAACTTACTTTCTGTTGCATAGAAGAAAAAACATAATAACAAAAAAAAAAAAACGAAACAAAAAAAAAAAACTGAAAATCATCGATGTGTTTACCTCATAAGCATTTCAGCCAAACTTTTTGCATCTGTGGAACAAACAACAAGCTTTATTAACGTACACTGAAATTGTAAGTGCTATGAAGAATTGGCTGGTATGAGTAAAATCTCAAATGGCAACATATGCTGTTTGTATTTACGCCTACGAATCTACACCTTCTCTTTGAAAACACTGATCTGTAGCTAAGAGCTGTGAAAAGCATCTGACCCCTGAGCCGCTTCAGCCTCTGCTCTCTCCTCCTCCTCCTCAGCACCATCAGCAGGACGAAGAGCAGCACCATTCCCACCAAGATGCATGAGATCGTCACCATCATCTTCATCCCCTCGTTGCTTGTTTTCCTAATCGGGTCCTTCACCGCAGTCTTCACCAGCGGAGGAATGGTGCCTTTCGCAAACAGATTCAATACTTAGCTTTAAAGCGAAAACACATTTTTGATTATTATTTTAAGGATGACCTACTGGATTATGCCTTGGTTTTTTAAGCTTGAATCTTAAAAAAAAAACACATTCTTTTTCACATATTTTATATTGTTGCAGCACTTCACTTCACAGTCTTTCTGTAAAGCTATGGGCTTCGTTTCCCAAAAGCATCGTAAGCTTTAAGTAGATCGTAGAACAATTGTCACCAATGGTCTTTACGATCAACTTAGGCTTTACGATGCTTTTAGGAAACGCAGCCCTGTTTAGTGACTGTCTCCGTGAAGCCCCTCCTTCCCGAAAAGCGTAGTGTGCTCTGATTGGTCAGCTGGATTAGTGTGTTGTGATTGGTCAACCAATTCGAGAACGTTTCGGAAATGTAATGCCCCTCACCATAACCGCATTAGATCCGGGGTGGAAAAAACAGCTTGTCGCTTGGACAAGTCGACAACACCCTACTAATGCAACTCAACCAGGCCTCATTCCCTTTTATGTGTGTATGCCTTGGGCAGGAATTATTTAAATGAGGAATTTTGTGACGTGTTCTTTCCTGGATGAAAACTCCAAACTACAATCAATGCGTTCAGGGAGTTTGAGGGAGTTCAGAAACAGAGCGCACAGATATAGAGAATAACTGTAGACATTTTTCACGCTCAAACAGCAACATTACACACTAAAGAAAGTTGAAAATGGAAAAAAAGCATAATAGGTCATCTTTAAAGGTGCAAAGAGTGATTGATCAAACTTCACTTACTACCATCGTAGTTCAGAGTAGCAAATTTGACGCGTTTCTCAGCCAGTCCGGCACTGTTGTACACCTTCATCTGCAGTTCGTACCATGTGGCTTCCTGCAGGTCCAGCAGGTTGTAGCTCTTCGTAAGAGACGTGCGCTTGGCTTTGGTCCACACGGGGCTGTCCAACGGACGGTATTCCAGAGTGAAGGAAGTGATTGGACAGCCACCATCATTCCAGCCAATCAGGTTGAGTTTGACGCACGTGCCGTTAATGCTAGTAAACAGCTCCTGCTCTTTGGAGTACTGTGGCTCTGTGAAGGGTAAAGAAGATGAAGGGTGTTTGTGATCATTATTTTGAACTATTTACATACGTTCTGGCAAGGTAGTTATAAACAAACCTTCTTCCAGTAACGTTAAAAGAATGTTCGTTCAAAGTTATCTGGTCTTTAACAATGTCCTTAAAATATTAGCAGAAAAAACAATATTTATACATTGTTCAGGGAACGTTTTTCCTGAACCGGTTTAGTTGAATGTTTGTCTAACGTTTTTTAAATGTTACTACTTGTTCCAGAACATTCAGAGAACATTCAAAAGTAACGTTCTCGTAATGTTTACAAAATGATAAAATGGAATGTTCCCTTAACATTCGTATAACCATGAACAAAAAAGGCAAGGTGAAATACACACCTTTCCCATGAGTCTTCGCTTCGATTATCTCACTGATTCGGCCCGGGCCGACAGCATTCTGGGCCGTTAGTGTGAACTTGTACCAGGTGCCACAGTTGAGGTTCTCCAGACGGTAGGAACGCTCACTAGGACTAATGGAAATACTTCCCCACTTCTCACTGTTATCCTCGGAGTATTGCAGAATATATCCTGCATGAAGACAGACAAAAGTCAGACGCACAGAATGAATTCACAAAAACATATCTTTATTTTGAACTTATGATTCTTGTGGTTTTTCATGTGATGAAATCACATCCATTTGTTCAGTGCACTTAATATCCAGCACATCCACATCGGTTGCTATAGTAATGACTTCATCAGCACAATACTAAGAGACTGATTTTCTTCCAACAACAGAGTATCTTGCCAGTGTGACGAGGGAGGGTGGATGCATTGAATGTAGACATTGCTGTATTTTACACATTCAAACATGTGTTGTGTTCGAAAGCACACACATATTTCTTCTCTTAAGGGCCAGATTTACTAACAGCTTGCTCTAGCGCAAACCCTATTTTGCGGCTGACCTTATTGCATATGCATTTTCCCTAGGAGTTTCCCTTTCAGTCGCAACATTTCTGGGAGGAGAGTATTTAAATGAATCATGCAAGGTGATTTACTAAGGTTTGTGCTAGTCAACTCACTGTTATTTGCGCCATTATTTACCGCCAAAAAAAAAAGCATGTTTTACACCAGACGCTAATTTGCGCTCCTCTGGTAGATTGTGTTGGTCATTATGGAAATGATCCGGCTACGTCTGTGTTTTTTAATTTGTGCGTCATCAGTAGATCATGCACAGAACTTTCCGCTCCCATCTGCGCTTTTTTGGAATTGCATAAGTCTCTTATGCTCAACAAGGCTGCATATATTTGATCAAAAATACAGGAAAACAGTAATATCGTCTTCTTTTTCACTATATTTTAAAATGTAATTTATTCATGTGATGGGAAAGCTGAATTTTCAGCATCATTACTCCAGTCTTTAGTGTCACATGATCCTTCAGAAATCATTCTAATATGCTGATTTGATGCACAAAAAACATTATTATGCATTCTTTCTGAAGAAATGTATTCATTTTATTAAAAAAAATAATAATTACTGACCCCAAAACTTTTAAACGGTAGTGTTTATTTTATTAACCATATAATGCCTATTTTTGGACAATCCAGTAATACTTTACAAATCAAATGTACATGTATTCTTATATGACTTTTTTTTATTTATTTTTTTTACTTAATGGGCACAAACCAAAGAATCAGATTATATAACAAATAAGTCTGTCAGATTCAGGTTATGTAACAATAGAGTTAAAAACAGACTCAAAAAAGTCAAACTAATATGATGAAACTGAAAGTTCCGACTCTAAATTCTGATTGGATAAGCCACATTCAAAACCTTAAAGCCAGTCGAAAAGTGTGAACAACTGTATTGATTGGGTTTTTCAAAAATTGTTAAGCATTTTTTTTGCTGTTCGGTCTACAATTTTTTTTTTAAATCTAAATCATTACTTGAGAGACTCAGTTTCTCAGTTTTCTGTTTCGTTTCGTTTTTCTCCAGCAGGAAAAGCAGCTGAAGGTGGAAGCGGCTCACCTCTAATGGAGCTCCCGCCATTGTCTCCTGGTGTCCAAGTCACGGTAATAGATGTGATGGTTGTCTTGGTCACAGTGAGACGAGGCTGGTCTGGGGGGACTGAAGATGATATTTAAACAGTGAGAAACGCTGCGTAATAACTCAGAGGAAATGCAGCTGACACATAGAGAAAGTGAGCATCCTGCCCGACTCTCACACCTCACCTTGAACCTGGAGGTTCAGAGTTATTTCGTCCGTCCCCCAGTTATTGCTGGCGACACACGTGTAATACCCAGAATCCTCTGCTTTCACCGTTTTAATGACGAAGCTGCCATTTCCATGGATACTGCGCCTTCCATCAATGACCGCAGGGGCCGGGCTCCCGCTGTCGAGAAACAGTGTGAATCGTCAATGAAGGGGGCAGAGTTTGACATTTCCCAGCATTCCCCAGTGACTGATTCTACTCATAGATATTCAGATGCTCGTGTTTGCTCTTAACGAAAAGCTAGAGCTGCACTGCAGTATGTTTTTTATTATATTTTATCATTGTTAGCATATTCGTCTTAATTAACACGGTCATACTAATGTTAATATTGTTTTTGAGAGTGTATGTTCTCTATAATCTAGCCGGTAGCCCTGAAACAGGTTTGTTTACCTCTCTTTTAGCCATTTGACGGCAGGAGGTGGATCTCCGACCGCCCTGCAGGGTAAAACAACATCCCTCATCCAAGGTGTTGTAACAGTACCACTGAACGTGAGGATTTTGGCAGGAGCTGTTTAGATAAAAAACAACAACACCACAATTCATTATTTCATTGATCTATGAAAGCTTAATACTTGACGATTTTACTGCAAAGCACAATCTTTTCATATAACACCACATTTAAACTACCATTCAATAGTTTGGGGTCAGAAAGGATGCATTCATTGATCAAAAGTGACAGTAAAGATTTTATAATGTAAGAAAATTTAAATGTCTACTTTAAATAAATGCTGTTCTTTTGAACTTCCTAATTAAAGAATCCTGACTTTTTTTGTATCACAGTTTCCACAAAAATATTAATAAGCGCAACAGTTTTTAACATGACAATAATAAGAAATGTTTCTTGAGCAGCAAATCAGGATATTAGAATGATTTCTGAAGGATCATGCGACTCTGAAGACCGGAGACTTCGTTGAAAAACATTAAAACTGACCCCGAACAGAATTGTACACTAAATTTGTGTGAAGTTACTACATTATACAAAATATTGCACTGAAAGAGGTTTGTTGGGTTCAAAAGGATGAACTTGAGAAGAAAATAATCACATTGAGTTAAGTCATAGCAAAAATGGCTGTTATTTTTGCTAAAAGCTCTTGCAGCATTTGTTTGCAGATGCCAATTAGTTTGATATTTTGTTGAAAGGAATGACATTTGGACCTCTTAAAATGTACTTAAATGGCAGTTTACACAACACCGTTTTCAACTAAAAATGTAAAACTTTTTATGCTTTTAGGCCGTTCATTTACACGACAACAGCATTTGGAAAACTGACAACGCAAACCTTTGGAAACAGGTTTTTAAAGTGCAAGTTTTTGAAAATTATACCTTTATCGTCTCAGTGTAATATACAAACAAACGAATTTGAAATTATGGTGACATTGTGCGCATGCATATTACGTGTTAAGTCTATAGGCGCATAGTGTTTCTTTACAAAGTGACATCGCCAACTACCGGCCTGGCAGCAGAATACAGAGTTTTAGTCGTTTTCGTGGATCTGTGTAAACGGGGATCGTTTTGACAACGTTGTAGTCTGTACGTGAAAATCTGTTTTTTGTACATCAATGTCGTGTAAGTGTAGCCTTTGCGCCCAAATACTTTACTTTTCTGGGCCACTGTATATTTCAGCATATTTATACACCGTGCCGTATTTTGTATTCAGAAGATGGCTAATGCCTTATTGTCATGCTCCTCATGTGAAAGCCCACAAGAGAGTGCCAAGAACTCAAAATACAACTAATTACTCCACATACCCAAAAAGCAGAGGTGCTGAGCATGAGGTTTGACTTAAAAGCGTTGCTCCTAAAACCTCCTGAAGAACGAAGGTAACGGACTCACCTTTAGCCAGAGGTTCCACGGTGATGACATCACTGCTGTTCCCCCGGCCGGCCGCAGTAACCGCCATCACCCAGATACTGTACTTCCTGTTGCGACTGAGATTGTGAACCCGGTGGAGGAATTCATCCGGGGACACTTCAAACTCGCTGACCACCTGAACAAGACACAAAATAAAGGATTGTTGGTCAGTCCTTGTGTCTTTCATCGGTTGAATTAACAGATTTACAGGTAGACACAGGTTTCTCATATTAGTCAACAAAAAAAATAAATAAATTGAAATTCTGTTTTTATAGAATATTGCTGTATTTATTATAAATGATTTATCTGTGAACATACTTTTTTTTATTATTATTCATGTGCCCTCATCAAAAATTAACTTCCCCTCCCTTTTGCAGCAACATCTCTTCTCTGATGACATGTATACTGGCGTGAGGGCGGGGCAACCTGTCACTCACATGACATCACAGCAACAGCAAACCACAACCATCCAATCAAATCCTGATGGACAAAACCAAGTCCCACTCTACATTTTTTCTTGTTCAAGATGCCGTTTCACTCAGACATACAGTACATCACAATAGGGAAGAAAAGATTATGAAGATGGCAACTTCCATTTCATGCTGACTTAAAGCTGGGAAAGGAGAAGGTATTTGAACATCACCTTTAAGCTTGATGCCACAGTATTGGCGCTGCGCTAAAATGTTTGCACTTTCCACTCACTGTTTAACAGCGTCTTAATGGCCAGCCTGATATCTTTCCTGTTAGTTTGAGACCAGTTGGCTGAGTCTTACCGTGGGATACGAGCTGGAACAGAAGACTGTGTATTTCCTAATAATGCCATTCAGCTTCAGCGGAGGGAGCCAAGAGACGTACACCACAGAGCTGGAGGCTGCAGCTGCCTTCACCCCGCCGGGTGGACCTGGCACTGTGGAGAAAAGAGTCAGACTGTCAGGAGAGATCTTTACTAAAGTTTATGGCTAACAGATTGTACAGATTGGCAAACAAAAGGACAGAATTTGACAGTAATGGTATCCCAAAATGTAAGCTAGGCCTTTAATTGGTCATGGAATGGATAATATCTGTCGGTCATACCGTCCTCTTTAGTGCGGATGTAGATCTGGTCGCTGCGCACTCCGTCTCCTGCTCTGGTGAAGGCCAGCACCTGGATACTGTAGTTAGTGTATTTTTCCAGACCCTCCAGCTCCAGCGGGACCTTCTGTGTAGTGACATTTCTGATTTCCCCCAGTTCTGTGGTGCCATAAACAATAAGGCCATTTTGAGACTTCTCAAGACCAGCTGTCAGTTGATGGTAGCTGACAGTGCTGAAATAACGCTAAAGTGATCACATTATTTACTGTAAATTCAAACATACACACACACAAAATGCAGGCTTTGCAAACCATTGTGAAAAATTACACTTTAACATACTTTTAAAAGCGTACTGTGGGAAGTTGCATAAACTGCTTGGACTAGTCATACGAGTTAGTCATCTGAGTCACGAGGTAGTCATAGAGTCTGGTCATAACTTTTTTAAGTCAGTTACATAAAAGGGTATATTGGTCTAATTTGAATACGAAAAGTAAGACTGATACTGCGAGTTAGTCAGACTAGTTCTACAGACAGTCTTAAAGGGTTATTTCACCCCAAAAAATTTAATTCTGTCATTACTCACCCTCATGTTGTTCCAAACCTATATGAATATCATTCATCTTCAGAAGTCAAATGGAGATATTTTTGACAAAATCTGAGAGCTTTCGGTCCCTCCATTGACAGTCTACGCAACTACCACTTTGACGCTCAAAAACTTCATAAAGAGATCGTAAAACAAATCTTTATGAATTGAACGGTTTAGTCCAAATTTTCTGAAGAGACTCGATCACTTTATATGATGAACTTTTATTCACATAAACATTGATCAGCGAACATAAACAGAAGCTCAAACGTGCTGCGTAACACAAGAATGAACCTCATTGGTTCTCTCATGTCAAGCGAACATGCTCGATCTTCCGTTTACCATAACTGATGTGTGCGTTGATAAATGTTTATATGTGAATAAAAGCCTAAACTCAATCTGTTCATCATAAAGTGATCATGTGTCTTCAGAAAATGTGGACTAAACCACTCAATTCATATGGATTTCTTTTATGATCTCTTAATGAACTTTTTGAACCGTCAAAGTGGTAGTTGCGTAGCTGTCAATGGAGGGACAGAAAGCTCTCAGATTTCTTAGAAGGCTTACGGGTTTGGAACGACATGAGGGTGAGTAATTAATGACAGAATTTTCATTTTTGGGTGAACTAACCATTTAATATAGGTGTGAAAATTATGATATTGTGGCAAAATTGATGGTCATATAAAATCAACTACAACCCATACATGTTTGGTTTATGAGACAGGGCAGCCATTGAGATTTCCTGCAGCTATCCAGGAAAGTTGCAGGTTTTACATTTTTAATGTCTACATTTTTTCCTGCCATCTATCATTCCTTTCACATTCTGTCTGCCGCTGTTGGATGGAAAAGAGCCACTGTCTTTTGCTACTCGCTGCTGAATTTTGTCCTAGAATTGCCCGGGTTGAATTCTGATGCTTCATAATAAGTCAATTTATAAGCAAATAGCTCCTGGAAAGAGCTGGATCGACATAATGTGTGCTGCGAGTTTGTTCTACTGAGCACAAGTTGATCGAGAGCCATAAAGCGGGCAATTAAACAGGTGTGCAGAATGTGTTATGTTGCTCTCTGGTTTGTGTGCCGCAGCGCTGAGTGATCGATTAACTAACCTCACAGTCTAAATCACTCATGAGAGGCCACTTCATGTATTCATGCTGGCACAACACTTATGAAAAGAGAATATTGCTGAATTGCAAAATGGTGATATTGTGGTATGTATTTTTCAGTTTAAAATGATGAGCTAATACGCTGGTACTGGGACAGGTTTTGGCTTTTGGCTGAGCTCTTCGCTTCTAAATGAAGAATTTTAAGTTGAAAAGATATATTCTGCCACCTAGTGGCCAAAGGATGCAAATATTTATTTATTTTATATATATTTACACACACATACATCTGTGCACACACATATATCTCGTTCTTAGCGTTATTCCCGCTCATTTACAGGGTCCGCTTCATTACTAATATATATAATATATAGAGGACCATAGTGGGACATCTCAGGAAAGTAATGCTATTTCAGGGACTTTCTGAGGTCTGAGCTTTACCTCCGTCTGGTAGATTGGCCCAGAAGATGATGCGGAAACCCTGTAGAACGCCATTAAGAGCTTCCCTGGATGGAGTCTGCCAGGACAGAGAGATGCTTTCAGGGGAGGCGGCGGTGGCCAGAACCTTCTCTGGAGCTCTGCCGGGTACTGAGAGCAAAAGAGACATAAAATATCAGCATAATTACTCACAGAATATGCATAGTAGGTGTGGATGAACTGAAATTGACTAATTAACTTGAATTGGGTTGAATTTGAGACAGTCCTTACAAGAATTGTAAGCATTGTAAGGATTTGCAGTGGCCACTAGATGGCAGCAAATATTTCAAATGTGAGCGGCTGCATCCGAAAGCACATACAGTATTCCTTACTATATAGTAGGTGAAAAACAGTATGTGACAAAAGAAGTATAACCGAATTCATAGTACTCATAAAAGATTAGGCAAAAAGTACAGCAGATTGTGAAGCGACGTAACTGATGTTGGTTGGTCACGTGATAATGACAACATGATGAATGTAGTATGTCCGCATTACACTCATACTACACACACTCATACTATTTAGGACATACTTTTTTAGCAGTCATGAAGTAATTACTTATGCAAAATAAGTACCTACACAAGAGTGTATGCGATTTCGGACACAGCCCTTGATGCATATAATGGAATATCTGATGATACATTTTTAAAGATTAATTAAAGATAAATACTGTTTATTAATTAATTAATTAATTTATAGGTCATCCAAATAGTGGTCTGTTCATCACGTGAATGATTCCAATGGCTTACCGTCCTCCATTGTTGTTGCCCGGACCTCACTGGAAGCAGGTCCCGGACCGGCACTGTTACTGGCCTGCACCACCACCTCATACTCTGTGAACTTCTTTAAGTTGTTGAGGCTCAGGGACTCGGTCTCTCCCGTGGCCTCCATACTAATGCAGACGAACTGGTGACTGCTGTTGATGGAGTGTTCTCGATGGCACACCTGATATCCCCTGATCACGCCATTCTGGAGGTGTTTCAGTGGGGCCTACAGATGATGAAATTATATTTGGAATAATGTCTTCAAAAACTAATTATAGTCGTATATTTTTATGGTTAAACATTCTCTCCACATCAACATAAAAATATTTGAATATAATTGAATATATATATAATATTTGATTATATATATATCCAGGAGCTATATTAAAAGTACATTTTTAAATTAGCATTTTTAAATTGAGAATGTTTCATTTATGCCTGTATTTATGGTTGAAATGAGTTTTGTAGTCAGATATAATTCAATAATATAATGATAATTCAATATAAATACATATATATAATGTAATTTGATACAAATAATCTCTCTATAAATAAATAATGTATACATGCATATATTTTATTTATATAAATAATTAAGTTGAACTTAGTTTTGTAGACAAATACAGTATTTAAATGTATTATAAAACTAGTATTTAAATAAAAACATATATACACTATATATTTTATTAATTTCTTTATTATGAATTTTTATTAATATATAAATATTATAATTAAGTAATGAATAATAACTAAATACCAATATATATAATAACTAATAATAAACTGTATATATATATATATATATATATATATATATATATATATATATATATATATATATATATATATATATATATATATATATATATATATTAGTACTATACCCAGAAAAAAACGTTTTTTGAATTTAGTAATTTTTAGTAACGTTTTTTAATTTTAGTAATTTAAGAATTTAGTCCAGTCATTACATTGTCCAGAGCATAAGAAACTATAACTAAAATTAAAAAAATGTTAAATGATATTTTATTCATATGTTATGCTGTATCCTCTGTAGTGGACACCATGTCTCAGTTGTTTAAAAAATAAAATGATATGAAATTACATGTATAGGCAAAAACAATAGGATTTTTTTCACTCACCAGTGATATACCATTTTACTTTGTGCAATATGTGGGTAAAAGGGCCATAAATGGGCAGTGCCATTCAATACAACATGGTATCCAATTCGCATATTAATGTGTTCTTGAGGCAACAAGCAATGAAAAAAAATGTGTAATAGTGGGAGTAATAATTGGCAACATATTCATAATAGTATCTAATATTTCATAGTAACATATATGTATAATTTCTTTCCCTATACACTTATTGTGTCTCCCAAAATGCCTGATAAACATGATTTCCTGGTGTCTCTACAGTAGACATGAAATCAATGCCCTGTTTTGTAACAGAAAGTCATACTTTGATTAGAAACCCCATAACATTTTCATGAGATGTTGATTTATTTTTATGTTGATCAATTTTTAAAAAATTGTCGATTTAAATGATAATTGCAAAATATGATCTTATTTCCATAAGAGTTCTAAATTTGATCACTAAATTAATGTCAGTCATTTTTAAAGACCAAGAAGGAGTTGTTGTCATGGTGAAACCTCCAAACATTTGATATCTCTGAAAAGCCCTGAATGCGCTCTTTAGATGCTGTGACAAACTGTGACATGTATATACATATATATAAAAATCTAGAAAAAAAGTCTTTCCCTGGGTCCCAGGAGGACCCATACACACACTTCAACAAAACAGCATCGATACAGTCATAATACACTGTGGCCTACCTTCCATGTCACTTTTATGCTTTGGGAGGTGATGGCTTCCAGCGTCACGTCTTGAGGAGGTCCTTCTGGATCTAGAGCGGTCAAACATTCACACTGTTTAGCCTGATCTAATATCTGCTGTCATATTTCTCATAAACAGTATCAGCTTATCAGCTAATCAGTCACTCTCCTGTAATGTCACCCTTGACCACCAGGTGGCAGTATTGCATCATAATTCTCTGTGTCAACTGATGGAACAGTTCAACAGGAAGTGAAACATTAACAATATGTTTGCATTACTATTTGTTCTATGAATAAAAAAGCCCTAAAAGATAGCCCGATACAGTTTAAATATCAGAAATAGGATGAAAAAGTAACATGCACTGATGAAATGTACCAGAGAGGTGAAGTAAATTTGATTTCACATCTCAAATATGACTAATAAATCACACCTGCTTCTTCAGTGGTTACGGTGAGCTCGTTGCTGGGTTCGCTGTCCCCAATGTGGTTCTTGGCAAAAATACGGATGTTGTATGTGGACGATGGGTGGAGTTCAATGATGGTCGCCTGGTTTAAGGTGGGAGAAACATCTCTGGTCCTGCGAGCTCTTTCCCAAGTTTCTGTTTATGGGTAGAGACATGCGAATGGTTAAAACATATCTGCATCTCATGTGTCAGCTGATCAGCTTTATTTATTGCCATTTTAATCTCAATTACAAGGTTTATGATGATCTATTCATGTCAAACTAACTAAAAACTGTTGTTTGCATTCATTTGGATCACGTACCCGTTTTATTTTTGCACTCAATATCGTAGCCGGTGATGGGACTGTTCCCATCGAATCCCATGGTCCAGCGGAGGGCGATGGTCCTCTCTTTCACCTCACGAATCTCCACTTTAGGAGGCTCTGGTGGCTCTGAGCATTGAACGAAAAGGCTCTCAGATTCTCAGAGGATTTGGATCCCTCCCCGCATTTAAACAATGACATTTAAATCAGGAGATTTTCCTCAAGAGTCTCGTATCAAATGCCTAATAAATCCCCAGAATCTCCACCCAAGCCCAGGTGATTTTCCGGCTGCTTACCTTGAACCGTTAACTGAAGGATGCCTCTGTCTTCACCATAAGAGTTAATGGCGTGACAGGAGAAGAACCCAGAATCCTCTCTCATCGTTGGATAGATCTGAAATATATTCAATATAAAAATAGAAGTAAAATTCAAATACAAATTCAATAAAAAAACATTTTATGAACAGAACTTTTACATTACAAATGTAAACTACTATAGTAATGTAAACTACATTACATTACTAATGCTACATTTTTTTTTTTTTCAATTAAAATTGTTAGGGTCAGTTTAGGGTCAGTAGGATTTTTTTATTTGAAAGGAATTACTTTTATTTGAGAAGAATGCATTCAACTAATCAAAAGTGACACTAAAGCCATTTATAATGTTACAAAAAATATATATATTTTAAATAAATGCTGTTATTTTGAACTTTCTATTCATCAAATAATCCTGAAATAAAATGTATCACGGTTTCCACATAAATATGAAGCAGTACAACTATTTTCAGCATTGATTATAAAAATAATTGATGAGCAAATCAGCATATTAGAATGATTTCTGGAACCAAACCCAAAAGGAATATATTATATTTTAAAACATATTTAAATTATAAAAAATAAAAAAAACGTACTAACCCCAAACGTTTAAAGAGTAATGTTTATAATAATACTAAGTAAAAAATACAAAGTCATTTCGAAATATGTAAATCGGCCAAGCATGAAAAATGACAATGCACAATTGAAGAAGCCGACCTGCAGGGTGGAGACGACCTCGTCGCCGACGTTCTTGACTGTCACCGTGTGCCGCCACATGTCTGGATTGATCATATGCGACTGCTTCTCCTTCTCCACCTCCTTCTCCCATCTAACCATGATGGGCTTCTCACCGTGGGCCTTACAGCTCATCTCGATCTTCTCTCCTTTCGTTGCCAGAGAGTTGTTGGGATACGATGTTATCATGGCCGGAACTGAGAAGGAGAAAATAAAAGGCATCATGAGGACACATGCCATCACTGCGAGTGATGAAAAGAGCGAGTTTTTCATGACATCAATGACTTTTAACTTACATTCGTACAAGTGCCATGTAACGTTTTGCAACAGCAAGGATCAGAACACTTTCCTACTCCAGACAAGGTAAATGTTTCACAGCTCTATGGCAAATACAAGATTGAATGTGATGCTTAATGCAGAGGTACAGTTATTATTCCACACACATGCACACACACGTTCCTCACAGGCATTCATTGGGGAATCGGAGCACCAGGCGGGTACGTGGGAGCGCCGGTACAGCGTGTGATGTGATTGAGTGTGTCAGGTTGAAAGTCCCGACCGTTTATATGTCATCTCTTATTCACTCTAGCAATTCTCAGCATAGCAACCAAAAAGAAAAAGAAAATTCCTTTGGCAATGTTTTCTTTTGTTTACATCCCTGATTTTAAAACATCTCATATTTTATGTTTTTTTACATGTATTAAGTATTTTTTGTAGCAAATATTTTTAAATATTAAAATTGCAATTTTTGAATATTGAAATCCCATCCCATAATTGCTTGTTTTTCTGTCTATCATCACACTATGCCAAGTAACATTATCCACATGCTGCATGGGGGAAAAAAAAAAAATATAAAAAATATCCCCATCATTTCTTTTAGAAAAAATGTAGTTCCTTTAATGACATCATCATCCAGGAAGTGGCATCATTATTAGAGGGAAAACAAGAGTACAAACATCAGTAGCTAATACAAGAGAGGTGACAAAAAATTGGTGTTGTTAACAAAAATTGTTTTCAGTAACTGAAATTAATATAATATAATAGTCACACTTAGTCTGTCTGTGTCGTCTTAATTATACTCACAGATTTTTAGTTAGTATTCATTGGTTCCTGTTCTCCTTTGTTCAGTTCCTGCCAATCATGTGTCGTCATGGTAACTTATGATTTATCATTCTGTCCAGCTGTGTTTACCTTATTATCCTCTGTATAAAAGTTCCTGCATGTGTTTTCAGTGTTCATTGTCCGGTCTCGTGTTGTGGAGGTTATTCTTTGTGACATAATCAGTGAGTTATATTAAAGTACTATTTAATCCGTTATCATTGTCTTCGTGTTCCCTACAACTTGTGACAATAATATAATATAATATAATATAATATAATATAATATAATATAATATAATATAATATAATATAATATAATATAATGTGCTTGTGTTCCCTACAACTCGTGACAATATAATGTAATATAATATAATATAATATAATATAATATATATATATATATAAATACTCAAACTAAAATAAAAATAAAAAGCTATGCAAACATATATAAAAAATGTATACAAATGACAAAAGCACAAAAAAATTATACTAAAACATAAAATTAAAATGTAACCTGAAAAACAAAATCAGCTCAAACCAAAGTAAAATAACTTAAAATGCATCCCTATGCTCACTTAATTGTGATTTTAAAAAATATACATAAAATATAAGAAACAAAAAAAAAACATTCAAAATATGAATTAGTGAAATATGACTCTTTGTGATTGTGGCATCTTTTCTTTGTCTTTTTTTTTTTTTTGAGTTTGTTGCATGTGCATTAGCTGGACCAGCCCGAATATAATTTTTTGGCATGACTTGAGCTAAAAGTTACAAAATGAGTATGATGAACATTTCAGAAGATATCCCAATTAACAAAGCTAACAGTCACTGAGCATGTCTGCCCTGTTAGCAAGCGTTTTCACTTGTAAACACCGAGAGTACGCGTGCAAGTCTCTTAATACAACTACAGTTGATCAGAGGATAAAAATGAAGCTGTATAGTCCCCCACTAAAAGACGCAGGCAGCCTAAACTGGCATCCTATTTCTTATCCCGGCTGAGAGCTCGGGAGTTATGTGATTATCCAGAATAAAACACTAAAGAGGGAAGCAGGCTCTGTGTTGGAGGGGCAGCCGCATCTTCCCTCAGGCTGCGAGCTGTCTTCATCATGACTGCATAATTGCTGTGTTGATGTATTTCTTTAATATCCAGCAGAATTATAAGCAGCAGTTGGACTGAAAGGGAAGGTGCTAATTCCCCTCCTGAGATCCAGACAGAAGAACGGTGTGTTGCTGGGCAGGAACTTGCTCTCCGGCTGTAGGAGTGATTTACGTCTCTTCTGAATCCTCTCTGATTGATTCAGGCTCGTTTTACTCATTCATTTAGGGGTCGTAAATGGGCAAAAATGATCCGCGTTAGGCTGCTTTGTGTGCTTGAGCGTGCGCATTATTATGGTTTTGCATGTGTCACGAAAACACACATTTACACACAGTTTCTCAGGTAGCTGCTTTTATTCCCTGGTCTATCAGGGGCAGAGAAAGTGATGTTCACCCATCCCGAGAGAAAGAACGAGATGATACTATAGATTCAGCTTTATTTACCTGAGAGGAAAAACGAATCCCTGAACATGAATTTAACAAACACTTCACAACTTCTGTTCTCTTTAGTCAAAGCAAACTCTATCAGAGTATAAGAGTTTCAAAGGTACATTAATACAGTGTATCTGCCAACATTAATGTGTTAACTTATGTAATACATTATTGAACACATTTATGTAACCCAAACTGTTTATAAAGCTGTCAAATTGAACACACAAATTGGATTCTACTTTACTAAGAGTAAAAAGGACACAGCTAATTTATTTATAAATCAAATCTAGGGAAATTTAACAAGAATTCATTTGCAGTCTATGTTTGGCACAATTTCATTATAGAAATATTGATGGTAAGCACACTATTGATGGTACTAATGTTAATGAGAACCACTGTATCTGCGGCATCAATTTTTGTAACAAACCAGTTTGTTTTCCTTCCTTAAGAGGAACTTAATGTATTATAACTGATTTCACAACACTTTGAAATTAAGTTTTGTGTGTTGTTCTTTTTTCGTTTTTTTTTACTTCATCGGAATGGAACGAAACTTATGTGAAAAAAAAAAAAAAAAATATCATGGACATGATTAAATGGTCCTGAAAAAAATAGTCAATAGTCAAATCAATGGGAAACTAATTTCAGTGGAAACGTTTGGTACTGCGCCCAAACCAAATCTTACTGAAAACTAATTTTTTGATGTATCAACCTCAAATTTGGAACACAACTTGTTTAGATTTATGGCTTTGATATTAGGCCCGTTCACACCAAGAATGATAACTATAAAGATAACTATATTAGCGTCCAGACCAGCGGACGATATCGTTCTGTTTATTATAAACTCGTACTTGTATGTCACTTTAAATATCTATCTATCTATCTATCTATCTATCTATCTATCTATCTATCTATCTATCTATCTATCTATCTATCTATCTATCTATCTATCTATCCATCCATCTATCCATCTATCTATCTACTGTATCTATCTAAAAACAGAGCTCATTTTCAGATGTGTGTCCTTGACAGGTCTAGCTGACTGAGATGTAGTAGGAGTCTGTGGTCTCTGGTTTATATCCAGTCCGCAGGGAATCCTGGCTGCTTTCCTCACCCCCTCCCATGAGAGCACCCCCCCTCCATCTCCCTTTCACCTGGACACGTTACCATGCCAACCAGCTCCGGCCTGCCTGCTCTCCCCCAGCTGTAAGAGGGTGCTGTCAATGGAGGACAAGAATAGAACAAACATCCAGAATTGATTTTCAGAGGAGAGCAGTTACTAGCCTGCATGTTTGCATCATGGATCCGAGGCTGAATATCTTTCTCTGGGAGGATGACGCTGGTAATTTGATCCTTTTTCATTCCTTTTTGGAATGAGAAAAAAAATTGCACGAGAGGAGAAGAACGATTGTGTGTTGTTTAATGTCTTGATGTGTATAAGGCTGGAGGGGTTGTCAAACTAATCAGTCTAATTAGGTCACAAGGGTCAGAATTGACAGTTTGCTTTGCACAGCTCTATGACATTTGACCCCAAACTATCAATCCACACATAAATCTGTGAATTGGAGACACGTTTGCCGCATGTTTGGTGCAGACGCAGGGAATTGTTCCAGTTTCCCTTATACTGAACAAATGTATATTTAAAGCTGTACTTTAAAGTTTACAAAAAATATTGTTGATTTAACACGTTAACCTTCAGTGCTCCTATAGAGGGGCATGTTGTTATACTATACGGGGTAAGTTGTCACAATGAAAATTGCAATTTAACAGCTTCTCAGCTAAACTTAAAAAAATGATAATAGACAAAATAATAATGTAAAATGCAACTTGCAAATTTCAAATAAAATTAATTAAAATTAAAACGAACAATATAACAATGAATAATACTTTTACAATATTCATTCATTTTAGTTCATGTTTAACATTTACTAATATTTTCATCATGTTGTATCTGTTCATAATTTACATTACATAGTTTACAGAGCATTACATAATGTGTAAATTAACATGAACAATGAGCAATTTTATTTTTATTAACTAACATTAACAAAGGTTAATAAATGCTGTAATGTATATATATATATATATTATATATTATTTTTTATTTATATTATTTTTAGTTTAATTATATGCACATTATGAAGTGTTAGATTAAATTCTAATTATTTAGTTAATAAATAATGTATCTAAATATAATAAATATTATAATTATAAATTGTGACAACTGGCCTGAGCCTGTAGGCTTGCCAAAAATATTGTTTCTAGTATGTTAAAAATGAACACTGCTCAGTTTATAGACCGCATAACCAAATGCAACAAATGAAACAGGAATGACTGGAGCTGGAGATGGAGGCTTCCTCCAGTGTAATGTCTCTCCCGTCTTTGTCTCATAGCGGCTTCTGGCTCCCCGCAGGCTTTCTGAGGGCACCCATCATCCCCTATCGCATCAGCGCTCAGGGCTGTGTGTGGTGGATGTAGGCCAAGACCCTCCGCCTCACTGGGCTGGCGGGCAGATTACATGCATGTGTACAGCATCCCCTGCCCCACGATGCACTGGGGTAAACAGTGAGCTGACTGGTTAAGTGGCCGTGTTCACCGTGGCCTGATATCCTCCTTTACTGCACCATTGGGCTTTGCGTGAAGAATGAGACGCATCATGATACTGGAAATAGAAAAGCTTGCAGCCAATCAGAGTGAAGGAGGGGAGGGGTTATAGTAAAACAGCCACTGGCGTGACACTCCATTATGTCTCGTTATACAGAGAGTTTCTTGGGATCATCAGCTGTTCTTTTATCAGCAGGATTTCCTGAAAATTGCACTGTACGGTCAAGCAACTGTGCCTCTACATTCTAGCATACTATTTCTGCAGTGTATAGTAGGGGAGTGCAGGGCACAACCTGTTTTTCAATAGAATTTATAAAAGTTATATATTTGAATTACACCGCTAACATCATAGAATAGCATAGTTCTAATAGCAGGGCACATTGTAAGGTAAGCATTAGAGGTGCAGTAAGCAATTTATGAGAAACGCTATTGAAAGTGGATTGACAGAGAACCACAACTCAAAGCTTTCCAGCGCTGGAGAGATCGAAGCGGGAAGGCCTGAAAAAGGACACTGAGGTTGGTTTGTTTCTGCACCATACGTCAGTAGCATTGGTTATGCTATATGTTTCACAGAACCAAGATATGCTGCTGTTGTTGTAATGTTAGCTAGTAACAGGACAGTGCCATTTTTTGTCTGGAGCTGGTTTCCTACTGCCGGCGACTAACAGCGAACTCTTGCTTGAATTTATGCTTGTATTTTCATTTTTTTTTGTTCTTCCTTGTTATTCGTTCGTCATCTTCACTTAAATTTTTGTGAAACATTGTTTTGCTGCGCTTTAGCTAGGATAAATTGTCATCCACTCTTGCACTGAGTGTTCGTGCGTTTTGGGGGCGGAGCAGTGAGAGCTGGGGTGTGTTTGTTTGGGTTGATTTCAAATATCAACAGTGTTTCTCAGAAACAGCTCACTGCACCTTTAAATAACTAATTGGAGATTTAACTAATAGCATATTTGTCTCATTTTAAATAAACACATAGTAAGAAATTTACTTTTGCTATGGTTAAAGCTGCATTACGTAACTTTTTTGGGTTAAAAATTGTCCAAAATAAATTGAGCAAGTATACCAGCCAGTGTTCAAAACTATCTGCTTGCCGTAGCTCGATTCAAAACAGTAAGCTTGTAATAATGTTTTTTATTCCAGTTGTACTGGTTGTATCCGCGGGAAATTCGCATGTCTTTGCGTCATTACGCCACATTACGTCGTCATTACGTCTGTACACATAAAGAAGGAGTCTCGGCTAGTACGGTATATTGCGTGTGAGGATGTTGGAGGTGGAGATTTATAACCTTTTCTCACAGCACTTGATATAATTAAACTTATCAATTTGATGGCGGATCCAGAAAGGTTCAAACGACAATCACCAGTGACAACTGCAGATTCACCCGTTGTAAAATGCAAAAGACTTTGTTCGGACTTCGGAGTGGCTACAGAAAAAAAGAGACTGCAACCGGACCCATGCGAAAACAAGGATAATATCGGAAGGGCATTACATGTAGTCACGCAATGCTGATGTTGTTAAGATCAACAATTTGAGAACAAAGTATAATTTGCACTGTTTGACGTGATATGATAAGCGATTGTTAGAGTTAATCAGCGTGATTTACTGCAATGCTTTTTTCCCCTCAGTTGGTCAGAACAAAAGTGGATGTTACTTGTTCACATGACATTTTCCTGTGAAAATTCTTATGTTGGTCATACTTCCAAAAAGTAAAATCTGTGATTCCGAATGACAGTATCCACACCGGTGCGGTGACTGACAGGCTCACATTCTCCTCAAAACATTGGATTCATCCGCGCTGTGCCGTGCCGAGGCACAACCCACGTAAAGTTGATAATTCAGCGAATAACTGCAATTGCAGATTTCGAACAGAGATGGCGACAAAGAGGAAAAACTACGGACTGCAGCTTTAAATAAAGGTTTGTTGATTTCTTTGAAAGATTTTAGAATTTTGGCGCACATTTTTTTCTCTATTATATACTGTTGATATGGTAACTTGTAAGTTAAAGTTCCGTCATGCTAGGATGTGTGGAGACGTTTAAACCATGTGTGTTACATCTAACCTCGCTTAGTATGCCCAGATTGTGACCTATACATAGTTGGCCAAAATCTGAGGTATCCAATAGAAAGCAAGGCACAGAATATTCTATCCTCAACCTGATCTTCATTTGGAAGCCTTTTCCCACCCTGTTTCTGCTGTTAAAAAATAAAAAGGTATAAAAACATTATTGCATCTCTATTTGTAGTAATTATTGTTAGTTGAACCCCACTCAATGAATTAAACGTGCACTGTGGCATACATGAAACGTATAAAATAATCTGTTTCAGATTAAATAAAATATGTATACACTGTATATATCACACCATACACAGTACACTCATATTCCATTCAAAAGCTAGGTACATTAGCATGCAAACCTTTCATAATCTTCTTTTACAACACTATATTAAAAAAATCAGCACTTAGATATGTATTTCTCAAAGAAAAAACAACTCAACTGAAAAACAAACTCAAACCTGATATTGTTTTTTTTTTGTAGTAAGTAGAGTTTCAAATCAGGTTTGAGTTTTGAGTAATGGATCTGAGCATTTTTACTGTTTTGTTCCAGAAGGGTACGATTCTCTCCTTCTATTCTGTGGCCATGGGGACATGAACCAAACTCTCAGCACTGATCAGTGGTTGATCTTAATGAGGAGCTTGTTTGCGGTGAACTGATGAGATCACAGCGGACCCTGAAACAAACCTCTCAGGGAGACTCGAGTTACACCAGCGAGCCACAACAACAGACCTGTACCTCCGGGAGCAGAGCTTTCCACACAAACACCACGACAAGCCTGTATGACAGTATGTCACCTCTCAGCCTGATCGATCTCTCTGAGAACAGAGTGTGTGTTGTTACACGACATGAGAAGGAGACGGCAGAGAGAATAGGGAGTAAGGGAGGGAGGATGAAGAAGAGGTTGTATTGGGCAGAGAGAGCGGCTCTGCAGGGAAGCTCCTGCTGCGTGCTGATAAGAGCAGGGTGTGAAAATAAGTCTTTCTAACATCACACTCTGATCAAATGAGAACGCAGCCTCCTTTGCATAGGCAGACGGGGAATAGTTGGATAACCCGACATTAAAACAGTTCATTTAGCTGCCGTGTCACAAGCTGTAGAAAAACACTGTTAAATCAAATGGATTTCAGCATTTATTTGAGTCACACAAGTGTATAAAGATATTACTGCATTTTAAATAAACATCTTTGATGAAGTCAACATGAAATCAAAACTGACCCAATTTACTTTCTACATATACACGTTCCAGGTGTTACTATAATAAATCTTATTTTATTCAGTGTTGGGGGTGATGCATTACAAGTAATGCGAGTAATGTAATCAGATTACTTTTTTGTCACTAGTAAAGTAACACATTACTTTTAAATTTACAACAAAATATCTGAGTTACTTTAAGTAAGTAACACAAGTGTGTTTATTAAGGCTGTGTGTACAAACAGTAAAATGCAAACTCAGAATATTACGCAAACCTGCAATTAGGTCATGTGTCCACTAAATATTTTTTTCCAGAAGCTAGTGTACTTACAGCAGCGTGACGAGGTGCTGAGCGACTATTTCACTCTTAACATTTGCTGTTCTCTACCGGTCGTTGAGAGTTGAATGTACTACTTTGGGTAAAACACAGCGCTCATCGCTGTCACTTTTTATCCAGCCGTCCAATCAGAGTGGAGGAGGGGCGGGACAATTACCACATGACCAACAATAATATTCTGCTTGTACAACGATAACAAATGACAAGCACATCTCTTCATCCAAAACTAGTGCCAGAGCAAGTACGTTACATTGTGTTGAGATTTTTATATTCAGAAACAAACTATTTGCGAAATCAGATACTAGTAACTGTTCCGTGTATATTCTGTATCATAGCACATATAGCGTCTCAACTGAAAAAGATGCTCTCAAGAGCCAGCAGCGAGGTGTCTTCAGAAGAGTGCTGCTTTTTAGTTTATTATTTATGATGATAATAATTATAAGTAAATAATAAATTTAAACAGCATGTAGCCTTCAAAAGTTTATAAGTAAACATTAGCTGCTTTTCCACTGTCGGGCCAAACAGTTCTAAGAAATATTTTTTCTTAGAAAAAATATAGAAATAATAATCTATTTTTTTTTTATACAAAAAATTTATGTTAAAAATACCCTATTTTACTCTGAAATACATCATATTGTGGAAACGTTTCATGTTGACTTTTAAATGAACACCATTTTTCCAATACTCTATCATCTACTTTGAATTTATAATTGAAAAAACTCTCACAACCATCATGAAGGATTTTTGGAATATAATCTGAAGCAATATTTACTGCGCTTTCTCTCCCCATGTGTGTCCTGTATTTGTGTGGTATCAGAGTGTAACAGAGAGTGGGTGGAAACAGAAAAAGTGAGACATGCACACACACATTAAGCACATTGAAAGCACAAGCCTTTCCACATGTCAGCTCCTGCAGGAGTTCACAGTGTAATGAGGGGGGAAAGGGTTTTGGCTACTCGTGGATAAACACCCACATGTGTCTAAGGCGGACAAAGAGACTTTTACTGCAGAAACCCTCTCACCTGACACAGACAACTCTAGTTTAGACTTTATATCTACAATAATGATACAAAGAATAATTCCAATCCCTCATGATACAAAAAGCTGTGACCCAAACACACATTTGATTGGTTTTGCAGAAGGTTGTTGGTTTACGCCCCATAAGGGTCCCTTTGTGAACTTTCACCATAGTGTCCTCAGGAGGTTTAACCCAAGGGATTGTCAAAACAAATGGACAAGTGTCTCTTGTACCTCATAACAAACACCTATATATTCACCTCAATATGGCTGAGAGGTTAGAATTTTAGCAGAACTGCAAAGCGAACCGTCAAAACTATCGTTTCTTACTTTTCACGTTGAGGTACATGGACTTGCTGACATCGGCTCCCACATCATTGCTGACCTTGCACAGGTAATAACCTGCGTCCTCCTCAAGAACATGCTTTATCAGTAGTGAGCCATTCCCGAGCAGCTGGACCCTGAAGCCGGAGTTTAGAGCAATGGGTTGAAACTGGGGCACCCCAGCACCTGGCAAAGAGAGGAAGACGTCCTCTAGTTAAAGCGCGAAAAAAAACAGTGACATCATACTTTCCCCCCCTTTTTTCACCACTGGCAAATTGTTTAAAAATGTAAAAAATAAAATAAAATTGTGCCAGTTTATTCGTAAAAAAATAAATCTTACTAAAAAGTATAATTTAGGGATGCACATTTACATTTAATCATATAACAGATGGAATATTTCCTTCAGCTGAGACACTTCAGATGCACACTGTTCGCCATGATTGTTTTAAATTGCTTGAAATATTATTGAAATCACTTCAAAAAGGAAAATACAGTTAAGTGGATCATGCAGCACAAGTCTGTCATATAGGCTACATAAAAACATAACGAGAACATTATAATTGTGTGCTTGGGACATGGCTTTTAAAAATTCACAAATATATCAAAATATATCGGTCATCGGCTTTCAAATATAAAGAATTATAGGATATCGGTATCGGCCAAAATTTTCATATATAGTCATGGCTAGAAACCTGTATGCATGGCATGTACTTTGTATTCTTTATAAAGCAATATTTTATGCATTTGTCCCTGTCAAATAAACATTAAATAATAATAATATCGGTGCATCCCTAGTATAATTTTGTCTTGATTTTCAGAAAAAAAAACCCCTCTAAATATCAATGGAAAAAGTAAATTGTAGAAATTGTATCTAGAAATATTTTATTATTTATTATTATTAAAGATTTCTATTTAACTTTTTAAATCTAAAATGTGAACTATCTATCTATCTATCTATCTATCTATCTATCTATCTATCTATCTATCTATCTATCTATCATCCCACTGGCAAATTGCTTTCAAATCTAAAAAAAGTGAAATTTAAGTGAGAAAGTAAGTAAATGATTTTGAGAATGATTATACATTTTTTAAGACAAAATACTAATTAGGAAATTCATTTTTGCATCCAAAGTTACAGTTTTCAGTGAAGCCAAGTACCTTTGGAGTATTTCCACTCAATAGTTGGCCGTGGCTCTCCATCCGCAGAGCAGTTCAAGGTGACCGATTTACCATAGATTCCATCCTGGTCTTGAGGCTGCACTTTGAACCTTGGTGGAACTACAAAAAATCCACAAATCACATTCAAGTTGTGTCTTCGTGAAAGTTTCTCAATTTATAATACAAAAAAGGATGCTTAACATTTAGCCTTACCTCTAACAATGAGCTGACTCTGGTATTTGACGACAGCGGCATCGTTTTGGGCAATGCAGGTGTAGGTGCCGTTGTGCACCCGCTGGAGGTTGGAGATACGCATGGAGCTAGTGAAGTCGATGTTGTCGATGGTAACGCCCAGGCTGGCATTAATGGGCTTTCCATCTTTCTCCCAGGTGATAGAGATAGGAAGGTCACCTGAGCGCACAACACAGGGCACGAAGACGCGATGGCCGATGGAATATCGTGGGAATTCGAAAGGCTGGATAAAGGGAGGCACTGACGACAACCAGAGAACATTGTTAAATATTGCTACCGTATACCAACTGAACAGGACTTTTTAATTACATTATTGAACTCATTTCACTTCCGATGTCAAGTATCAGTACCTTTCACAGTGACGTGGACACTCTGGTTCTTGAACAGCTGGGGCTGAACGAGCACATGGCAGCTGTACTCTCCTTCGTCCAGTTCTTTCTGCACGTTCAGCAGCTTCAGCGTGCCGTTGTTCTCGAATGCCCTTTGACGGTCATTAGAAGGGAGAAGGTTGGAGTTCTTGTACCATTTGATGGAGTAATACGGGTAACCAATCACATGGCAGTGAATGTACATGTCCCGCCCCGCTATAGCTGTGAGGTTTTTCATTGGGCGTATGTCAGCAGAACCTTTAAGGATTCAAAAAAGAAACACTTCTCTTCAAAAGAATATTGACATTGTGATGGAAGTCCAATTTGCAGAAATGTAGCAAAAAAATAAAGAAAATATAGATTTATGGATTATGGATGAGGGCCTTTCTAAGATCGAAGAAAGAAAAAGACAACACAAAGTAAACAATTAAGATGGTAGTTTGATACTCCTAAACTTGACTGTTTCTCACACATTGCATGCCATCAGGGATTGACATTAACACTACTAGCCAATTTGGATTTTATGTATAATATATAAATTTTTCAATGGCAGTCTTTTAAAAAGGCATCTGAAAAATTAAACTAAGTGCAATGTAGTGTTGTCAAAAATATCGATTTTTCGATACATATCAATACTGAAACGCTTCCAATACTAATTTTCCTCAGAACAGATACACAAAACCAGCTGTTCTTTCTCTCTCTCTCATCTCTTCAACAGCGAGTTGACAAACAAACCCGCCTCCCCTCACTCACTCGTTTCATTTGCACCGGATGAATATTGTTGGTGGCTTGAATTTCGGCGTGGGACTGTGTGTATTGCACTCATTCATTTCTGTGCTAACAGCCGCCTCTCAGTACTAAATCGAGTTCTTTTTTCGCTGCTTATTGCGCTTAAACGGACAAGTAAACACAAAGTAGTGTCAAAACGCAGGCTTGGCGAGTATTCACGTAAACACATTCAGTTATGTTTTAAGTGAACGTAAACAGTTGAGAAAAAGAAAACGCATGTGTAACTGTATAATGGATCTGTGCGTCAGTCTTAAAGTGACAGCAGCCTAATATACCTGCTGCCAAATTATAAGATAATATTAAAATGATCTATATGGCAGTTTTTTCCCATGGTATTGAAGTCAAAATAATGTCCAGTGAATGCTGAGTGGTTAGTAACTTTGGAAAACCACTAGCCACAATAGCTGATGAGCAAAAAAGTTAATGTTAAGCCCTGTATAGCATTGTGAAAAAGAAGTGTGCTAAATTGTATTGAATGTGCACTTGTAGTGTACTTCAAATCTTAGAAGTATATTGTTAAAAAACTGTACTGGCAGATCATATAAAATTAATTAGTGCACTTTTTTAATAATGTCCAATAACACCTATTTTGATTTGTTGACTAACATACAAAAGCACACGTAAAGTACTTGATTATAATTTTAACTGTAGTGTGTTATTGTAAATTAGATTTAAAGTAGTGGGTCAGAAAAGGCACTCAAAATGTCATTATTAGCTAAAATATAAATATAAAATAATATAAAATACATATCAATTTAAACTAATACATGAATAACATGCAATTAACTGTCAGAAAACAATACATTCAGTTCACATTTCCATTATAAGAACGCTATTTAAAAAAAGCTAAAGTGTACTTCATTTTCACAAGGGTAATATGAAGTCTCCAGAGGATATTGTTTAAAGTATAGATATAAGGACACAAACAATAAAATTATCACAAACACACACTACGTGCACCCAAGAAAAAGAAAAAACTTCATGAGTTCTCCAACCGTGGTTTGAGAAAAACAAATACACACCCAGCCATTTGAAAGAGTGTACATGACCAAAAAAAAGCAACTAAAAGAATAAAAAGCTCAGCAGAAATGAAATAACAGCAGATGTTAGTCAGGCCCTCGTCTCATGTATGAACTTGAGATGAGCAGAATGAAATATACGTATATGTGTGTGTTTTGGAGGAGTCGATCTGACAAGCACCTCTTACGTTTATTCGAGCCTGGTAGGAGACCGTCCCTGCAGAGTTGTTGCCGGTGCAGCGATAGACCCCGCTGTCACGGACCTGGGTGTGGGAGATGTTCAGGTAGCTGACCACGTTCCCCTCCGCCGTTATGCTGTGACCGATGCGGTGCCGACTGTCCTTCGTGATGACGTCATCGTCCAGCGTCCAGGTGACGGCGGGCTGTGGAGTTCCCTTGACGTGACACATCAAGGAGACAAACTCGTTCGGACCGACCACTTTCTCGCTGAAGGCGGACAGGATCTTAGGGGTTCCATCTGCGGACAGAGATGTTTTTTTTAAGCTTTAAGAAATCGAAATGCAACCAAAATGAAAAGGCCGGGACAGTGCTGACCTTCTAAAATGACTTGCACGAAGTCCTGAGCTGACATTTTGGCTTTCCTGGCAAAGCATTGGTACGCTCCACCATCGCTCTTCGCCATCCCGTCCATCACAAGGTTCTCCTTATTGATCCCGTTCATTCGTACATTGGCACCGGCAATGATCTTGTCGCCGTTGCGGTACCAAGAGAGCTCGAACTCATCTGAACCAGTAACACTGCAGGAAAGCGACACCTGGCTGCCCACGCTGCCTTTCACCTTTCGCGGACTGACCACCACTTTAAGAGGTTCTGGAACACCACAGTGGCATTATTTATGTTAACTTCATCAATGGGATATTAAGAATTCACTGACTCGAAAGAAAATGTTGGAATGAGAAACATATATACCTTTTACCGTGAGGCGACCTATGACCTCTGCGTTTCCGTAGCTGTTCCACACTTCACACACGTAGCTGCCGCTGTCACTGTGCTGGGCTCTCTCGATCAGCAGGCCCGTCACGCTCTGACGGAAACGAGAGTCTGATTCCAGTGGTCTGTTGTTCTTCAGCCAGCGGTATTTTGGTGCGGGGTGTCCGGAGGCCTTGCACGGGAGCTCCACCCTGTGGGACGCCATGACCTCCCGCTTCTCAAACCCATCGAGGATCGCAGGCGCTGAGTTTGTGGGATCTATTAAATATAAGATGTGTTAATTTATATAGAATTTTAAACATCCGTCCGTCCCTCCATCCATCCATCCGGCTGTCTGTCTGTCTATCTGTCTGTCTCTCCATCCATTCATCTGTCTATCCATCCGTCACCCATCCATCCGGCTCTCGGTCTGTCTGTCTATCTATCTACCCATCCGTCCGTCCATTCGTTCGTTCATTCTGTCTGTCTGTCTATCCCACCATCCATTAATCTGTCCATCCATCCGCCATCCATCCATGCATCCATCTGTTTGTCTGTCTGTCTGTCTGTCTATCTATCTATCTATCTGTCTATCCATCCATCCATTCATCTGTCCATCCATCCATCCATCCATCCATCCGTCTGTCTGTCTATCTACCCATCCATTCATCCGTCCATCCATCCGCCATCCATCCATCTGTTTGTCTGTCTGTCTATCTATCTATCTATCTATCTGTCTATCTGTCTATCCATCCATTCATCTGTCTGTCCATCCATCCATCCATCCATCCATCTATCCATCTGTCTGTCTGTCTGTCTATCTACCCATCCATTAATCCGTCCATCCATCCGCCATCCATCCATGCATCCATCTGTTTGTCTGTCTGTCTGTCTGTCTATCTATCTATCTATCTATCTATCTGTCTATCCATCCATCCATCCATCCGTCCATCCATCCATCTGTCTGTCTATCTACCCATCCATTAATCCGTCCATCCATCTGCCATCCATCCATGCATCCATCTGTCTGTCTGTCTGTCTGTCTGTCTGTCTGTCTGTCTGTCTATCTATCTATCTATCTATCCATCCATTCATCTGTCTGTCCATCCATCCATTCATCTGTCTGTCCATCCATCCATCCATCTGTCTGTCTATCTACCCATCTATTAATCTGTCCATCCATCCGCCATCCATCCATGCATCCATCTGTTTGTCTGTCTGTCTATCTATCTATCTATCTATCTATCTATCTATCCATCCATTCATCTGTCTGTCCATCCATCCATTCATCTGTCTGTCCATCCATCCATTCATCTGTCTGTCCATCCATCCATCCATCCATTCATCCGTCCGTCTGTCTGTCTGTCCGTCCGTCCGTCCATCCTTCCGGTCAGTCAGTCCATCTATCAAACTACCTAGTGAGTAAAAACATCTTCTACATCTACTTGAATGGAAACTAAAATCTTCTGTTTGTCATTCCCACAACTCAGTTAAAGTAACAGTCTGGCTTTGAGTTTGAGTCACATGATGATACACCATGAACGCACTTTAAGTCACGTTGGATTAAAGTTTTTAGACATTTTAGAAATGTTTAGACTCCTTTTTAGACATTATAAGTTCTGTTATATATCTAGTTCTGGTAAAAGATTTCTTAAAATGCTTAGTTAGCTGCTAGCAGAGGTGAGACCAAGTCATTTGCAAGTCACAAGTAAGTCTCGAGTCTTTGCATTCAAGTCCCAAGTCAAGTCCCGAGTCAAGACAGACAAGTCCCAAGTCAAGTCCCGAGTCAAGACAGACAAGTCCAAGTCAAGTTGCAAGTCCTCGAGTTTAAGCTTCAAGTCTTAAACAAGTCATTAGTGCTTTTTGCACAAATTACTGTCTCAGTGTTAATTACTATAGTAAATGAAATGTATACTAATTTACATCAGAAAGGCTTTTAAAATATGATATAATATAATAATATATAATATTATCAAATGTATTGTGGCAATGCAGATTTAAAAATAAAAAAAATAAAAGTAACTGTTCATTGGGAAAATTAATTGTGATTTGCTACACATTAAGTTAAGTAAAATTAAGTAAAATATTGAGTCCCTGGTTAAATTATTTTGTTAACGCGACAGTAATTGTACTAGAACATTCCTATTTCTATGGCGACGTATCAAGCGCCACGTGGCACTTTTTGGGGCTACGTTACGTTACAAAACGTAACGTAAATCCATCCATTTCTCCCGAAAGACATGAAAGTGAGTGGCTGGTGAACAGGGAGAAGACTTTATAGTTACCTATAGGCTAAAATGTGCGTTTGTTGTGGGGGGAAAATAACATGTCTCAAAATTACATTTGAAAGGTTTATTATTTCCGCTTACTTAGATATCAGTGTGTTTTTTTTTTTCTCAAATTATAAATGGTTTGCTAGTACTTGTGTATTTAAATGCCTGAAAAAGAAAAAAGAAAACATTTGGTTGAAAACTGTCTGAACGTGTGATAATAAATGACATCTGACTTGCGCTGCTGAACACACTCCATCACGCGCTCTCTGGCTCAGTGCCAAACGTGCGAAAACAGCGCTAATCAGCGCTGTGATCATGCGTCAATGATACAGTACTATACTACAGTCAGTGATTATTACAACTCTGATCTGTGGTTTTAGAAGGTAGGTCAAGTCTTTCCAAGTCACAGGGCTCAAGTCCGAGTCAAGTCGCGAGTCATTGTTGTCAAAGTCTAAGTCGAGTCGCAAGTCATCTTTGAATATGTCAAGTCGAGTCGCAAGTCATCAAATTTGGGACTCGAGTCCAAGTCAAGTCCAAGTCATGCGACTCGAGTCCACAACCCTGGCTGCTAGCACTCACTGGTCTCTGGCTTTTTCACAGAAACTTTAAAGGGACAGGAACGATGAATGTCTCATCTGACTGATTAATTAATTATATATCATTAAACACTTTCACCTGGCACAAAGAGCCGTGCGCTGTTGCTCTGTCTGGTCTCGGATGTGTAGCGATGTCTCGTCATGCAGCGGTAGTTGAATAATTCGTCCTCCTTCTGCACATCTAAGATGTACAGGGCCCCCGTGGACGTTATGAGAAATCGAGCCCCTAAAAACCACACAAAACACAATATTATTAGTGTGAGGTAAACATCTTGAATTAATTGGTGAGCGTTAAACACAGTTAATCTGTAGCATCTGTGTGTCATAATGAGACATTACAGACATGGTTAACAGAATCTTGTTTATCCCATCAGCCTCAGCAGGAACTCGCTGATTTGGCGCAGCTATTCCTGCCAGTCACGTGCAGTTTTGATTGCCCTGCCGCTCATGTACGAGTAAGCACTGATTTCATGCTAATGGTTTGATAACACAGAATGTGCAGGTCGTAAAACTTTATGAGGAATAATGTCCCTGCCAGGGCCGCCACATGCTCTGCCATGCCTCTCAGAGGAGACGTCTGTGTCAGATTTGATTGAGAATGCCATTTGCTCTCATTTCTATGCAATGACTAAAACGGAGGGCTGGAATTTGTCTCACTTCCTGTAACGAGAACATATCGTACAGCCCTCAAATAAGAAGGTAATTCCACTACGTCATTTAAAGCTCAGTTTTCTGAGAATTCCTGAAGCAGAAGCACACTTCTAGCGTGAATTCAGATGTCAAAGATTAAAAATTGAATATAGCAAATATAGTATTATTTATGTTAATACACTTAATAAATCGAATTTTGAAAAATGAAAATTCACAGACCCCTTCCCCCATTTGCTTTCATTGTACAGAAAAGAAAGACCAGGAACATGCTCTTCAAACTCTTTTTGTGTTCCACTGCAGAAAGTTATACTGGTTTGGAACAACATGAAAGTGAATAAACGATCATTCAATCAATCACAAGCCATGAAGACCAGCTATAAGGATGATGCTTCCCTCTAGATTTCAGGTATTCAAATGCCCCTCTGAGCCGCCCCTTGTTCTCCGGTAGGCTTTGTCTAGGCTATTTTCCAACATAATCTCCATTTTATTACAAAATGCCTCTGTGTGTGTGTATTTATGTGTATGTGAGTCTGTTACTGTCTGTGTGTTAAATCAAGCACCATAAGTAAACAGTTTAGCCATGAATAAAAGAAGCTAGACCGAGCCATAAGGCGAGATGCAGCTATTGTGAGTTCTGACCCAGTTAGAGATGACACACCGCAGATCTGAGGTCCTGCAGGCATTGCCAGTCCTGGACTTAATGTGGAGTGTGACGAGCTACAATTTACACAGCGAGTGGGTGGAGAGAGAGAGAGAGAGAGAGAGAGAGAGAGAGAGAGAGAGAGAGAGAGAGAGAGAGAGAGAGAGAGAGAGAGAGAGAGAGGGAGAGAGAGAGGGAGAGAGGGAGAGAGAGGAGAGAGAGAGGGACCGTATTCGTTTGTCTAAGCAAAGATTAATGAGCTGTCTGATTTTAAACCACTAGCATGAGGAAGTAAGGATCTAAATGTAAAATTAGTTTATTAAATGACTGTTCTTTTTTTTTTTTTTGACAAAATATACTCTATTTACTGTTATTGCTCATTGTTACTGGTATTAAATATATGTTTAAAACCCTATTTAAAAACATAAAATAATCCTTTAAAAATAAATCAAAATCAAAATCAATTTACAAAAATTAATATCTTAACATCAACAATCTGAGTATGTATAATATTATTTTAATTATTATAAACCTATTTTATAATGATATATATAGGTTTTTCTTTTCTTATAGGCCTATCTATCTATCTATCTATCTATCTATCTATCTATCTATCTATCTATCTATCTATATATCTATCTATATATATATATATATATATATATATATATATATATACACACACAATTTTATATATAATTTTAATAATGGTAATTAAGTGTGTGTATGTCAAAATTATATATATATATAGGCCTATACATATAAGAAAAGAAAAACCTATCACATCACAATCTTCTGCACTTGTTTTATCATATTTTTTCACACCCCCAAGACACATCACATTAAAGAGATATGTGAAGTACTTGTTTATTCGTTCCTTTGCATGCGAGCAGTGCTGGTATATAAGAAGACAGCTTGTCTTCCGTGACAAAGGGAAAATAACTGTGTGTGTGTGTATATGTGTGGACTGCAGCACACACGCACACACGCACACGCACACACGTCTCTGTCAGAGCCCGGCTCTGCAGCTATCTCCCCTTTGCTCAAACATACACTTCAGCGGGAGCAAATTACATTTCTACTAACAGTCACACTTAATGTGCTGCTGTATTTGTCTTGAGATGAGAAGACTTTTCAGGTTATTTAGAATGAGATTATTAACTCAGTAGCATTGCTATCCCGTGCCATTTTGTATTTGAGATGGCGCAACGAAAGGCCAGACGTTGAGGACGAATACACTTACAGAAGAGCCGATAGGGGAGCTGTGTGCCCCAGTTTCCTAATCTGATAGCTGAAGCATTTGAGGTGCTTTAACTGTGTCGAAATGACAGGTTACTGGGTTCCTTTATCTTCCTGTAAAGCCGATTTCTCTGTTTCTCCCTCTAGCAATCTGACATTTTTTTCTTTTCTTTGAATACTGTAGCACACCCAACCCAAGCCATACAATGCTCCTCCCTGATCTTTAATGCACATCCCACAATGCCGTTTTGACACTTTTCTTTTTCATCACTGCATTAAAACCCTCTGGAGCAATATTGTACATGTTTGTATCTTTTAAGTTCAGTTTTATCGCAAGTAAGTGCTTTTTGATCCTTAAAAAACAGTAGCAAACAAAATAGTCACAATTTTGAAATCAGTGGATATTCCCACAATGCATGTTTGTTTATTTTATTAAAAAATCAATTCTTGTTTTGTATATACAGTAAATGACAAAAGCTTGCTTCTGCCATGGAATAAAAAAATACATTGTGACTTTCTTGCAATTCTGACTTTATGTCTCATTACTCTATTCAGAGTTTATAACTAAACGCAGAATTGCAAGTCACAATTGTGAGTTATAAATTTGCAATTGCGAGTTAAAGGCCTTGTTTCACAGACAGGGTTTAGATTAAACCAGGATTAGGCCTTAGATAAATTAGTGCATTTAAGTACCTTTTATAAACGTGCCTTAGAAAAAAAAAACATTACTGTTGTGCATCTTGAGACAAGACAATGGCACTGACATATTTTAAGATATACCACTTCAAGTTGCTTCAGTTAAAACAGCTTAAACGTGCGTTTTAGTCTGGGACTATAGGCTTAAGCCGTTTCTCCAAAAAATGGGCCATAAAGTCGGAATTAAAAGTTTTTTATTTTTTATTCCATGGTAAAAACCAAGCTTCCATAGAAAATGATGTTACAGAAGCTGTTATGACTGCTTTACATCTGTGTTAGTTCAACTCTGTTGTTTGTCATGCAGGCCAAGTTGCTGAATTCTGAATAAGCATTAATATGTAAATTTGGGAGGTCATATGTTAATGTGCTTGTGGTTCTGACTGACATCAACACCATGATGATTTCTGAAAGACCAAATTTGCAGCTTAGTTTCCATAAATGTTGATAAAAGGTGAATGTCAGAGTGGGTTGTTTCAAAAGAGCAAGGGAAATTATAAGCCTTCTTTAACAGTTTCTAACATCACATTCAAGATCACGCATGTGTCACCTTCCAAATAACACAAAAATATTGAACACAATCAACATGAATCCGTTCCCGTGGGTCTGGCGACAGCCCATAAGATATCTGGCAAGTTAATTGGTTTATATATGTTTGTGTGTGTACACTGTACAATAGATGTAATCAATATTAACGATCCAGCTCGCCTCTGCAGTGTCCTGTCTGCAACGTGATCTGCAGAGAAAAGCCTTCAGTGAGGATTTGATAACGTTGAGAAGTCTGATTCAATATAGTGAATTGACACTGTTCTAAAGGAGATTCACACATTATTTTGAGTCGTCACAGAAAAGTATTTGTGGTCAAATAAATATTTGGTTAGTGGTGCCTGCTAAGGTGCTTACAGTTGATTTTATGAATCAAATCAATAGAATGATTCATTTGTGAATCAGAGATAACCAATGATGATGTCTAAAAAGTCAATGTTTAAAATTTCTGTTGTCTCTGTAATATGATCAATATAAGAACAGGGATTAAAGTGAAAAAAAATCTTCTGACGGATTTTTTCCCCAGGCCAAGTCATAGGCCTATTCCTGTAACTTTATTTAAATAGTCGAGACCAATAGCGTTTTAAGTGGATATGTTTTAAACCGCTTTAATACTGCCAGTTTGCGTATTTTAAAAGCTATTTTAATAGGGCTGTAACGATACGCGATATAAAACCGAAGTCGCCATAGGCTACTCATAGCACGAACCTGTGTCGCGGTGTGAGAAGGCAGAATCGCGACACACCCCTTCCAACTCCCAGAGTTATCCTTCCCGTCCAGATCCAATTCTACCACATCTTTCAATTACTATTAGTATTATTTGAAGTTAACATTATAAAATACGTAGACCTACACCACAAAACTAGTTGAGGATAAATTAAAATTGGGCAATTTCAGCGTTACGGACGTGACATTTGCAGTCAAAACTTGAAATATAAATTCTCAGAAAATGCATTTAATAGGCTACTAATATATTGAAACTTCTGTAAATATATCCATACTCCCTTAATAAAGGAGTTCAGACATTAGAAAAATATAAGTCTACACATGCATTTTATATTTATTATTTATTATGAGGGAAGATGCGTTACGGACATGACACAAAACATCTTTAACTTTTAGGTGGCAAAATATTGTTTTAGTATAGCTAGTACCTAATTCTGTAAATTATTACACTGCACAAACCAAAAGTAATACTACCGAATGAAGAAGGGTTGGTTCTCCCCAGAACATAAAATATTAATTTTATTTTATGTTTCCTGTTTGCATTTATGAGGAAAAAACAATGTTACGGACGTGACAGTTCTGGAAGCGGCACTAAAACGTTCACGCAAAGACCTTAAACAGAAAGCACACAGCCTTTCTTTAAAGTAAATTTCGTTTTGTATTAATTGTATCTTAATTTTAATCAATGTTTCATCAACCAATTAGGCCTACCTGCATTTAATAGAAGTAAATATAGCAGACTTAGATAATCACGACACGGCGCCGGCGCTGAAGTGGAGCTCGTCTCATAAATCAACCGAAACTCAGCCTATAAGGTAGCCTACTTCACAGAAATATATCTATATTGAAATGTCTACTTTTAATCAGAACAATTCAAAACGAAAGAAAACAGATATGTAGGCCTAATCCGTATGAAAAGTGCATTTCTCTCTGGCGCGTTCACTGCGAAGATTGCGATTCAGCTTGTCAAGTGTCAACTTCATCTTTCCAGCCGAGTTACCCCACACTGACAGAAAACACTTGTTTATTAATAAACAATTAAAATGTCTCCTTGCTATTTTGACATAGGCCTATTCATAATCATTACTTTTGCCGGTTCTTTTTGACAGCTTTCAGGTGGCAGCGCCACCCTTAGGCCTATACATGTTATGAACGCGTCAGCACCGAAAACATGAAGATGGAGATTTTTTTTAGAATAATCGCACAACCTATTTGATATTCTATAATTAAATACTCAGTTACTCATCCCAACCAACTAAAATGTTTAATTGTAAGCGTCTTTTTGCATGTTAGTTTTTCCGTGAGCGGGAATTGAAAACCCGGAGTGGATCATGAGCGAAGTGATTACAGAATGCTTAGAGTGGAGAGAGGAACGTGCTGTCGCTCCACTCCAGGCTTTGATCACATCCCCCTCAGGCCTCAGCAGGGTCTTTCCTTAATTTAAGACCTATTCAAACTATTCAAACTAAAATTAAGACATTTATTACAGAAATTTCATTTGAGAAATGAAAGCCTATTTACGGCCTTAAAATTATGAAAAGTGAATTTAAGACATTAAGGATAGACAGGAACCCTGCAATTGACGGAAATCCGTCATAGACTTGCTGCAATTAACGGAAATCCGTCGTAGCGACGGAGAACTTTAATCCCTGTAAGAAGTACACTACTGCTCAAAAGTTTGGGGTCGCTAAGATTTTTTTATGGTTCTCTTATTCTCATTTATTTGATTAAAAATAAAATAAAAACAGTAATATTGTGAAATATTACAATTTCAAATAACTGTTTTCTATTTGAGTATATATTAAAAATAAAATGTATTTTATTCCTTTGATGGTAATTCATTCATTATTCATCATCATTACTCATTCAGTGTCTCATGATCCTTCAGAAATCATTCTAATGTAATGATTTGCTGCTCAAGAAACATTTATTATTATTATCAATGTTGAAAGCAGTTGTGCTGCCTAACATTTTTGTGAAAATGTGATACATGTTTTTTTCAGGATTCTTTGATGAAAAGAAAGTTGAAAAGAAAAGCATTTATTTGAAATGGAAATCGTTTTCATATAACGTAAACGAGCATAAGCCCACATGTCAAATCTGTTATTACAGACAAGTCCCTGCTTCGCAACATTTCTGACCTCATAAAATCATAGGCTAAACAAGCAAACTTTATTTTCTTTTAACAAAAACAAATTCTATACACCTTTAATGCTAATATTTTTGATGTGGCATTTTCCAAAGGTTAACCCCAGAAATCAAGTTCTGAAAAATTCTGTTTGCCAATTCATACAAACTCATAATGACATTTTACATAACATAATTTTATAGACCTCATATTCATTCAGCTCACTTAAATGCCAAACACACAAGCCAAAGACACTTCCGCCATCTCATACATTACATACAAGTCTTTTTTTGAATTGATGCCCATCTCAAGTAAACCTAACATAAACTGTTCAGGTGATTTATGACTCTAAACAACACAAAAAGTAACCTAGGGAAACATTTAAGCTTACACAGGTAAGGAGTTTGTTCAATTCTAAACAACAGTAAAAGCACAAAAGCCAGTGTGACCGCATTATCCGAAATAAAGTGGGGGAGAGTTTTCTAAAAAAAACAAGAGCAAGACCCAGGCGTTTAATAAAGCCTAATCATGCTAATAAGTGAGCTTCAGTTTGATCAGTGTCTTTATCAGATAGAGAGAGAGAGAGAGAGAGAGAGAGAGAGAGAGAGAGAGAGAGAGAGAGAGAGAGAGAGAGAGAGAGATGGAATGCAATTAACATGGTTGTAAAAAGCATAATTTGTCAGAGTGTGAGATGTGAGTTGACAGCAGCTTCTGTTGTCAGGGAAACGTGGCCCATACTGTTACTGTACACACACACACACACACACACAGGTTTCCATGTTTTATGGAGACTTTACACATAATGATAGACATAATGATTTTTTTACAAACGGTATACTATCCCTTAACCCTAAACCTACCCAACTACGCTTTCTGCATTGTTGTATGATTTACCGTTGAAATCGAAATTATTCAACCCCCATTGTAAATTAAGTTTATTGGCAAAATGTACAGACTTTCAGCTGCTTGCAATGAACAAATCAAACAAAATTAATTGAAATGGCTCAATACAAAAAAATGTTTCCAGTGGTTTTCCCAAATTCAACTGAAAATGCAACTTTTAATGACTTCTGCAGTATTAAAATTCGACCGTGTGACGTCACACAGTCGGACGCCCCTCCCACGATTGTTGATTGACAGCAGCGTTTCAACACAGACCCTCCCTGAGCGAGCTGTCATCATAGTCCGTCATTGTTGATACGCTGGAGCAGAATGGCGTCTAAGCGATTGTGGTGTTCTGTTCTTGGGTGTAATAACGAACACAGTCATTTTGATGTTCCTAAATCCAAACCGCTGAAGACACAGTGGCTGAGTTTTGTTTTCGAAGGGAATATTCCCAACGATCAACGTCAATGCTTTTATGTTTGCGCGAATCATTTCTCACCAGACTGCTTTATAAACGAGGGTCAGACTCAGTATAAAGCTGGTTTTGCTAAGAAGCTGCTCCTGAAAAAAGAATCGGTACCAACTATTCGTGTCCCTGCTGCACCTCCAGAAGAAGTGAGTGTAAAATTGTATTAACCTTTATATTAATCTTTGCAAATCGCTTGCACGCTTCACGATGAATGCGGCTAAGGTTTACAATCAGGGTACATTACGCCATGTTTTCTATGTACAATGTTCTCAATATAATTCACAATCCCACGTTTATAATGAACAACGCGTTATGGTTATTGTGTTATTACAAACTGAGTACGTATACATCAGTAAACAAACACATAGCGTTCGTACATCTCACTAAGTTACTCTAACGTTACCCTGCCAGTAACGTTACCAGAGGTGTCAAGTAACGAAGTACAAATACTTCGTTACCTTACTTAAGTAGAAATTTTGGGTATCTATACTTTACTTGAGTAATTATTTTTCAGCCAACTTTTTTCTTCTACTCCTTACATTTTCACGCAATTATCTGTACTTTCTACTCCTTACATTTTAAAAATAGCCTCGTTACTCCTATTTCATTTCGGCTTGTCATCGTTCGAAAAATGACCAATTACACAAACGTTTAATAGATCTGAGTCCCGCCTCCTGAACATCGCTAAACTGATTGGCTTTGTGTTTTCTTTCTAACTTGTGAGAGGCTGTTACATTTGGCATGCGAAGCGGCAAAACTCATCCGAAGGAATTAGGAAACCTAGATGCGGTAAGTGAGGGAGAAATCAACAGTTTTCTGCTCAAGAATACGGGGTAAATCGGGTCAAATAATGATTTGGGGACAGCCGTTTTTAAATGATAGAACTGACAATCGCGGGATAAGTGGCAAACATAATCGAGAGTGTGTGTGTGTGAGAGAGAGAGAGAGAGAGAGAGAGAGAGAGAGAGAGAGTGTGTGTGTGTATGAGCGTGTGTGTGTGTGTGAGAGAGAGAGAGAAAGAGAGAGAGTGTGTGTGTGTATGTGTGTGTGTGTGTGTGTGTGTGTGTGTGTGTGTGTGTGTGTGTGTGTGTGTGTGTAACCCTACATTATAGAATCAAAATATCCCCATAAAGATGGCAATATCCGAAATCCTTTTGTCGGGATTTTTTTTTTTTTAAACAGCTTATAAATCAGACTACGTTTTTTTAAAATGCAGCGAGTTATCTGTGATAGGGTTAGTGTAGAATACATAGTTAGTGTAGAATACATAGTTTGTACAGTTAAAAATCATTATGTTTATGTAAAGTCCCCATAAAACATGAAAAAATAACATTGCTTGGTCTGTTGAAATGAGAGGCCTGTTTAATCAAGTTGAAATTTATACCAACAGTTAATTTCTGTTAAAGGGATAGTTCACTTATTTAAAAATGAAAATTCTGTCATCATTTACTCCCTCTCAAGTTGTTTCAAACCAGATTCTTTCTTCTGCTGAACACAAAAGAAGATATTTTGAAGAATGTCGATAACCAAACAGTTGATGGTAGCCATTGACTTCCATAGTATTTTTTTTTTCCTACAATGAAAGTCAATGGCTACAATCAGCTGTTTGGTTATCGACATTCTTCAAAATATCTTCTTTTGTGTTCAGCAGAAGAAAGAAACTGGTTTGATTTAAATGATTTTCATTTTTGGGTGAACTATATCCCTTTAATGAAAGATGCAGACGTGTATGGGTTCTTCAAAAAGCAAGGAACAAGAGTAAGACAGTATTGCACTATTGCATTGCACTATGAACGGAGTAAGGTTAAGTCTCTGTTAAACTGCCTCCTTGTCTTTATTAGTAACCTGTAACATTACAGAATTAATGAATTAACGTATCGTTAAGGTCAATATAGACTAAAAACCTTAATACCTTATCCTATTCATTTCCTGATTCCTCCGCTTCTGTAAATGTCCCCAGTCCCCACCAATCTCAAAATCAAACCTACGCCTTTAACCATTCCGAGATGACATGCCTCTGAAGTTTGACTTTTTGCACAAATTACAATACTTATAGGCAACTAGTCATCATATCTTCAACTCCATGAAACACATGTTAATGCTCAGTAGTACACACATATGGTTCTTTAAAATTGGGCTGAAATTCATTTTCTACGGGCATATATGCGGCTGGAACAGGTAGTGCATCCCAAATTTTTCAACATTAACATTTTAATATAACGTTATAGTGATGGCCTTTAGAAAACATGTTTTTTAAGGAGGTGGTAGTGCACTATAGTAGGCCCCTGTGGCGCGGCCTAAGCTTTTGTCCTTAATGGCATTTTTTTCCTTGCATTACTTTTACTTTTATACTTTAAGTAGTTTTGAAACCAGTTACTTTTACACTTTTACTTGAGTAAAAAGCTTGAGTTGATACTTCAACTTCTACAGAAGTCTTTTTAAACCCTAGTATCTATACTTCTACTTGAGTAACGAATGTGAATACTTTTGATACCTCTGAACGTTACATACAAAAATAGATCAAAGTGACATTACCCAACCATTCAGAAACCGTTCGAGCCTTAATTGACGAACTTCTTTGCGGCCGTCTTGTTACGGGTGCGACTCCGGTTCAAACTGATACGGTTGCACAGATGTGTCCTCAGAGATTCCCGCTGCCATTCTCTCTCCAAAATATTCCCTCAACTGTCGTAAAGGCAACACTCCACGTGCGCTGTGTCAAAACCATCTATGGTCAAAACGGCAGCAGAACAGAGGGCCGGAGTGAGCGAAGCTCATTAACATTTAAAGGCATATGCACTGAAACGGCGTGCTGAAAACAGAGCTGTTTTTGACCAGGTAAAATTAGTGTTTTCTTACAATACTAATGCGAACTTTTAATTAAAGTATATTACTAACTTTTAATTTAGACCCTAAAGAATCAAATTAACTTGTATGAAAATGCCATTATATGACCCCTTTAACTTTTTGTACCATTCGTTTGACTTATATCTAAGTACACCTGTTGCAATAATGAGGGCTTCAATCTTCAATCCAGCTGTTCATACAAACATTCAAAGAGTCTGTAATATGTTACAGTACAGCACAGGGCTAAATCAACAGACTTACTGTAAACTCAATCATAGTGATTGCTGCATAACAACAATATTATTCACAATGCATTGTAAGACTTTGTGAATGCATTGAACTGCATTATATATACAGTGATACCAATTTAGTTTTTAAAATAAACTACTGTACTGGTTCTCAAGAGCTAAAAATTAAAAAACTTTTAAATGGTTATGATATTTCACAATATTACTGTTTTTCTGCATTTTTAATCAAATAAATGCAGCCTTGGTGAGCAATAAGAGACTTCTTTCAAAAACATTAAAACTACTTATTGACCAAACATTAAAACTACTTATTGACCAGTGGTGTATAAAATTGTCTACATTACATGATTACCTTCCCAGCGTTTTGAGGTTTCATTTTTGCAACCAATCTATTTTGTGATTAGCAGCAGCTGATAGGAAAGGTATCCTGCTGAGTCAGGGAACACACAGCAGCCCTGGAGACCGAATCTGGATTAGATATTCAAACAAACCTGACCCTTAAAATCATTTAGCTTCTCAGCTGCGAAACGAGCGACTGAAGGCAGAAGCTCCATTTGTCTGATATCACTTCATTATGGATGAGAGGCACTGTAATTCAAAGACATTAAATATTCAGGACCAAGTGTGCGTGTGTGTGTGTGTGTGTGTGAGAGAGAGAGAGAGAGAGAGAGAGAAAGAGAGAGAGAGAGAGAGAGAGAGAGAGAGAGAGAGAGAGAGAGAGAGAGAGAGAGAGAGAGATTAGTGATGGAGAGCAAAAGGGTAGAATGAGACAAATGAAAGATAGATGGACAGATGAAAGCGTGCGACAGTAAGTGTGAGTGCACGTGTCCTTGCTGTTGTGCTCAGTTCATTAAACTCCTTGATATAAAAAACTGCAGCGAACTGAAGCCTATAATGTAAAATCATGTGCTAAATTAGATCCTGTTAATCTTTTATAACGCTGCTTACTGGAAACGAGTTTTATTTACAGTGAGGAGTTGATGACAATAAAATAATGCAGCTTTATGGACTAAGATTAAAACTAAATAAATATGTTAGCCTCCATTTGGAGGAAAAAAAAAAGAACATTTTGCATTTCCAGCGATGTCACTGGATCAATTCCTGTGTAACATATATACTGATAAAATTGTACTATGAATGCACAGTAAGTCAGTTTGGATAAAAGCATGTCCCAAATGCAATGCATATAAATTGATTCACGTTTTGACGTTCACACATTACGAGGTACAGAATCTCGGTCAGCTTAAAGCAGCCAGTGGCCCTCAATGTGTTCTCTGTTAAATGGATATTTGATGACCAGTTATATTTGCAAATATGTACCTCCCTCTCTCTCTCTCTCTCTCTCTCTCTCTCTCTCTCTCTCCTCAAGTTAGTGGAGAGATGAAGTGTGATAACACCCTGTCAATTATCCTCAGGTTTTAATTGCTCCAGGGGGGAAGTTTCCATCCCCTCGTGACTGCTGGCAGGGCTGCCATCTCCGTCAGAGTAAACAGGAACAGACGGTTACCTGCATCTCGGGACTTCTGGACAACACTTCCCCATGTCAACTAGACGCAGTATGGCTGCATGCAAAATTACTGAGGATTTCTAAAACAAAGACAAAGCAAGTGGACTGTTTTGTCTTTTTTTTAAAGGAACATCATGTAACTTTTTTTTGGTTCAAAATTATAATAATTTAAATAACGAGTCAGTATATCATCAATCCTTCTTCCAAATAATTGTCTTACCCTGATTCACTATGATAAGCCCGTTATAAGTGTTCATATTTTAGACCTAGCGGGATGGTTCTCGCGGGAAATTGCGTATACATCACTTGCCCGTGCGTGTCTCGTCATAACCGTAAATTATGACAGAAAAGTTGCTCCGGCTACTTTGATGCATGTGGGAGTGGCGAAGGTTAGTTGTCACAACGAGCGAGAAAGTTTGATATGGAGCAGCTAAATCTCAAACCTCCGGGGAATCACCCGTTTTAAAAAAAAGCAGAACAGAGAAGAGTCTGCTGGCAAAAAGAGAACAGGACAGAGCTCGTAATAAAACAAGAATCAACATTGGCTTGGTTTTTATTACTCAACAGGTGAGTAAGATATTCTATTGAACATTCAAATTGCCATATGTAGTTCTCTAACAGAGTTCACTGTAAAGCATTATCTGAAAGGTTATTTCATTATGGTTTTAGCAGCGCTGTGCTGGAATAAATTTTCAAGGAAGTGTGTCTTTTAATGGGTATAGCTACAGTAAAGCCTTCAGCTAGTCAGCCTGAGATCCTTTCCATCTAAACTGGTTATATCTCTTGAGTCTAGTGGTAAATATTTTGAGCAATAGGATAACCATATTCATCCGCACAGTCACACAGAGCCGAAGCACAACCAAAACAATGTTCTTCTGCAAAATGCATGCGGTTTCGTTTTTAACCACTAGAGGGCCAAGAGTTACATTGTACACTCACCTAAAGGATCATTAGGAACACCTGTTCAATTTCTCATTAATGCAATTATCTAATCAACCAATCACATGGCAGTTGCTTCAATGCATTTAGGGGTGTGGTCCTGGTCAAGACAATCTCCTGAACTCCAAACTGAATGTCAGAATGGGAAAGAAAGGTGATTTAAGCAATTTTGAGCGTGGCATGGTTGTTGGTGCCAGACGAGTCGGTCTGAGTATTTCACAATCTGCTCAGTTACTGGGATTTTCACGCACAACCATTTCTAGGGTTTACAAAGAATGGTGTGAAAAGGGAAAAACAGCCAGTATGCGGCAGTCCTGTGGGCGAAAATGCCTTGTGGATGCTAGAGGTCAGAGGAGAATGGGCCGACTGATTCAAGCTGATAGAAGAGCAACTTTGACTGAAATAACCACTCGTTACAACCGAGGTATGCAGCAAAGCATTTGTGGAGCCACAACACGCACAACCTTGAGGCGGATGGGCTACAACAGCAGAAGACCCCACCGGGTACCACTCATCTCCACTACAAATAGGAAAAAGAGGCTACAATTTGCAAGAGCTCACCAAAATTGGACAGTTGAAGACCAGAAAAATGTTGCCTGGTCTGATGAGTCTCGATTTCTGTTGAGACATTCAGATGGTAGAGTAAGAATTTGGCGTAAACAGAATGAGAACATGGATCCATCATGTTACCACTGTGCAGGCTGGTGGTGGTGGTGTAATGGTGTGGGGGATGTTTTCTTGGCACACTTTAGGCCCCTTAGTGCCAATTGGGCATCGTTTAAATGCCACGTCCTACCTGAGCATTGTTTCTGACCATGTCCATCCCTTTATGGCCACCATGTACCCATCCTCTAATGGCTACTTCCAGCAGGATAATGCACCATGTCACAAAGCTCGAATCATTTCAAATTGGTTTCTTGAACATGACAATGAGTTCACTGTACTAAAATGGCCCCCACAGTCACCAGATCTCAACCCAATAGAGCATCTTTGGGATGTGGTGGAACGGGAGCTTCGTGCCCTGGATGTGCATCCCACAAATCTCCATCAACTGCAAGATGCTATCCTATCAATATGGGCCAACATTTCTAAAGAATGCTTTCAGCACCTTGTTGAATCAATGCCACGTAGAATTAAGGCAGTTCTGAAGGCGAAAGGGGGTCAAACACAGTATTAGTATGGTGTTCCTAATAATCCTTTAGGTGAGTGTATGTATAGTTTGTGTACATTAAAAATGTAAACAAATAACAATAATTCTAAATAAATATGAGTGGTGCTATGCATGCAAAACTCACCACTGTGATACTATGCTAAAAAAAAGTTATTATAACTTTAAATAACCGGGGATTATAAATTGTAGAATTATATATATATATATATATATATATATATATATATATATATATATATATATATATATATATATATATATATATATATATATATATATATATAGGGGTCAGATCAAAGGGTCTACTTCAGTGGCGTAACACGTCAGCCCCGGGCCCATAGGCAAAAACAAATTGGTAACACTTAATTTTAAGGTGACGTAATTAAACATTACTACATGTATTTACTATAGTAATAACAGTAATTTATGCATAATTACAAGAAACTAACCCTAAACCAAACCCTAAGCCTAACATTAACTCTATAGTAAGTCGGCCTACATGTAGTTAATTAATATTACTCATTACTTATTTGAGTGAGTACAATGTAACTACGTCACCTTAAAATAAATTGTAACCAAAACATTTTTAATTGGCCCTCTCGGTTGAAATCGTATTTCCGGGGGTTCCACACTGCGGGCCCCAATCCACCCGGGCCTTATGCATGTGCATACCAAGACGCTATGCCACTGGTCTACTTTATATACAGAATAGAAATAATGCCTCAGCAAGCACAACTAACCAGAAAATGCTAGTTCTTTAGCAATACACACATTTTACATTATACTTCAGTTCTACACAATGTATGATAAAAAAGGATGCAAAAATGGGGTATTAACCACATGAGACTTTCTCTCTCCCTCTCAGGGTTACTACGTAATGGTCTTTCTGTCAGCTGCTCCACCTGAACAATGTGCACTGAATGTTACCGTGGAGACCGACAATTACTCCATTACGCTTTTGTGGAGTTGACATTGTTCTTTTAGCTCCGTACATCTTCCCCGAAAGCAAAAAAACAACAAAAAAAAACGTGTTGAAGTTTCCAAGAACTCACATTACATAAATCATCTAATCACAGATCTTTCTCATCATGCTGTCGCACACTGTAACACGCTAACATGCATCTTCGTCATTTAAGCGAACAACGCCATTTTTGATGTGCTCAAATTTTCCACTGCAGCTGCTGCTATCTGAGGTAATTAGCCCCTGGCTACGGTTTAATTGCCTGTCAGCACATGCAGTAAAATGCAGGTTAAACGCCCAGGTGCCAAAAGGCTGTGTTTCCTCTGTGGCTGCCACCCGCGGTGCTGTGACGCGGTGCACAGACAGACAGTATAGAGAGCCAGATGCTCTTTTCTGGAATACAGCTGTCCTGTAAAGCTTGCAAATTCGCAAAAGTCGGGTTGTCATGTCTGATACACCCACTTTCTACCCAGAACACCCCCCTCCCAAACCATGATTCTTTCTCTTTCCTTGACAGCTGTTCTTTTTCCGGCAATACTGAACAAAAAAAAGAAAGAAAAAAAAAGAAGCTTTTAGCTCTTTCAGAGACATGTCTATTTTGCGGTTTGCATTCTATCTGACTCTTCACTACGAGACGTATTTGTCTCTTTAGGTGTGATTTGACAGGCAAGAGGAAGGTGAGTCTGTTACTGTGGCAACCAGCGGAGTGACTCGTAGGCTTTGACATTAGCACGGAGTGGAAGCGGGTGGAGACGGGGGGTTGGTGGTGTTGCTGGAGGCAGATCAGAGCAATGTGTCACTGGGCTACTGCACCAAGACATTCTCCCTGTCTCCTTCTCGCAGGAATAAGCTCTGAGAGAGAGAGAGAGAGAGAAAATAATCCCTTTTTGGGGTCCTGTCTCTGAGGACATCAAGCCCCCAGCAATGTCTTACTCAAAATTCATGTGATGTGACTGAACATTCTGAGAAAAATGCATTTTTTATGCATTATACATGTAATACATGGAGCTCTTTTGATGGACTAAGCCTTTTTGAAATCGGACGGTGCCATCCAGTGTGCTACAAAAAGCCTGTGGCACACTTTTCGTCACATCAAAATGCCGCTGTGAGCGAAATCTTAAATATAAACGACAAGACTGTTTGTTTTAATTATTAGTGCGTGTTAAGGCAAACATCACTATCACTACAAATAATACAAACCCTGAACTCGAAATAATTAACTCTTTCCCCACCACCGCTTTTTTTTTTTTTCACCACCGCCAGAGTTTTTGATCGTTTTCACAAAATTTTCATGACCCCCAGAATATTTTATTGTATGAATATCTGAACAAAATATCAAAAGAAAGAACAGACTCTCTGATTTAAAAAAAAAAAAAAAAAAATCCAAATACGTAACATTTTACGTATGCATAATTACATATGATATCGATTGTTTCTGCATCTTCTTTGCCTTTCTACGGTGACCGGGAGGGGACATGTTCGGTTCACTTATTTTTGTCGTGGCCACAACATATAAACTCGTGGGAACGTCAAATTAAGTCGTGGGAACGTGATAATATCTCGTGGGAACGTCATATTAAGTCGTGGGAACGTCATATTAAGTCGCGGGAACGTCATATTAAGTCGTGGGAACGTGATTATAAGTCGTGGCCACGAGATCATTTTGTTGAGGTAACGACATAATTATGTCGTGGCCACGCGATACAAAGTCGTAGCCTCGAGATCATATGTTGAGGGAACGATATATTTTTCTCCTGGCCACAACTTCATATTTTGAGAGAACGACATCTATTTGTCGTGGCCACGAGTTATGTTGAGGAAGCCACAGCGGCCAATACTGTAACCGTACCAGACTGGGCTACAGCAGAGATGGAGATGACAGAAGAAATAACATTTTACTTTAAATTAGGAATGTCATATAAATATATAATAGTGCGGTCTTTGGCATTAAGACATGGGTACGTTATAAGTGAAAGACACCTGAAGCGCATTCTTAAATTGAACGGGCTTTTTTGTCGCAGTTTTGCACTGGCATGAAGTTGGTTTGACGTTGGACGTTCGATATTTGCATTTTAGGGACCGTCTCAAAATTACATGCGACATTGGCATAAACGTTTCCAACTTCAATAGCATTTTAAGACAATGATTTACAGTCATAAAACCAACTGTACATTGTTCACCAAGGTCTCATGTATGATGCACACCTTTTAGATTTTTTAGATTTATGACAATAAACTCACTGTTAAATCATAGGCAAATATTGCTATGTATTTCACAACTGTCACATACCTGACACCTAGATGAACAATGTACAGCTGGTTTTATGACTGTAAGTCATTGTCTTCAAATGCTATTGAGCTTTAAATATTGTCATATTCTGTATATGATTCCATACAGTAGTGCAATACATAGCAATATTTGCATATGATTTAGCAGTTTATTGTCATAAATATAAAAAATCTAAAAGGTGTGCATCATGCATGAGACCTGGGTGAACAATGTACAGTTGGTTTTATGACTGTAGTCATTGTCTTAAAATGTTATTGAGCTTTAAAGGCACACTGTGTAACTTTTCAACCTTTATAATATATTACCAAAACCCATTGAGATGGTACATCGACTTACAATAGGTTGAATGACACGTCTGCCATAGCCTGAAGGTGTCTGTATCGCTTTTACTAGCACTATGTAACTTCGGTTTGCGGGTAGGAACCCGAGCACAAAAAGAACTACAAAATTCGACCGCTTTACGGCATACGTCACTTCCCCAAATTCTAACGTGAGAGCTCAACTCGCATTTGATTGCCGTCTGTATGTTGTCGTCATGGCTGAACCAACAGCTACTCGGAAGAAGGCAAAGATTTTGTCAGAGGACACAAAAAAAGAAAAAGGGAGAGTGATAAACTAAAAGCCAGGACGAGGATCAACATTGGTCCAGCGTTCGCTCACTGGCTAAAGGAGGAGGAGGGGTGCCCGACCGATGCTGACCTGGCCGTCATGCTTTTGGACTAACTTAGTAAGTTAAATATATTGCTTGCTTTTTTTTCGAATTTGTTGTCTGTCTGGCCATGTTACGGAATCTATCTTGTCCTCCATTTAACTTCATGTATCAAGAAATGCTAGTAGAGTAGCGAATTATCAATCTGGTAGCTAGTAGGATGCTATAAGTGATATAAGTCACAACATACTGCCGTTATTTTTTGCCTTCAGCTCATATTTGTATGTGTCTAAAAGGACAAACAAACTGAAGCCTACAAATAACGGCAGTATGTTGTGAGTTATATCAGTTTTTTTGCACGATTTCCCGACTACACGATTTCATCTCCAACCCTGATCAAACACAACTGACTTTAATTTTAAAGAGATCCTGAAGACGTTAATTGTTTGCTTCAGGTGTGTTTGATTAGGGTTGGAGATGAACTGTGCAGGACAGACGATCGGCAGGAGCAGGATTGGGCAACCCTTGTCTATGCGACTTACCTGATCAGACATGTTTTCTGTGTACTCTTGTTCAGTTTATTCTCTTTGTGTAATTTATATTATTAATCTTATATTTATATCATTATTTTGTTCAATAGTGAATCGATTATCTTTCTTCAACCAACAAGTCAACTACTGTCTGCACACACATAATCTAAAGACACTGGAGGCTGACCGGTTGACTGTTTGTTGACTTTTGCGACAGTGCTGCGGCGCTTGTGGCCTCTAGTGGAAAATTACAGGTCGAGCGCCACTAGTGGCCAAAAAGTTCCACAGTTACCCCTTTTCCACCAAGGCAGAGCTGGTGCTGGTTCGGAGCCAGAGCCTAGTTTCAAATCGGTTCTTTGGTTTTCGACCACCAAAGCACCAGCTCCGAACCAGTAAAAGTGGTTCTTAAGTAGCACCAAATCATTGCTGGTCTAGAAGTAAGAACCGCTTACGTCAGCGGCTGGGGGGCGGGGTTACCGTGGCCAACAAGACGAACAGAAACTTGTGACCGCCATTTTTGAATTAGCAGCTAATCGAGCTAATAGCAGCTCGATTGTAATCTCCGTTTATGCAAGTTACGGCGAGCTGCACGAACACGTTGTATTCGCCGTGTGTGGATGCCGATGTACGTTAGGTTCGCAAAGCCATGAGCATCAATAGAGATGCAACGGCCGCCATTGTTGATAGAAGGCTTGTTCGAGATGCATCGGAGCGGCGCGGACCGATCGGAGCTGTGGGAGTGTTTGGAGATCATGGAGATCTCCTTGTGCTTTTGGATCGCTTTCGCAGTCCTTTGATGTCATGCGGCGATCGATCTGCGAGAAGCCGATGCATCTCGAACAAGCCTGGCGTGTTTGTGTTTGGCGCTACCGCACTAGCGTTGCTGGGCAACATGAGACGTATGCAGTGACGTAAGATCTGGCTCTGTTGTGGCTCTCAAGCCGGTGGAAAGGCAAACCGGTTCTTAGTAAGCTTGTCAGTCGAACCAACTCCGAACCAGCTCTGGCTCTGGCTCTGAACCAGCACCCGGTTCTTGTTGGTGGAAAAGGGGTAAGAGTGCCTTTAAATATTGTAATATATTTTGTATATGATCCCATACAGTAGTGAAATACATAGCATTATTTGCATATGATTTAGCAGTTTATTGTCATAAATATCAAAAATCTAAAAGGTGTGCATCATACATGAGACCTGGGTAAACAATGTACAGTTGGTTTTATGACTGTAAGTCATTGTCTTAAAATGCTATTGAAGTTGGAAACGTTTATGCCAATGTCGCATGTTATTTTGAGACGGTCCCTAAAATGCGAATATTGAACGTCCAACGTCAAACCAACTTCATGCCAGTGCAAAAGTGTGACAAAAAAGCCCGTTCAATTTAAGAATGCGCTTCAGGTGTCTTTCACTTATAACGTACCCATGTCTTAATGCCAAAGACCGCACTATTATATATATGACATTCCTAATTTAAAGTAAAATGTTATTTCTTCTGTCATCTCCATCTCTGCTGTAGCCCAGTCTGGTACGGTTACAGTATTGGCCGCTGTGGCTTCCTCAACATAACTCGTGGCCACGACAAATAGATGTCATTCTCTCAAAATATGAAGTCGTGGCCAGGAGAAAAATATATCGTTCCCTCAACATATGATCTCGAGGCTACGACTTTGTATCGCGTGGCCACGACATAATTATGTCGTTACCTCAACAAAATAATCTCGTGGCCACGACTTAATATGACGTTCCCACGAGTTTATATGTTGTGGCCACGATAAAAATAAGTGAACCGAACATGTCCCCTCCCGGTCACCGTACCTTTCTTCTGATCAGGAGCTTCAGTTCTCTTTTAGAAGATGTGTAATAGCGCCCCCTACCATATTACAGTGAATACACGGAAAGCCAGAAAATTCCGTCAATGGCAGGGAAAGAGTTCAACTTTGGTGTGTGACACGTCCCGCATTGTTTGTGCTACAAACATGAAGAATACTTTCAATTGTTTAGCTTTTTGAGGAGATGTGTAGGATTTACTTTGAAACAATTTTCATTTAGAAATTGCTTGTTCATTTCACGAATAATTACATAGAAATGGCAAAGAAATGTAACATCTACAAAAAAAATTGACATGAATGACATGATATTTTGAAGTAGAAATAGTATTTTCTTGTAAAAATATTGCAAAAGAAAAAAATAGTACTGTTACTTTTTATTAAAAGATTGGACTTAATTTTTTTTCCTGGTGAAGGATAAAATGCATAAGAATCGCTCCCTTAAAGGTGCAGTAAGTGATTTCTGAGAAACTCTGTTGAAAGTGGATCAGGCTGAGTGCAAACACTTGTAGCCAATCAGCAGTGAGGGGCGAGTCCACTAATGAGCTATCGAGATAGGGGTGTGATCCTTTTGGGTAGGGGAGTGTTTGTTTTTGGTGATTTCAAAATATCAACAGTATTTTTCAGAAATTGCTGACTGCACCGTTAATGCCAAATTCGTGCAGCAGAATATCATTGAGACTTGGGTCAGAAAGCAACCTCCTAGTGACTAACCAGTACTATCAATGTCATAGAAACAACAGATAAAACCCTAGCAACTGCTTGTCAATGCACAGGCAAGAACCACTCACATTTTCTTCTGAAAATGTAAACATTGAATATGACTGATCAAGCACAGCTGCTAGTCATAATTGAAGGAACAGGTTTTTTTTTTTTTGCTGGGAATGAATCATTCAGAACCAGATTCATTCAAAACACCCGACTCAAAACACAGATTTGTTCACAAATAGTAAACAATACTTTAGTGGCAAGGAAGTCTAAAGGTGATGATACACAGGGCAACTTTTTGAGCAATGTTGCTGGGCAATGTTGCCGTCAACGGGCAACCAGATGAGACACAGGGCCCACGACTGATCTAAATTATCCAGATAGAAATGTATTACCCATTTTCAATGGGAAAGTCAAGTCAAGTCAAGTCATCTTCATTTATATAGCGCTTTTAACAATGGATTGTTTCAAAGCAGCTTTACAGAGATAAACATATAATTTAAGGTAACAGATTGTTTTGGCATTATAGCGGTTCTTGAATAATGTTATTTCCAGCTAAAGTTAACTTTGATTGATTCACCTCCGTCGAAATGATCAGACTTTAAACGCGAACCTGTGATTAACGCTGACGGCGTTCACATGCGCATTCAGAATTGATTCTATAGTTATGTGCTTTTTAAAATATGTGCGCAGGTTTATAATTCATACAACCCAGCCTAAACAAACTACTTTTCTTGCCTATAAATTTTGATACAGAATTTTGTTTTATTTTATCACTTCGGGGTACGCGAGCCGGAATTCACAACGCTTTATCTGTAGAGTGGGAAAGGGAAAGTGCCCAAGCAACAATCACTCGGCAAGATTGGCCAGCAACATTGCTCAAAAAGTTGCCCTGTGTATCATCACCATAAGGCTACTATTAAGATTTTTGGTAAATAACAACTTCAAATTTGGTCTGATTGTCACACAAAGTCACATGACTTATAATGTAGAACATGATATACGGACCGAGTTTTATGCTTTTGCATAATTTAGAAGTTTTTTATATAAATTTATTTTATTTTGTATTGGTGACTATTTAACATAAAAAGTGTATAAAAATAGTATAATATAATAATAAGTTTGTGTGAAGTATATATATATATATATATATATATATATATATATATATATTAATTACACAATTTTTATTAAATATATACTATATAATAATATAAATAAATTATATATATATATATATATATATATATATATATATATATATATATATATATATATATATATATATATTAGGGGTGGAACGGTACATGTATTCGTATTGAACCGAAACGGTACGGGCGTCACGGTTCGGTGCACGAATTTACACGGAGAATACACGGTATAAAATTAATAAAATTGGCGTGCAAATTAATTAATGTAATGCGGAACTACTGTTAGAGACGCGGGTTCTTTAGGGACACACAATCTGTACCATCGGCTTGTCTATGCTCTGAACGCGCGTTCACTTCAAACGTTGGCTTTATACGCGCGTCCTATTCGCTTTGGACTAGCGTCGAAGTAGACGCGAATTTGACGCTCTATTCGCGTTTGGTGTGACCGCATAATGAACAGGCTGCGATGTCAAGATTGCAATGCTGGAGTGTGTGTGTGTGTGTGTGTGTGTGTGTGTGTGTGTGTGAGAGAGAGAGAGAGAGAGAGAGAGAGAGAGAGAGAGAGAGAGAGAGAGAGAGAGAGAGAGAGAGAGTCTGGGCGAGAGAGACGCGCGTCGCGCGGGGCGCGATCGAACAGTGAAAACATACTCCGTCATTTTGTTCAGATCATTAAACCTGCAAAGTGTTTACTTATATTTGTGTACACTCGCAATAAAACACGACATTATGCTTTTGTCACACTGTAAACTCTTGTCAAACTGTAACCTACAACTGTCACCCAACCAAAATCACACACTCACACACACACACACTGTTTTAAAAGCAAAACATATTGTCGGTTACATCTTTTGGACATTCATCATATTGCATTGGTTTTCATTTCTTGTCCTCGGAGCGCAAATCTTACACATTCTACATTGATTAAAAAAAGAAAATCAAATGTGTTTTTATTAATGGTAGTATTATTTTATACAGAAATCAATTATTTATAATTCAGATGAGAATAATGTTACATTGTTAATTAATAATGTTAATTAAAATTAAGGAAAACAAATATATTGATCTGAAATATAGCAAAATAATTTTAAATTAATTCAAGTACAATTACCAAACATATCGCAAGGTCTTTTTGTCTTTATTAATTTAATTAATAAACTAATTATATAAAACTATTGTCAGTGCACTACAAATAAACTGGTTCTATGCCTTTATTAATAAAACGTATTTTAAAAATACAATGCCTTCTGCATTTTTGTTTTGCTTTTCCCTCCATTGTACCGAAATCGTACCGAACCGTGATGTCTGAACCGAGGTATGAACCGAACCGTGACTTCTGTGTACCGTTCCACCCCTAATATATATATATATATATATATATATATATATATATATATATATATATATATATATATATATATATACACACGATATACTGTATACCATTTGTTGGCAAGACAAGTAGTTTGTTTAGGCATGGGTTGTATGGAATTACAAACCTGCGCACATATTTTCAAAAGCACATAACTATAGAATCAATTCTTAATGCGCATGTGAACGCCGTCAGCGTTAATCACAGGTTCGCGTTTAAAGTCTGATCATTTCGACGGAGGTGAATCAATCAAAGTTAACTTTATCTGGAAATAACATTATTCAAGAACCGCTATAAAGCCAAAACAACCTGTTACCTTAAATTATATGTTTATCTCTGTAAAGCTGCTTTGAAACAATCCATTGTTAAAAGCGCTATATAAATGAAGATGACTTGACTTGTATATATAGCCTATACACCATCAAATCTAATTTTATTAAATATTTACTAAATAATAATTATATAGGACATTAAAACATTAATTAAAAATAAAACTGTGTGTATATACAGTATATATCTATATAATTATACACACATACACATTCACTATTTATTTTACACTATTTATATAATATACTGAAAACATACAAATAAATAAAAAAAGTACACATCCTAAAAAAAACCTACTATAATATAAATTGGCTAATAGTAAAATAACTAAATAAAGCAGAGCTCAGGATTTTATTTATCCTGATCATCTACTCGCAAACGTGAATAAGCGTTTGATGTTTGAACTGTTAGTCAACAGGAGTTTCTCACAGGTGTCTGCAGTGGATCAATGAGCTAGTAACATATCCCAGAGATCAATCTAAGAAGCAGACGTTGCATGATCAGAACAGTTTTCCACATTATGCAGAGCAAACTGACAGATTTTTGATCGCGACAACAGACGGCACAAAAAAAGAAGCTCCCCTGTTCCTCTCCGCATCCCCTTTCATGTCTGGTGAGGTTCTGGTGATCTGGGCATATGGTGCCTGGATCTCCTGTGATGACAAGTGACAGGTTAACAGAGCCGCCCGTGGGGGGGGGGAGAAGTTGGGCTGTGAGTTTGCTAAACACTCCCATCTGTTCATATCCTGAGGCGCTACTGTATCATCTTATGCAGATGAACTTGTGCGGGAGGCACGTTAATGCACATACAGAACAGCGGAGTGAAGAGAGTTCAGCTTCTGCCTGCGAGCAAACATTGTTTCGTGAATTAGATTAATTTTGGGATACATCATACATGTAATCTTGCCAACCCAGATTTACTCATTAACCACAGCTAGGCTGGAGGCTTCCGTGTCTCTAAGGAAAACCAAGGTAGCATCAGTTGTAAAAGTCTTCTCTTCTTTGCAAAAAATCTCTCAAGTCAAAAAGGACCAGATGCCAAAGATCCGACTTTATTAGTCAAGTCAACAAAGCCGAGATGCCAGCTGAACATCTAACAATCTCATTCGCAACGTTCTCTTTTATACAGTTTCTCTCAACCGGTATAACCAATGAGCGTATATTTGGGTATTTCCCAATCTTTTTATTAGCTCATCCTCTTCCGCCTGCAACAATCAATTTCTCATCCAGGGAACATATTAAAAACCATCAAGAAAGTGTACATGATATATACATAAAAAAGAACGGCTCATTTTCATTGAACCACTTAGCAGGTGCAGGCTTGCCCACTGATTGTTTTCTTTGTACCATAAAGTTGCTGAAGTGAAACATACACTGTTATAGAGACCTGAGGCCTTATACTCAGGCCTAATACAAGCCTAAAGTTTCCTGGCTTTATTCATATAATTCCCGGGCTATTCTACAAACATATCTTATATGTCAAATAAAAATATGCTACACTTCTGACTAGCATTATGTTGAACTAGCAGCCTAACAGTTTAAGTAACAGCTCAACCAAGTGAGACTTTCAGTTAGCTTTAGCAACGACGCCAATAACTCATGGTTAAAGAATCCAAAAATGGCCTGAAATCAGAATCAACACTATTTACTTTTCAATACACAATATTAATGTTCTTTGCTAACAAAGTGAAAAAGAGTAGTCATTAAAAGTGCATGTTTGGTCTTTACACTGTGTTGTGTATATCCTCATGACCTTCAATACAGATTAAATCAATTTTCCGTACACAAACAGAAGTCTACAGTGGTTAAATTCAGTTCAGTTAATCCTTGCTAGAGATTTAGGTATTAATGTGGGGGTTTTTTTTTTGAAAGCAGATGTCTTATCCTGTGGAAAATCTAAAAAAAGTCAGATTAGGGGCTTGAGAACATTGAAACACATGTTATTTTACGAACAGCTGATACACAGAGAGCTTGATCTCTATAATCCTATAGTATGTAACTAGATACACGTATTATATTTGCTTTGGCTCTGAGACAAGTGTGAAATAAACCTAAGGAGCTTTTGATCGGAAAGAAACATTTCAAATGAAATCCTCATATCCATGTAAAACTGATGTAATTACTTCACTAAAATACTTTGAGTCATGAGAGGATGATGATGATAATAATAATAATAGTTATTCAGAGGGGTTTTTTTTCTGATTGGGCTGACTAATATCACACACTGACCTGATCGTTTAAGGAGTTTAAAGACGAAGCGCGGCTCTCGGATGAACACAGTCAGAGATGTTGTGGGCTCTGAAGAGGTAATGAGAGCGGATCTCAGAGGCTGTCAGACCACAGTCCCTCATTAGGTGCCAATTAGACATTAACGGCCTGACTTACTGCCATGGAGAGAAGTGGTCTGTCTCTGCCCACCCCTGGTCACCATTCAGACACGTCAAACACACACTGCAGTATGGCTCTGTGTATAACATAATGCTCCTTTTCTTTCTTTAAAATGATTTCTTAAAGGTATTGTAGGTAGGAATTGTATAAAAAAAAAACTTTTTCCAAATTTGTTTAAACTTTCTGTATTTATCAATGCATAATTAAAATGTAAGTACTCTGAAAAAGAAAGTATAAAAATCGAGTGTCTGTAGACCTCTCACGACTGTTTTAAAGACAGCTCATTATTTCCATTCACTCCACCCCCTCCCTTCTGGGCTCCTTCCAAAGCCACGCCTCCAAAACACATGAACGCGCGACTCCGACCGCTGAGCTGAAGACGCATTATTTACCTGAGACGAGCGGAGAGGAAGGAGCGCAGTGCATGTAGTGACATCATGTCAGAATCACATGTAATAAAAAAATCTAACTTTATCATTATGAAGATAAACAAATAAGATGTATTTTACTCACTATCAAGTAGCATATTGATATTGGTAAAGATTAAAATATATATTTATTGATTCGCTAACGAGCTAGTTATCTATAAGGCAAAGCTAAAAATAGGTTGCATGATACACGTTTTTCCATTGCCATCATTTACACTGTGATGAAGATGAATTTCGTGTAACATTCATAACATATAGGCCTATGGTGTTCTGCATGTAAGAGTTTATAATGAAAGCATTGTTGACTCTGATGAGGACTACACTCCAGAGACAAGTACCGCATCGTCAGGTCGAGGACAGATCCGGGGTCGAGGGATTTTTTGTTTAAAAACAAAACAAAGGCGAAAAACCGTGCAGGTAAACTTCCAGGTGAACATGGTAAAAGAGTTAGACAGAGGGTAAATATAATTCTAAGAAAAGTTCCTGGATGCGGATCGGCCTACTATCTGTTAAACATGTATTTAGTTATCTAAAGCAAAATTATGCACAATTCAACACTATAGCTATCATCTTGAGCTAGGCATATATATTATTTATCATCTCTACTACGGCTCGCTAAGTAATGTTATGTTAGCTATATTAGGCAGCTACGTGTGCTAATGACACATGCTTCATGAAAACATAAAGAAAAAAATATGTAGGCAATGATCAAAATACAAAAAGAAAGATTTACCTGTCCAGCAGAAATATAGCCATCCAGGCGTCACTTTTCAGCCCCTTGAGGTCTCTCAGTTCTCGCCATCGCTGGAAAGCCACGCCGATATTTGCATGCGTTTTATTTTGTTGTTTATCCAAAGACTTTTTGTTCATTACCTTTTCTAGTAACGTTACTGTCTTCCTTTTTTTGCCTGGTTTGCCTTCGCGAACTCCATATGTGAATTTTGATTGGTCTTTCTAATCTCTGCCATTGTTTTGCTATTCCTAGGTTCCGTGCCTCTTGAATTCCTCAAATCAAACGGATGCGCGCGCAAGTGGGCAGGTCCTGTGTGGCAAAAGGGTGGTTGCCATGGTTGCGAGAGAGTGACAGTCGCCTAAGCCAATTCTGTGTTTCGTCCCGAATGTAAATAATGAGCTGTGTTTAGTGCAGATTAAACGTTCTAGAGTCACTCGATTTTTATACTCTTTTTATCAGAGTACTTACATTTTAATTATGCATTGATATATACAGAAAGTTTAAACAAATTTGGAAAAAAGTTTTTATAAAATTCCTACCTACAATACCTTTAATTCTAAAACACAAACCTAATTTACTACAACATATTCAATGAAGTGCAAAGGGAATATAAAATATGCAACTATCACCACAGATGAAACCTTAATGCAACATCCAATCAATTGCAGCAACAAATTCAAGATTCTCCTCTACGTCACAGCAGACAGATTCTCCCGGAGCACACTTGTCTAAACCACTTCAGCTCAGCGGAGAATCCTGACAGGTCACCAAAAAAACTAATATTTGCTCTTAAGCTTCTGGCCGCTTTGATTCATTTGTTTTCGCCTCTGCGTTAATTCTGTTCATCTCCATATGCCAGGCAGATTACCGCACACCAACAGATCTGCTGTCTGGATGTGGATGCTTTAATTATTCCGCGTGGCCCCTGTCTGTGTGGCCCTGGATTGCGTCCCAGGGGTCCATTTTTCAACCTACTTATCAGACAAGTGGCATCACCATCACAGAAGGGAAACTTTACACAGTGCCATCTTTATCTACAGTCCAAAGAAAGAGCAAAGATAAAAACAAAAGTTCTTATTTTTTATTGCTGTAGATTGAAAAGATTTTAAAATGAAAAAGAGGCATTCTGTTATTTAAGACAATGATTTCAATTATTTTCTCATTGCCGTAATGCAAAAACATAAAAAATGCACAAAACTTTAAACTATATTTATTTTTAATGTATAATATAATAGTTGTATACACATAGTATAATACATCAGGGAAACAACATGTAATATTTAACTTATGTATGCATGTGTATATATATATATATATATATATATATATATATATATATATATATATATATATAGGCCTATACTGTATACATATATATATACATATAATTATCAATTATTTTTATTTATAATTATATCATTATTATGATACACATAAACACAAACTTGATTACTTGGCCCTATGCAATTAAAACATGACCAAAAAATTAACTACTCCAAGGGAATTTCTGATAACACTTTACAATAAGGTTTCATTAGCTAAATTTGTTCACATGGACTAATAATGAAAAGCACTTCTACTGCATTTATTAATCTTTGTTGATATTAATTTCAACATTTACTAATACATAATTAAAATCAAAAGTTGTATTAGTTAAAGTTGGTTACACTGTAAAGTAACATGAACAAACAACGAACAGCTGTATTTTTTATGAACTAATGTTAACAAAGATTAACAAATACAGTAACAAATGTATTGCTCATGGTTAGTTAATGTTAGTTAATACATTAACTAATGTTAACGAATAAAACCTTATTGTAAAGTGTAACATAATTTATATTAAAACGAGGAGAGTCATCATCATAAGAATAAGTAATAAGAATGTTAAAAAAAAACTCTAAATAAAATTTCCAGACACATTACATTAATGAGAATTTGGGGGGTAATGTTCACTGTAAAAAATTGGTTTCATGATTTGTTGTCACAACTTTTTTTCTTTTGTCAAATCAAATAAGATAATTAATGTGGTTCAGATAACATACTATTTTGAGTTTCTGTTGAATAAACCAATCACCTTCTTTGTATTATCTCAAAACGCAATGGCCCTACTTCTCTGTACACAACCTTGTTGATGCAATGTCATCTCTTTTACTCTAAATCTTACATCTCAAGGGTCAGCATGTTGAGGTCACCCCTCCCCCAACCACCCTACTTCCACTCATCTGTCCATCTAATCTGCTGAGACCCATCTGCTCAATGCACCCCACACAGAAGACCAGGCAAAAATGAGCAGAGACAACAGCAACACAAGATGTTTGACGTGTGTGCCCATCACTCACCAGTGTTTGTCCAGTGTCTAGATGCTGACTCGCTCAAACCCTTACTTGAACGACAGGTGCAAAGTCACAGCACAATTTATACGTCACAACTAAGACAAAAAAGATACATGCAGACCGACAGACAGACAGACTGACAGATAGTCAGATAGACAGACAGACAGACAGACAGACAGACAGACAGACAGACAGACAGACAGACAGACAGACAGATAGATAGATAGATAAGATATATAAGATAGATAGATAGATATTGATTACATAGGAATACTAGATAGCCAGACGGCATACCTGTCCATGCTATTATTATCCCGGAAAATAATATAGAACTCACAGGTGGTTTAATTCGTGCAATAGACGCAATGTTTATTGTTCTTTCTTTTTTTTTTTCTTTTTTTTTTTATCTATGTAAAGCACTTTGAATTACCATTGTGTATGAAATGTGCTATATAAATAAACTTGCCTTGCCTTGCCTTGCCTAGACACACATCGTCTCAAAAATTACTTGCGCCAAAGCTTTAAAATGAATTCTCAGATGTCATCAATTATAAATCCAGGTTCAGATGAGAATGCATTTATACATTTTAACACATTTTAACAAGTGCGGCATCTGGGGTTAGTCATTCATAAATAATTCACCGTATGTTCACAATATTCATATCAGGAGTCATTTCTGTGGAAAGAAACTGGTGTCTGGTGCCTCTGGCTAAAGCCACATTGCAAAAAATGTTTGTTTGCCAGTAAATATATTTTATTACTACTATATATATATATATATATATATATATATATATATATATATATATATATATATATATATATATATATATATATATATTTATATATATTTATTTATATATATTTATTTATTTTTTATTTTTATTTATTTTTAATTTTTAAGTTTAGTTCAATTTTAAAATTGTGTAAAATGTAATATTGTTTTCAGAGAATATCATTTTAATTTGTCTTACCTCATTGGTAATTTCTTTCTTCGTAAACACAAAATTAGGTAGCTTTATGTTTAAATCAAGAATTTAAAGAAAAATAATTGCAGTGCGGTGTATATCATCTGTGAACGCATAGAGAAACAGCAATACATCTATTGCAACCATATCATAGTTTTATGCACGTCTGTCTGTTAGAATGTCAATATTAAACAATAAATCTATCCTTTTTCCCAAAAAAAATATTCGTTCAGCAGTGTAAATGAACAGCTTTGTCTTGACTTAAACTTGACTGCGCAGTCATACAGAAAATGGCTGCTCACGGTCACATGATTTGGCCTCCATTTAGCAGCTGCACTAGCGGCAAAGCTTTACAGCGGGAGGAAGAGAGATAGCAGGCCTGAAACCTCAGAGTGCAATAGAAAGGATGAAACATACTTACAAACAGAGTGAGTAATAACTGTTAAGAGAACAGGGCTTATCTTCTCCGCACAGATAATATGAAGCTCTCAATTAGATGAAACGCAACTCCCCCCTCTCCCCTTTCAGTTATTTTGTTCAATTTCTCCAGGCAATTTACTAAAAAAAAAGGCGCAGGAGATTTCACTGGCTACAAATAGAAGAGGCATGCAATGTTTCAGCCAATCATTTACCTGCGTAGCTAGCAGCGGAGAACCCTAGCAACAACACTCTATTTATTGAGGACTACGGAAGTTTTATCCTCATCGCAAAATACAGTTCTGTCTTATGCTAATTGTAATTTTGTAATGATTTTTATTTTTTGTGTTTGCCTGAAAGCAGACAGTAAACCCTCCTTGATATTGACTAGGCTAATACAACACCTAAAACCATCCTAAGGTATGTTATCAAGTCCACATATAGTAAAACAATAATTTTAAAAACTCAGAACTAGCTCTATAGGACATCAAATAGTTGAGTGAACTTATTCATAAATCAGTAAGTAAACATCAAACGTGAACAGAGTTATATCCAATATCAACAACAACTCCTTGTAGCTGTTAGCTGCTAGCTTTGTTTGTTTCAAATAGCATTGTGCAGTCTTGCAATGCAAACAACCTTGAGCGTTTTACTCTTCCTTTACCGAGCCTTTCACCCTCTTCTCCTATTCACGAACATTTCAAAGATTATCATGAAAGCTCCTGCCAGGTTTTTCCCCTTTTCTCTCGGTAAACAATAGCAGGGAAGCAGTGTGTAAGGGGGCTGTGGTCATGAGCACAATGAACGCTGAACAAACGTCGCCTCCATTCAAACACACGTCGCCTCCATTCAAACACACTGCAGCAGCTGTCCGCCGACGATAAGGGCTCATGGACACGGTCCTCAAGAGTGATTAGCTGTTGCTGTGGGGAAACCGATTTGCAGATGCAGGATACAGAACAAGGAGTCAAAGGTCAAATGAAGATTATAACATCATCATAATTAGCCAGATTGGGGGACAACGAACTTTTACATTCCAATTTAAGTCTTTAGGGAAACTAATGTTATTTTTATGATGCGTTTTCTAAGCTGGATATGATCCAGTCTGAGGCTGAGGTTTAATCATTAGGTGGGAAGAACTGTAATGAACACCATCATATGATATGAGCAATTTAATTGATTCTGAAATCAGAAACTGGATTCAGTATAATATCTTTCAATAGACCAAGAATAAACTGACTACATAGGGTGGGACATGATTTTATCCATTGCAAATTGATTTAAAAATGGAGCCTTGTCATGAGAGGTTTAAAAATTCAAACAGGCAAAAAGGCAAAAAAATTGTGGGTTGATTCCACCAAAGAGTGTAAACAGTGCTGCTCTAAAACATTGCCTTGTTTAAGAATGTTTGGGAAACTTTCATTGCCAAATCACACTTACCCCCAGTTTCACAGACAAGGCTTAAACCTAGTCCCAGACTAAAATGCATGTTTGAGCTTTTTTAACTTTTTTAACTTTTGAGCTTTTTTTTTTCAATTTTAACTGAAAGCAACTTACACTGATATATATTAAAATATGTCAGTGCCATTGTTTTATCTCAAGATGCACAACAGCAATGTTTTTTTTCTAAGGTAGATTTATAATTGAACTAAGGCCTAATCCTAGCTAAATCTTAACCTTTAAGAAAGTTAACAGTGTCCATTTTTACATTGACTTTAAAAATCACCATCATGGGCTGATCGCATTTTATGAAGCCCCATTTCTGAAACAACAAAGACTTTCATCAGTTCACTGATCAGAAATATTTCAACAATCAGTATTAACATAATTTACCTTTAAGAATCAATAAATGATACCAAACTCCTTAAAATCACTCTAACCTGATGCCTGAGAAAACCAGTGAGCCTTGAGAACATTTACTATGCAAAAGCACACATGAATCTCTCCCTCTGTGTACCCATAATTCTCTCTGGTACCCGCAGAATGATTAATGCACACCAATATTGATTTTCTTCTTCTCCTTTTCAGAGTATCCCTTTTATTTATCCGACTTCGCTTGTCTCTGTCAGAGTGGAAAAGGCATAGGGATTCAGAGAGGGTTGGGAATTCTGCTCACTGAGCACTGATGTACAGAAAAGGTTTTAAAACAGTTTGGCTAAAGAGGCACCATCCCAGAGCCACTTTCTCTCTGGTTTGCCTGTTTACACATGCTGTCCTTGGTGGGCTGGTTGACCCATTTTTCTCCAGATAACAATACTTCAACCAATCACAGGGAAAACTGAGGACAAGAGCCCCCAATCCTGCCTGTCATCCACAGAAACATCGACTGCAGAGGCGAGAGCTCAGCCTCACCCAGCTTGGAGGAAAAAAGCCGCAGTGGGACCAGTTAAAAACATAAGCACTCCTATCCCATTGTTTTGAATGCCATTCAACCTTTTTCTTTCATTTTCAAGCATGGAAATGTTTTAACTATACAGGGTCAGATTTGTGTTCTCCTTTTCATAATTGTCAAAATGTAGGAATGTATTGATTGCTCTCGGCCCCACCGGCTAAACGATCTTGAAATATTGAGCATTTATGGGTATTTATGAAGCAGATTAGCGCTAATGAATCTATTCGTTACTGCTGGGCCTTGTTAGATTCAGTCCATTAAATGGGTGCTGGGTTAAATGTGTGCTTTGCCCCCTGATGGGCGCCAAATGTGGTTTTCAGAGAATGGTCAGCTTGCTGCTCAATGGTTTTCAAAATGTCAACACCACAACGGGAAAACATGGAAAGAACATTCTCCAGAATGCCACCAGCTTCGGTTGACGCACAGCAAGCCTGAGGTGTGATTTGCTCACTCGGAAAGAAATGGCAAAACTGGCAGTTTTTACGGCATTTATTCTCCATCAATACGTGTAAGCTTCTCCGAGTGAGTAGATAGAATGTATTTTCATATTTTCGCCAAATCTGTCTGCACTGAAATGCATTTGTTCACTGCGGAATATGAGCAAGGTTGAATGAGAAAGAGGGGGAAAAACGTAATAAAAAAGGGTCTGTCTCACTGGTGCTCTCTCTCTCTCTTTAGTGGTTGTTCTGTCCAGAGGTCTCAGTGCGAGGCATGTGTGCGGAATGCTAAGGACTCTCTAAAGTGCCTGTAGCGGTTTGTTCTGTGGCTCACCACTGCATAACACAGCCGCCTGCATCCAGATCTACCCACAATCCCCTGCGGCTAAAACACCTGAGCAATAGCAAATAATACTAAATATACTTCAGCCGTAAAACCTCAGTTAGAAGCTAAGGCAATGATCACTATTACTATTGCCAATACTTTGCACTAAAGGAACTGAATGTATTGTTTTGACTGTACTAAAGCCTGTACTATATAAATACCATACTTTATTTTCAGAGTTTTAGGAAACATGTCAAGTTTACATATGTTTCTCCGAAAACAAACAAACAATGCTACAGCCAGTTATTCTAATCAGAAATGTGTGTTCCGAGTCGGAATGTCTGTTTTTGTTTTGGTCTATGTGATCCCACCCACTGCCAATTTACTCAATAGTATTCCGACACTCTAGCCAGTTGGCAGAAAACAGTGTATTGCAATCATGAATGAATGAATAAAGCATTTATATAGCGCTTTCGTACTACTGTACACCCAAAGCGCTTTACATTCATATCAGGGGTTCTCATGAAAGCCAGCAAACGAACTGGGTCAGAGATCACAGATTTGACCCGACCTAAAAGGCCTTGGCATCTATCTAAAAAGCTCTATGACCAGAGGCATATTAAAACGTGGATAAATCAACTCATCAACTTACAGTGTAAGGCTTGTCACCTTCCATTGTCAATTGTGCTCGTTCCTGTTGTGTGTCCTCAATCTGGCAATCCGCGTGAGCGTCGAGTCTGAGGAAAACGTGGTGGGGGAAACAACTCTCTCCAATATTTTGAATTTGGTCTGCAGTACCAATTTCAACCACTAGCTGTTATCATTACATACTGTACCTTTAATGGGGGTTTACAGCCGTAATTCCTCTCACAGTTTTTATACTATGGACGTATAGACCTCAGATCTTCTGACTTATTAAAAATAAGAGGGCTAATGGTTTTCTAAGCGGACAGACTTGCAGTGTTCACTTTGCACATAATAAAATGGCAGACATATCATCCATCTACATTGAAAGAAGAACCGAGCAATATTTAAAAACTGGAACTCTAACAGTTGAAAACAAAAACTTTTCATTACTTGATGGAGTCCAAATGCACCAGACTGAAATACAGATAGAAATGAATATTTTATAACAAAAAAGTAAAGCTTTATTCTTATGAGGTCACTTAGAAAACTTATTTATTTATAGCATATATCGAAGAAGAATAGGTTTTAGAAAATTTTAGAGGGGCCATCAGCAAAAGTACAGTACATCATGCGCACACACACACACTCCAACAAAATGCCCTCATAAGCCTCTGTGGAAAGGTGAAAGTGTTCCACACGCAGTGAACTGTGTTTAAACTGTGTTTGTTTGCAGGAATATTGCTTTACGTATAAAATATTTAGCATGGAAAACACGCACAGACAAGCGCAAAGCTAATGTTTTGTGACAGCCGCTATTAAATGAAAGACATCTGTCAGATTCATTGCACATTTTCTCTTTTCTATGTTAAAACAGACCCATCTTGGGCTCCGACGTTCATATAGGAATATAATGTGCACATAAATTGAGATTGAGCATAAGACGTGAGATGTTTGAAGAATTGAAAGACTGCAGGCGAACATTTGTCACATTACTCCCTAAAGATGAATAAAAGATTCATATATCTCACTGGTATCTTTTACCCATACAGAAAAATGCTACACATCTAAACGACTTTTGATTCTTTATTGAATTTGCTAAATGCCCCATAAAACGAGCCGACAGCCCTGAGGGAAGGAAACAGTTGTGTAGACAAGTGTTCCATTTAGCTGATACGGATTTTCAAAACCGCGCTGCGTCTGGAAGGGAAGTAGGTCAGTACAGTGAATCTCGGTGACACGACTGCCACCGTCCACTTCTTCAGGATTAGACAGCCATGAGCCGAGAGAGGAGCTCTTTATAAGAGCGTTACTGTGACAGCATGCCAAGTTAGAGACTAATAAATCTCACGTTGTCACCAACAGGACAAGAAATTACTTAAAGATGTGGATGTGTTTTCAAGAGCAGGCTTGAGGTTGTTAAACTGATGGGAAACCAAAAAAAAAAAAGCGAGGGCTCAGGACTGTAATTGGCTGAAACTTGCTTAGGAACATCAAAACTGCACTTAGAGATGCCTGTATGTATTTTTAAATCACAGGAATAGTTCACCTCAAAATGTTGTCCTTTACTTATCTTCATGTTGCAAATCTGTTGAACTATTTTGAAGTGAACGTTTGAAAAATGTCCTGGTCAGTATGTTGAAAGTGATTGACAACTAGATCTGTCAAAGTTCAAAAAAGCACCATGAAAGTATCATAAAAGGTTAAATGACTCATGCACTATACTCATGAATGCACCACAATAACTCTGGGAATGTAGCTCTCAAATCAAATATGGAAGCATTGACGTCAATGACATTTGTGTCCCCATTCACTTTCATTATATAGAAACAAGCGGACACAGAGGCAAACCACTTTGGAACAGCATAAGATGACACTGGTGAACTATTCCTTTAAAGTAAGATAACACAGCATCCTGACATGTATCCAGTGTCCTACCTGAGACGAGTGGTACGGTGTCTCTCTCCCATGACACAACAGTGATGTAGTTCTCCACTGAGGAAGGAATAATGCACTTGAAGACCGCTACGCTGCCTCTCATCGCGGTGTGGTCCGCCACACGGACCGTATAGGGCTCTCGTAAAACTAGAGAGAAAGAGCTTGTGTCATTGGTTAAAAAAAAACACACTGATAAAATATGCAAAAATCCTTAAATCTGAAATGTTTCTTTCTTCTAGATTAATATGCAGAGGCAATTAGTCTTTTACTTAAATGTAAAAAGTTAAACACCATGGTATTATCAAAACATTGGTCTTTTTGTATGAGAATCCAACCAGCCCAACATAGCAACAGTGTCTCAGCCAATGGCGTGAGTTTAGGGCAGGACTATCTGTTTGTCTGACCAATAACAGATGGGGAGAGGGAAACCTGTTTGAAAACAGACATTATTTTTGCTATTCCGTTTATTATCAGTAGCATTGCAGAAATTACACATTTGGCCTTAAAAACAAGATACTGCAAAGTTTCCAAAGAGGAAAATTATTTGTAAAAAAAAAAACAAAAAAAAAAACGAGTAAATTCTACATTAGTACTCCATTCAAGCTTGTGGAAATTAAAGCGTAAATATCAACGTAATACAATTAAGTATGAGTAAAACCTACTCAACCTTTCTGATACTGGTGTTACCATCGTGCACTGGGGCATGAATAATTGATAAGGTTGATTTTTTGCTTCAACTAAATTACTCAACAAACTTTTACTGGCCAAGTTAAAGTTACTTATTTTCTTTGATCATTTTAATTAACTTAATTAAGTAGAGTTTACTTAAAGGAATAGTTCACCCAAAAATGGGTGTCAAATGTCATCATTAGTCTTCATCAACTGTTTGGTTACTGACATTCTTCAAAATAGCTTCTTTCGTTTTCAGCAGAAGAAAGAAATTCATACAGGTTTGGAACAATTTGAGGGTGATTGAATGATGACAGAATTTTTATTTTTGGGTGAACTATCCCTTTAATTCCATATGTGAAATTTACTTTAAAAAATCTGCATGCAAAAACTATATAAACATTTTAAGCATTGATTAATTGTATTGTTTTATGAGCAATGATTTGCTACAAGCTAGTTACAGGGACATTCTGATTCTAAAGATAATTTGATTGGACAAAAATGTGTGTGGTACAGGATGAGTCATCACTATTTTTAGTCCATTTTCCCAGAAAAGACTGTAAATTTCAAATGTGTATATCAGCTAAAAGAATAAGTTTTGTCAACATTTAGGAGTACACTGGCATATAGATTAGCCTCAAAGCAAATCTACTCTACTCTACTCTACTCAAATCTCATCTACTAAAATCCACAATCCCTTCACATATTTTTGTGTCTTTAAAACATTTGCAACAATCTATATTATCTTTAAACACTCACCGGCCTTAATATGAACATCTTGGCTTCTAATTTTCCCTGAAGGATTTTCCGCTGTGCAATAGTAAGTGTTGTCATGGATCACTTTGCTAAAGCTGGACGGAGGAAAGTGGAAGATCTGGAGAGTGCCGTTTGGGTGGACATGGCGGATCCCTGGGACGTTGTAGCTCTCCTCGCCTGTGGCCAGATACCAGCGCAGGGTAGCAGGCGGCACCGCTGCTGCAGGACAGGGAACCAGAGTCCCCGTGGTGCTGGCGAACACTACCTCTTGCAGAGATGCATTGACAAAATACAAGCTGGAATGTAGGTCTTCACTGAGAACTGCAGGAGACAATAGAGGACATGCGGTTAGTGTCTGAACTGTTCATGCAGTCTGAACCATTTTTAGAGTTAATCAGAACACAAGGTTCTTACTCTCTGTTTGAAAGTAACAGCTTGTTTGTCACCAGGGACGCATTACTTTAACAGCTCATAAATATATTAAAACAGTTAGTCTTGGCACTTTTTAGTCACTATGGTCCATTAGATTCAAGATTCAGAGTCATGCTTGCAAAGACAAAAACCTCTCCGATTTGGAGCACAAATACACTCAAGTAAATTTCAGGTAACTCTAAACAGAACGCTTACTGACCAAGTCTTAAAGGGATAGTTCACCCAAAAATGAAAATTCTGTCACCATTTACTCACCCTCAAGGAACAACTTGAGGGTGAGTAAATGATGTCAACATTTTCATTTTTGGATGAACTATCCCTTTAAATCTTTATAACGGAAATAGGCCAAATTGAGCTAAATAACAGCTTAGTGAGCAATTTCTCCACTGGGGCTTTTAAAAGAGGAAGATTTAATTTAGAGAATGAGTGCTGAACCTTGTTTCAATGAAACTATATAATTTTTCATATGTTTTAACACATTCATTTATTATATTTTTAATGGCCATTGCTTTGGCGATACAGCAACACAGTTATGCCAATAAAGCCCTAATGGATTTGAATTGATTTGTTCACATATAACTTATTCTTATATAACAGACGGACATACTGGGAACAAAACACAATTTCAGTGCCCTGTGGTATTTTATAGATAATGGAGCTCATTTTAAGGCCACGGAAAAGCTACTATTGTCCAAAAGCACATAAAAATAAAATATTTATACCCATACTCTAGCTAGTTGATTCCCTAAGATGAAAAACACAGATGAATGGAAATAGATGGAATAAGGGAATCAGCAGGCAAACACAAACAAACAAACAAACAAACAAACAAACAAACAAACAAACGAAAAGCACATTTCTTATCCATTTGACTTTAGTTGTGGTCAAAAATCCACTTGCTTGAAAAACAGGTACAAAGTTTCTGCACAATTCGTCAACGTTGCAACATCCCTTTCAGCAAGGTTTTATTTAAAACAAAGAGAGACGCATATCAAACTTAACATTTCATATCTATTATCTAGCGTTAAGCGTATATCTTTCTCTTTTTTTCAGCATTTAAAAAGCCTAAACGTATTTATAATCCAACACTGTGTACATCTTTCTTTTTGTACACAAAACATTAAAACCCACTAAGGTCTATTGATAATCCAGAGCAAAGCACCAGTGTAAGATCAAAAGAACTTCGGATCTTAAGAACAATCATTAAATATTAAAATACTTTATGTCAATACTGAGAATCTACAGATACATGGCAACATTTTAACAGATATTAGTAATATTTTAGTAGGCCTATTTTTGATATATCTATATTTATTATATAGCTTTCTATATAGGCGTATCTTCTCATTTAAAAAATATATATATTTTCAGAATATGCTGCTTTGGCAAAAATATTTCCACTTTAAGAAGCCATTAGATACTAAATAAAGAAGACAGCAGCTGTTATCCAGACATGATTCATCTGATTCAGCACCACAGACATCAGGATTCAAGCACTGATGGACTCTTCATCCTTAAAAATCTGCATGGTCAGCGTCTGTCAATCTGATTCAAATTCAGATTGAAACCCACATGCTTCGCGACGCAGTCAGAATCGTTCTGCTCTCTATTATCTAAACGATAGAAACGGCCAGACACGACTCTTCAAATATGAATTGAATGAATTTATAATTAATCTGGCTTTTTTTGAAAGTGCTTCAGGCTGTTTGATTAACAGCGATTCTTATCGGCCTGAAATAACGGACAGAGCGCTTTCTTTGTCACTGCTTGTTCCTGTCTTTCAGAGCCGATCATTGTAAATTCCCGCTGAGAGGATCTCTAGCGCGCTGTCCCTCTGTGGTCCCGTCTGGGCTTGACTCAGGGTGATATTTATGGGGTGAGCATGTGACAGCTCAAGGGCAGAGACCATTTTAAAGTCAAGCTGATCTAAGGGCATGGTGGTCAGGCAAGCGTGCATTTTGCTATGAGATTAAGATGAAGGTCTGGGTAACATTTAACAGTGGATCCCCCCCCCCCCCCCAAACTCTACTTTAAAGGGATAGTTCACCCAAAGATGAAAAATTCTGTCATTAATTACTCACCCTCATGTCGTTTAAAACCTGTAAGACTTTCGTTAATCTTCGGAACACAAATGAAGATCTTTTGAATGAAATCTGAGAGTTTTCTGTCCTTCCATTGACAGTTCAACCCTCAGAAAGATAGTAAAGACATCATTAAAGTAATGTGACTCCAATAGTTTAACCTCAATTTTATGAAGTGACTCGAGGGCTTTTTGTTGTTGTTGTTGCGCAAACCACCCCCCTCCCCCCACACACAATTTACCACTTTATTTACGAAATATTAATCTCAAACATGTGTTCACGCAACGTCTGCTCTCGCGTCAACACAACACGCATGCGTAGTGCTGCACTCGTGAACACGTTGGAGATTAATATTTTGTAAATAAAGTGGTAAATTGTGTTTTATTTTGTGCAAACAAAGCACTTCATAAAATTGAGGTTAAACCACTGCAGTCACATGGATTACTTTATGTCTATACTATCTTTCTGGGCTTTGAAAGTGGTAGTTGCGTATAGCTGTCAATCTCAGAATTCATTCAAAAGATCTTCATTTGTGTTCCTAAGATGAACAAAAGTCTTATGGGTTTGGAATGACATGAGGATGAGTAATTAATGACAGAATTTTAATTAATGACAGAATTTTAATTTTTGGGTGAACCATCCCTTTAAATTTTTTATGCAGGTCAAATAAGACATGTCTACATTTTATATTAACAATGAGTTCTATATATTTGATCAGTCTTGAGTAGTTTCAAACATGTTAAAATTATTAAACACACACACACACAGAGGTGGTTGAGGAGAGACCCCCTGATATGACGTAGTACATGTAAGCGCCTCATTCATTGATGAACCCACAAATGAGACAAAAGCTAGTCAAAACTTAAAAAAATTATAGCGATAAAAATAAGTATTTTACTTATTACTTAAAATTACTCCCTCTTTTTGCTGAGTAAAATAAGATCAGATTAAAAGAAAAACATTTTTTAGTTACTAAAGAAAAGAAGAAAACAAAAAGAAATGAGTTATATATGAGTGTGACAGGTCTGACTGGGCGTCTAATGAGGAGCATTTGAGCAGAATGACAGTAGCATTTAGGATGAGCAGAAATATGGGTTTGTCTTTTGAAAACACATTAACATTTGACCACTGATAGTGTGTAACCAGCCATCACGAGACTCTTTTCAAAACTAGCCAGGCGATTTATTTAAGTGATGTGATGTGCGATCAATATTTACCCTGCAAACCGCATGGGCACCTCTGGTACTAACCCTTACAAACCTGAGATAGGACTGTTTGTGTTCAAAATGATCAGGACAGACACATTAAACCCTTACAAAAAGTTGTAACTGTACACTAATGGAATAAATTTGCCTAATTGAAATATTTTTTGGAAGCTTTGAAAAAATGTCATGATAAATTGCTTATGTATCAATGCTAAACTGGTCTAAAAACATGTTAAACATGGTAATGCCATTATACGTTTTCATAAGTGAAATAGCCCCAGACCATTCCAAAACGACATGATTTCAATATTTCAATCATGAATTGAGCACATATATAATTCTCAAAAATAAACAAATGTCCAAAATCACATACCATTGTGCCAAGTTTACAGATTTATACCCTGAATAACCTGGTGCTAAATCGGCAAATTGGATAAAATCCAATGTATTTTTCAATGATTTGAGTATTTTTATGATGAACTGCTCATGTATAATTCAGAAAAATAAATATAAAAAACATGGCACTCCATGGAACTTTAAAAAAAATAGAACATAGTAATAACATGGATGGTTTTTGGATGATTTAAATATTTTCATGATTAATTCATAAAAAATAAACATATATGTTGCCTCTGTGCAGGTTTTACAGGACCCGTTTTCTAAATCAATTATTTTGGGGATAATTCATCGATTTTCATGATGAATTGCTTGTGCATAACTCGCTTGTGCAACAATAAACAAACATTATGTTGGAATGTCTTAAAGCAGTGCAAAGTATAAAATCAGTATCTCTCTGAGGATGAAATCTTGGCCCTGGTGTGGGTGGATGGGTCACTGTGTTGGCTGCAGGCCCACCGTGTCTGCGCTGATGTCTGTGCAGCAAACAGGAGGGTTCCTCCCCGCGGGCTGCGGAAACTTGACGGGCTCGAGGTAATTAAGGCAGCGGCGTGCGGAAAGCCAGAGAGTGCAGGGGGAGCCCGGAACAGCAGTCGGGATAGTCAGAATTCCTGTCCCTGCCCCAGGGCTACAGCGGGCCTGGCGTCAGGGAGCTGTAGCGGAGCACCGCAATTTAACCAGTGTGCAATTTGCTCTCATGAATATTAAGCACAGCCCAGGCGTGTCTGGGTTAATGGACCCCCACTCACTGCCAATATGTAAAGCCGAAGAAATCCCCCAGATGCCAAAAGGGGTGAGAGCGTGAGCAGCACAAGTCCCACAGGAAAAGTCAAGTTTCTGTGTGTGTGTGTGTGTTTTTTTTTTTTTTTTTCATCTCTTAAGTGAGATGATTTGAATATCATCTGAATAATGTCAGAGCAAACGTTCGTTTAGAGCCTCCCTGGTGGTGAGAATGAGATCAAACGGCCTCCGTGGATCTACATCAATTACGAGAGCCGCCGCCGCTGATGTCTGAATCTAGCGCCGCTGACTCGGAGGATGAGGAAACATGAGATGAGCTGAACCTGTCTCGGCTGCTCACGCTGGGCTCCCAGAGACACGTGCAATACAGCAACTCATTGAGATTGACAAAACTATGCATGTGTACTTATTTAAGCAACAGATCTAATTATTGATTTATTGACAAAACTTGAAAAATATTCTAATATTTCAGCCACTCTACTTAAAAATTTAACATTTAATTTAATGTGTAACTTGTTTCTTTGTAATTATTTGTAAAAATGTACTTGTCATTTCTGGGTGAAAATTGTTTCAAAATAAACTCTACAAAAAAATAAAAAAATCTTCACGGTATATCAGGGGGAGAATCTTTTGCACCTCACAACTCGATTCTTGAGGTCACGATTGGATTAAAAGTCTGTTCTCGATTTTTAATCAAATTTAAATTCGATATATGCATAGCTTTTATTTTAGTTTACCGTTTTGTGTTACTTTCCCTACTTGACTGCGGTAGACAGTTTAATAGGTCTTGAAAAAAAAAAATCCACTGAATTAAATGTGGTCAAAGTCAACACAATATTATAAAACAAATGCCATTTAGGCTGACTGCAATCATTACACACATGACTGGCAGTCTTCTGTAATAAAACAATTTCATTTCATTTGTGTTATTAAAAATAGGAACAAAGAGGCAAATACAAACAATAGGGCAAATAAAATAGAAAAATATACTAATTAAATAAACTAAGTTTATGAGGTACAGTAGCCTATATGTTTACTTAACATGTAAGCTAGTAAGATATAATACAAAATTTGAATGATCAAATGTAAAAATAAGACACTGTATAGTCTATTAAATATAAATTGATTCATATTAAAGATACAACAGTGAATCAGTCAAAAGCAGTGAGTGATTTTTTAATTTAAATGAATGAAACAGACGGCTGCAGTTTATGAGGCTGCCGTCCCTTTAAGAATCAATGCACGGATCTAAAAGACTGTTACACATCTGTTTTGTTTACGTTCGTTTAGGTCATAACAGACTGTGTTTACATGAAAACTTCACACAATGTGCATTTGTGTGTGTGTGTTTGACCATGCAAGCGCAATAAGCATTTGAAAGATAACTGAATACGGGATCACATGGATCTGAGATATTGTGATTAATAACAAACGTGTCAAAAAATGTAAGTAGTACTGCGAAGTTAAAGAGGTGTAACACTTTAGAAAATAGATTTTTGACATTTGTGAATCGGTAGAAGATAGAATCATGATTCATATGTGAATCGATTTTTCCTCCTGTATATTTAAGCTTTTAGTCAATTTGCATTTAATATATACCGTCTTTCTCTTCAGGGAAAACAGTGCAAAAATACTGATGACTCATCCTGCACTAGTAGATTTTTGTTCAATCAAATTCTATCTATAATGTCCCTCCCCCTAATACCACATGCAACTGACTAGAAAGTAATTATGATTTCTGGTAAAGCCTATTGGCTCTTTATTTGTAATTTTCAGCATCACCCAAAACCCGCCTTCCAAAAATGGCAGCCAATGAAATGTCAGCAAATTTGACCACATGGAAGGCCAAGAGCCTTTTCCAAATAGCTAAAAGGTTGTAGGGCTTCCTCTGAATAATGTTGTTTATAGAGTATCAGGCTTGCTCAGGACACGTATTTCCTTGTGTTTATCACATTACACACACACACACACACACCAAAACAAAGAGCAGCTCCACAGTGAGGACTCACGCGGTCTTTTTCGGTCAGATACATTCCCCATGGGAGCATCAGTGGTGAAAAAAACAAAAAAAACAAAACAAAGATAGGGTAATTATCGTTTCCACAATTTCCACTCTACAGATGATAGGAGATTTTGGACAACCAAAATAAATGAAGCCCAAGAAAAAAAAGCCAGATCTGAATTATGATAGACAAAGATAGTGATTTTGGCCTTTTTTTAACAAAATCAGATGCTGCTAGCATTGTCAATTTTTTGTCGTTTTTTCAATTGACTAAATAAATCATGTAAATATATAAAAAGTTTTATTTAAACAATTTCAGTATATATGTATACTGAATTGTATGTTAATTACACACATACATGAGCAAATACTGTACATCTGGCTCTTAAGATATTGATATCAACCACTGAAAAAAAATCAGTCTTAGTTGACCACTAGTCTGAATACTTCCAGTAAGTCTGTATTGTTTGGTTTTGTTAAGCAGCTCACAGTATCCCGATGTCTCAGTTTCTGCCCTCTTCTAAACATGTGCCTGTGCTAATATTTGGGTGTGAGTCTCAGGTCAGCTCCTCTCCTCACTGGCTGCATGGCAGAAAGCTCGCGCCCTTGCGCACTGACGCAGCCAAGCAGATGTAAATGTATTCAGAGCATTTAGTGCTCAGGATTAATCGAATTATAATTTAATCATCTGATCAAACAGCAATTAGCATAATCACTTCTGGGGACGGGCCGATAGAGAACGCAGTGGAAACAGAACAGACCTGAGGCGAGAGCAGCTTCAATGAGACATTTGCTGGGATCTCTGTAAATGTTACACATTTCTGGGTGTTGAAATTCTGCCCAGTTCTTTTTTTTTTTTCATCTGCTCTGCTACATGGACACATTCAGTGGTCAAACAGACTTTGTTAACTCATGGACAAAAATCAAGGATGTAACCACATATGCAGGACTGCGGGGGACCAGATTTAACCCATTTTCTCCCTCATTCTTACTGTCAAACAAAATAGGTGTTAAATAGATTTTTCCTTAAAAGAATGCTCTGAAGGGAATCATAAAAACAGTTTTGTGAGGGCAAAAAAAAAAACAGATATTGAGGAGGAAACATCACCTACAATATTCAGATTAGAATTCCATAAACCCTAGTTGATTGTTAATATGAATATTTGAGATGCCATTATGATTCAATACATATTGTATTTAGGTTAAAATTATATTTATAATCCAGCAGGTATAAATGGGTAAAACTTTATTTGGCAACTAAATTAAATTCAACCAGTATTATTCCTTATAAATAATATGACTGAAAATCACATTACCTTAAGGTCTCCTTAAGGTATTAACATGCATAAATGCATACATTATTTAAAAGACATACTAAAATTACAGCCATTTAGCCAAAATTCCGATCTGGAGATGATCATAATTTGGAGTCAAGTCATATCTATTTATACTCGTGATTTTCCAAATTATTATTTAAGTATTATCATATTCTAAGAATGTTTGTTATTAATGAAAGTTATAAAGTCTCACTGAAGAAGGTCGCAAGACCGAAAGCTTGCTAATAAATTGATCTTGCACAGTGTTTGAGTGTGTGGCTGCTGTATTTTTACAATTTTCCATAAAGTCTCACTGAAAAATATGGATGGATAGAAGGAAGTTGTACACATCCACTCAAGGCACAGCAAATACAGCCTCTACGACTCTTTTCTTTCACAACAAAAGAGCAAAAGCACCACTGACAGGAAAACTCCCTGTCTCATCTAAGATCACAGTGGATGGAGCAACCCATTGGTTTGTGCTAAAGTCATCAAGCTTCTTTACTAAAAAAAAAAAAAAACGCATGAAAGTCCTCATCAGTGTAAAACACAAAGTGCTTTTTCTGCCAAGTCATCAAAGCAGGAAATAAATACACATTACGTCCACCAGCACAGGCCCGTCTGTCAGGCATATTTCCTGCTGATTGACAATAAGCCGTGCTGATGGAAAATATGAACACTGATCAGCCTTACTTCTCGCTAAACAGTTAGTGCAAGTAGATCATCAAAATGTCATTATGCCAAACGACTCCTGGAATTACTGATATGCTGGAGAAAGAGCTACTAGGTTGAGTGGAGCTGTGTGGCTGTGTGTGTGTGTGTATGTGTGTGTGTCCGTCCTACAGAGTCTAACTCACACCACACGTTTATGTCTATTTCTAATACACGTTGTGCTTTACTACTGGCACAGCTTTAACCTTCCCAGTTAATTAATGTATTACTTATACAATATTAAAAAGCACAAATACGGTATCTGTATGAAACATCTGATAAAAATCCCTTTTAACTGCTATGCTTCTCTTTCTTTTTTTTTTTTTTTACAAATAAAACAAAGAAAGTCGGTGTAAGTTTTAAAAGAAAATTATATCAGTCTTTCTATACTCCATCATTTTTTGCTATCCATGTGTGATTATTTGTGTAATTTACTAACAATTTCAGAGTGAAAACTGTTTCAACGTAACTATATTTTGGGGACAGAGTTGTCCCTAATAAGTGAGATAAATCTTAAAAACAATTATTAATAATTAAAGTAAATTATGAAAAATACAAAAGTATGTCTAATAAAAATGTATATTTGTTATATCTGTAAAAACAATTCATAAATAAAGTAAATCTTGGTTAGTTTTTGTTTTTTGCAAAAACGAACAAAAAAAATGATGAAAATAATATATAATAACCATAATAATATAAAAACAACAAGAATATGTTTGCTTTACTTAACATTCCATGCGCGTTCAGGAACAATATGGAACAAGGAACAAAACAATGAATCTACAGTGTTCTGAAACCAAGTTGATTTTAAAGCATATCAAATGCTTTGTAGAACAATATCAGTTTGCTTTGCTTTCAGGACTGTAAACAAGGCCTTGGTTTCTCTCCACAATGCACATCACAGTGCAGCTGCAGTCTTAAAAACCCAGGCGTACAGTTGAGCAAAACAAATGGATATGCCCACACACTTTTGTCTGTTTGATCTGGACTCAGCTAAAAGCTCTCTCAAAACCATCTCATGGAAAGCGACAGCTGATTGGGCACTTTGCACTACGCCGCGCTGTTTACTCGTGTCCATTTGAGTGTATGTCAGAGTTGGCCCCTAGCATCAGTTTACAAAAACAACATCGCACCTACTTTGGGCTCCGTCTGTGCGAGGACGCTTATGTTGTTCCAATTACATTTGTGTGTTAATATGCACACGTTCTCGAGAGCTCTTCACCAACACAAGAGCCATTGAAAACAACTCAGCATGATTTTACATGCTAAAATATTTGTTGTTCAATTTCAATACTAGAAAGCTGAGCTTGGAAAAAGCAGTGCGAATGTTATTAGGACTACATTATAAAAATTGTATTAACTGCATTAATTGTGCATATACACTCTTAGAAGAAAAGGCTCTATATAGAACCTCAAATGGTTCTGTCAGGCGCTTCATATAGAACTATTCAGTTTCCCATCATCTGAATAGAATCGAACCCATGACCTTGGCGTTGCAAGCGCCATCGCTCTACTGTTTGAGCTTCAGGAAAGTAGCTCAAATTAATATGTTAAACATGAAAGTATTATGCAATCATTTAAAGTCCCCCAGTGGTGAAAATAAAGCTTTTAATGTTGTTTATATGTCTATGAGGTGTTTTAATATGCTTTAAAACAAACCACGTGCAAATCCAACAAGTCAACACCATTGCTGAGTATTTTCTCTTTAAAACTGCAGTGAACCAAAGACAGTTTTAAAATCACGGTTTGAAATCGCTGGTGTTTCTGACGTCACAAACTACCTTGTGACCAATCACGACAACGTGTGATCATCAACGAGTGGATCTTTGAGCTGGTGTGAGTGAGTGGAGGCGGGGCTAATTTGCATATTCATAGAACCAAGTATACCAAATGAGGCAAGGCTGTAGAGATACATTCGAGCTACTTTAAGGGATGAAAAAATATTTTTTCAAGGAAAAAACGTTTAAACATGTAATTTTGGTGATCAAAGATAAAAAATTATTGACTACAGGGGGACTTTAAGACATTTCTCCTTATGTAATGGAGGCCAGCAAGTAAAGAGCTGTGCAGGTAAACCTCACTCGGAGCGGTTCCAAATAGAACCTCAGGGGTTACATTGGTGCCGTGACCCGGATGGGAGTGAGTGTAACAGGGTCAGCTTGTAAAGAGCTGTGTGTAAACCTCACTCACCTGGCCTCAAGAGCCACACTAGCGACAGACGCTAGATGCTGCGGTCTTTAGTGTCCTTGTTAGTGCCCGCCTCCCATGCTGGTTTGAATCAGAGCGCACTTATATAGAACCTTTTTGGCATAAAGGTCTCTTTAAAATGGATTCAAGAACCCTAGGATTCTATATAAAAACCCAATGAACCTGCTTTTCTAAGAGTGTACAAGCTGCACTGATCAACAAAAAAGGAAAAAATGTGAAATTTCAAAAGGGATATTTAAGAGACCAGTGAGGGATATTTAAGAGACCAGCACACCACATTTTCCTCTGCGAGTCATTACGGAAACACTTCCGGGGTCACCTGTACAGGAAGCTCCAAGGCCACTGCGCCAACATACATTTCAGGGGTTTCCATAGAGACCAGTGGAGAACTGGGCTGTGAGCTTAACCAAATCATGAAAGGCTCATTTTGTATGGCTTCTTTTTCTCTCTCCCCCCCACCACACACACACTCGCAAGAAACATGCTACACTGGCCAGAGAGCGAGATCGAGAGAGAAAGAGAGAGAGAGCGAGAGCTCACTGCACTGCATCAGAACGCTGATCAATGGAGCCTCAGAGACCCACATACACGACTAGAAAGCAGTGGCACAAATGGGACCATATTGATTCAAAGAGAAACACTTAAAATGCTTTTTAGAAATGCTCATTTGAACACAGTTCAGTAGACATGCACCACTCAATTGGCCAAAAAAAAATCCCTCTGAAATGATAATCAATTTCATTGATACACCATTAATTGAGGTTTAACGTGTCCATTTCCGGCTTCATCGCAGCCCTGCAGACAATTGATAAAGCTTGGAAAAAGTCATTTAGAATACTGAAAATTAGACTTATGATTCAATAAAATGTGGCCTCATGGCATTCAACAACACCCTTTATGCTAAAACATTGCGGTGTACGCTTTGTGTGTGTGTGTGTGTGTGTGTGTGTGTGCATCCTATCAAAATGCATCTCCTGTTCTTGCTATCACCGGTCAGTTTATGTGGATTGGCCTGGGTCTGATATTAACGCTCCACAGTGTTACTCTGTTAAAACCACCTAAATGGCCCCATTTTCTCCTTGCTTCCTCCCCCCACCCCTCATAACCCCACTCTCACTCTCTCTCTATTCCTCCACAAACACACCCATCCTGATTTAGCCCAGCAACCAGCACCCACTCACTGTCTCTCCATTTTAAAGCCATCAACACTTGCCTCCTGTCGAGCATTTGCGGTAGAATTGGTTTTATTTAGAGGTCAATATGATTCGGACACCCACATGGAATACATTTTTTTTTTTTGAATAAATGTTTTGTGAAAAGGTCACAGTGAAAGCATTCTGTAAAGTGCCAATTGAGTGACAGCGAGTTATTTTTTCATTCAATGCTTCAGTGCTTCTTCTTGAAACATGGCGGCTGTGTCACTATGCCACAATATAGCAACAACAAAAAAAAAGTATTCTTTTTCTTTTTTTTTAGATGCTTTTCAGGGTTTTATTGGTGCTTTTTAAATGAACAAAAACTGCTTAATAACTTTAATTTTCTATTTTTTTGTGCGCTTTTAAAAACTATACCAGCAAATCCGTTTTTCGCTTAAAATAAAATATGTATTATATGTAAAATGCTATATGTAAAATATAATAAGGTCATAATAAAGAAAGGGAAGGAAAAACAATACAAAATGTGTCACATCAAATCAGGTTTGGTCCAAAAAGGATGTCAAGATTAATATTTTTGACATTCTTGATGCACTTGAGGGTATTTGCATAATCATGCTTGCTTGTTTGTTTTTTTGTATTATAAGCTGTTAAATGTAATAAAGTGACTAATCATATAAAAACAGACGATTTAAATGCCTATTTAGGAGTCTGCTGCTGTACTTGCTCAAATTAATTTGCGATATTTAAAACTATTAGGGAGGGAAATTGCATGCATGATATTTATGACATAAGCACAAAAATTATATTTGTAAACCTTTTAAAAGAATATACAAATGGTGTAGTGAAACGTGAATTAACGAGAGCCTAAATCGACCAGACCAGGATGCATCGCAAGTTACAGCCTGCATTATAATAATTAAAAAAACACTACTCACCATTCAAAATGCACTGGAAAAAGATGATGGCCAATATCCACATGCCCCGCTCCTTTCAATCTCCAAACTAAGATTTTTCTTTGCCCACTGCACACTTTTCCTCCAAAAAAAAAACCCGTTGCGCAGGAATATGAATATCTGTAATTAGTAGTTCCAGTGGAAAGGGTGCATATGAAGCAGAGCTCTCGCTCGCGTGCGCTCCCAGGCTGATTGTCTCCGAGCTGGGATCCAGCTGTGGCTCGCGCGAGATGGTGAACGGCGGGCAGGTGCGATGCTGAGTCAGAGCGCGCGCTTACTGAGAGGGCACTCCGCACAGGTGTAGTCTCGTGCGAGGAATAAAACAGCGGGAAAGTAAATCAACTGAATTATTAATGATTTCAAATCATATCGGAAAAGTTTACAGAAAAGAAAAAAAAAAAGAACGAAAAAGAAAACTAAAAAGAAAAAAGCTCTGAGCGCGTGAGTCCGGCAGCGCGTGAAGGGATCGAGACGATGGCTGTTAGCTGTACTCAGAGCAACATCCCTCTTCACCACCTCGCACCGTCCAGCAGTCAGCAAGCACGCGCATCTTCCCCTGCTGCACTGATCACTCCAGAGCTCAGCATCAGCACCAGAGCATCACACAACACAACACCCCCCTCTCACTCTCTCTCTCTCTCTCTCTCTCTCTCTCTCTCTCTCTCTCTCTCTCTCTCCTCTGCAGCCTTAAAGGTGCAGGGGTGCTGCTCTTAAAGAGAGAGTCCAAACACACCAAAAGCAACCATGTGATCATTAAGTATCATCACTCACATTCAACAAATTAGGGTTAATGAAGTGAGGTTCATTTTTATTTTTAAGCTATCTAGTTATGAAATATATTGCAATGCAAAGGATACAAACCATATGATGACAACGTTATGTAAATGTTTTTTTTTGAGTGTGTGAGACAAGTTAAAAAAAGTCTTAGTGTAACTGTCTCCATATTGTAGGAAAATAAAAAAACCCTCATTAAAAGGAAGCCATCTTGTTGTCATGTGACAAGAAAACCATAAGAGCACCACCAATAAAAAATAATAATATTTTTTTTATGAAAATATTTTGTTCAAATCTTTTTAACTTAATATTCATGAAAATAATAATAATAATAATTATAATAAAAAATATATATAATGAATATTTCACACATATTCAAAGTGCAAGTAAAATGTTACTAATTTATTTTAGTTACACCACTGAAAAAAAATAGTATGATTTTTTTTAACACTTTACACTACGGACTCATTTGTTAACATTAGTGAATGCATTAACTAGCACAAACTAAAAATGAGCAAATTTATTAACCTTAATGTTAGTTCATAAAAATGTTCATGTTCGCAGTAACGTTAACAGATCCGACTTTTGATTTTAAAAATGTATTAGTAAATGTTGAGATGAACGCAGGTTCTTGAGTTTTATTTTACCCGTTAGCAACTGCACACCATACATGTATAAAAGTAAAAAATAAACAGCGTGGAATGAAGGTAACAGTAACATAACAGTTGTGTATGACAACATCCAAATGATCTTAATTGGAGGACATGAATTCATGCCATTTAATGCGGTTTATGTTAGGACTCCGGAACCCTGAGGGCGTGCGAGTTTTTTTAATTTTTTTATCATCCCTTAAGCTGGCTCCATTAATTGACCTTGACAAATCAGAGCATTTGCCTCCTGCGCAGTGAGGCGTTGGTGCGACTCATTGCGCTTTCATGAAAAACATTAACCTTTAATTAGATTTGAGTAGCCTATTCTGTCTAATAATAACACAATAAACTTGATGTTTGTATATATTAATAAAAATAAAGAAATAATTGAATGTGATATCTTTTATTATTATAACCTACAATTACAATTAATAATAATATTATTTTAAGTATAGGTAACACTTTATTTTAGTGTCCTTGTTACACGTTACATGTAGTAACTATATAACTAAGCATAATTGCATGCAACTAACCCTCAACCAAACCCTAATCCTAACCAAAACACTATAGTAAGTACATGTTGTTAATTAATATTACTCAGTCCTTAAATGTATAATTACACTATAACAAGGAGACCCTAAATGAAGAGTAATCTTTTAAGTATTATATATGATATATAATATGTTCAATTCTACATAATTTTCCATATATTATAATTAAAAAATATATATAATATATGGAAATATATGGCCAGATTGTTATAGCAAGGCGACTGGGTCAGAGAGTATCTCTGAAACGACGGGGCTTGTGGGATGCTCCCGGTCAGCAGTGCTGAGAATTTACCAACAGTGTCCAACAGGAGGAACAAACCACAAACCGGCGACAGGGTGTTTGGCGCCCAAGGTTCATGGATATATGAGGGCAATGAAGGTTATCCCGCCTGGTCTGAGCCAACAGAAGGTGCACTGTGGCACAAGTCACACAAAATTTGAGTGATGGTTATATGAGGAAAGTGCCACAACACACAGTGCACTGCTCTCTGCTGCATATGGGGATAACCAATCAGAGTGTCTCTCTCTAAAAGACTTTATTCAGATTTTTGTATAATGACCAACCCATAATCAACCATTGTTGTTAGTTTCACATGTCTTATCAAATGCTCTTTTACTTCTTTACAGTAAATGATAGTAATAATACAATAGCATTTTGATATTTCTTTAACTGCAGATCTAGTGTGATTTGTAGGCGATTTGCTCCTTTTCTCGTGTGTAGGCTCTGCCTGTGGTTTCAGCACAGATCTTTGCATGCTGCAGGATACAGGAGCTGTCACTCGTCACTGCCAAAACCACAGCACATCATTAGACTCGGCCACCGCAACACGACTAACCCTCCGCTCCAGTCCGCTTCTCCTTCATCCTGATACATTTACACAAATCCCCTCCACATACACAACTTACTAGAAAGTGTGCTGTTATGATTAACTCAACAGGCGGCATGAAATACAAATTCCGGAGGCAAATGAAGCCAAGAATCTGAGAATCTGTCCAATCTCTTCTCAAATACCCCTGTGATTTTTAAGGCGCCTGTATTGTTCCCGTTCACAGTGTCCGGTAGTGTTTTTTGTTGTTGTTGTTGTTTTTACACGGCTGCCTGCTGTCTTCAAGTAAGCTGCACAAGTCATTTCATTCCCCTCGGATCTTCCTATCCCCCCACCCACCGCCCAGAACAACCTCTGCACCATTTACTGAATTAGAGTTTTTTTTTTCCTCAGGATTCCCTTTAGGTGCCATTTTTGCCTCATCTTGTTTCTTAAGGCATGTCGACATCATTTAGCTATTTATTTTATACGTGAATGACAAGACTTGTGCTCTACCTTAAATGGCAACACATTCTCTCTGATTCTCTCTTCACTGCAGCTGAGCTCCCACATGCATGTTGTGCACTGTAAGCTTGTCTAAAGCAGCCATTGATTCACAGAGCATCCGCTCAGACCAGACAGGCTTTTGTCACGAGATGCGAAACAGAAAAAGCAATGGTTTCGTGTGCTTTTGTATAGCCAATAACAATGTTGGCGCTCGGTTTGCACAGCCCACGCGAGACCGCCGCAGTCGGTACGGGAGTCATGTCGCCTGCTATCACAGATATCAGGGCGGCTCTCGCTGTTCTTTCTCAGGGGGCGAGGCATGTACACCAGGCACGCCGAGGAGGTTGTGTCCACGGATAGGCGTTGCCCATGGACACGTCTCCTGCGGTTTGCTCTCTCGGAGTGACTCCAGCCTAGAGGATGGGAGAGAACCTCGGGGAACGGATAAAACAGAACAGCTAATTATGAGCGGGACAGGCAGTGGTCAGGAGGGATATGAGATGATGTTTGCATGTGCTTTAGCTTTGTAAACCGTTTTATGCATTCTAAAATAAATTAAATTAAATTAAAAATAAAATAATAGAATAAAATAAAATAAAATACAATAAAATAATAGAATAAAAAAAAAATATATATATATATATATATATATATATATATATATATATATATATATATATATATATATATATATATATATATAAAAAAATTGTTTATAGAAAAAAGCAGAAAATAGTCCAGGAAACATTTTCAGGATTCTCAGGGATTTGGGATGTTTGCGTGTGTTTTAGTTTTGTAAAAGGTTTATGCATTAAAATGTGTTCTTTTGTTCCCATAGATTGCAAATTATCATTAAATGCAATAAATTTTAGTCAATATGAATCTCTAAATGTTTTAACATCTTCTGGCAATCAGAAATCTATATTCTATAATAATTTGCTATATATTATTGAAAACATTATATAGTTCTATATGAATAACATTTTGAATATAATAAAATAAAAATAAAATAACTCTTTTATAGAATAAAGTAGAAAATAGTCAGGAAACATTTTCTACACATGCAACATTGTCCCAAATCCCTGAGAATTCTGCAAATGTTTCCTGGACTATTTTCTATTTTTTTTCTATTCTATTCTATTCTATTCTATTCTATTCTATTCTATTCTATTCTATTCTATTCTATAGTAGAAAATAGTCCAGGAAACGTTTGCAGGATTCTCAGGGATTTGGGACAATGTTGCATGTGTAGAATAGAATAGAATAGAATAGAATAGAATAGAATAGAATAGAATAGAATAGAATAGAATAGAATAGAATAGAATAGAATAGAAATGGAATAGAATAGAATATAGTCCAGGAAACATTCTCAGGATTCTCAGGGATTTGGGAAGATGTTGCATGTGTAGAATAGAATAAAGTAGAAAATAGTCCAGGAAACATTTGTAGGATTCTCAGGGGTTTGGGACGATGTTTGCATGCGTTTAGTTCCGTAAACTGTTTTATGCATTAAAAATGTGCTCTTTAGTAATTCTTATTTTGTGCTAGTTCTGGAGAAGAGCAACAATGGTAAACCTCTTGACGTTATATTATTTCTATACAACGGTTTAGAATGATGCTTTTGGACAGCATTTTTTTTAGTTTTGATACAATAAGTGTTTCCCATAAATTTGTATTTTCAGCACATCTCTCGCTCTCTTTCACTTGGCTTTTTTTTTGTTGACGTGGTTGATACCCATTACAGTTATGAATAGTCACTGTGTCTGGATGGTCCCTGGAGCTCCGGCTATATTCTGCCCTAACAAGCATTTCTGTGCCGGAGCATCAGCACCGGAGCTGCCGCTCTTGCAGATGTTGGGCTGGAGAATCCCTTACAAAAGCACACATGCCTGCAGCTCTCCCCGGACTCCTCTCACATGCTGCTTTATTTCATCTAGAATGTGGCTTACAATAAATGACAGAATCCTACCGGATGTCCGGATGTTCCTCTGCATGTGGAGTGGTTGTTATCTGTGACAATAGAGAAAGAAAGTACAAAAGGAGTTAGAATCCAATCCAACCACTAAAGTAAAAAAAAAAAATCGAATAATTGGAAAATCGAAAGAGATAATAACGGTTGTCCATATTCATGCTATACAAATATTTTAAAATCTATAAGAAATGTAATTTTGCTAAAAATGTATTACAGATATAGATACAATTATAAAACAATGTTATTTAATCAGGGGTTAAAACAAAAACAAATCTTTTGACTGAAAATGTTTCCTTGGCCAAACCCCATTCCACAGACAATCACACACCCAGTTTAAGAGCAATGTTTTTCTTCTTGTAATTCAGAGTATAGTGAGTACACATGCTTTACCTTCACAAATGAAATACTCAAAGAACATTTTGAACTGCATTTCTATTATTTACACACTTTTATGAAATTTCAACGTTTTCAATCTAATGGTTTTACCAGACTCGCAGCAATTAACAGAAATCCGTCGTAGCGACGCAGAACTTTAATCCCGGTTTAATTTAGTTGTAAATTATAATTAAATGCAATACATTTTAGTCAATATGGATCTCTCAATGCTTCCTGACTATCAGAAATGGCAGAAATCATGCAGTAATACTCTATAATATTTTACTATATATTATCAATAATATTCTAAAGTTTTATATAAATTAAATTGAACAAAAGTATTAAATGTTTAATTAAAGTTAATTCAAATTTGATAGAACTGAATGTTTTTCATGATTCTCAGTTATACTTTTTTCCAATGTGGTGGAATATTTACTGTATATTATCAATACTATTCAATGGTCCTGTATAAATTCAATATAATCAATACAATTACAAATAAAATAAAATAATAAAATAAAATCAGGGAATCTTTTAGAATAAAGAAGAAAATACTCAAACATTTCACGATTCTCAGTTACACTTTTTAGGGAATAGTTAAGTGTCATAGAGATTGAATTTTAAAGAGATTACATACAGTATCTTCTGAATAAAGAACTGAAGAAATCATGCTCAGGTGGCTGTAAATGGTGGCTTCAGTCTGTACTTTTGTATGTTATGTGCTGGCATTAACTAATATTATCCGTGTCACCAGCTTTCAGACACCAGAATATGATCAAACGAAAAATATGTAACGTACAAAATGATTTCTCTTTCACTTTCTTGTCTAAAATGCTTAAGATGTGACGCGTGTTTGACTTCATTAATACCAGCAGTCGGGCGCTCATGTGAATGAGCTTGTTTTACAGGAGAGGTCCTGCCTAATAAGGCAACTCCCATGAATTACTGGAAGCTAAATGAAACGGCGAATCTCTCCCACACAGGAGAATAAGCGCTTGATTGGGCTGAACAGTCTTAATGACCTGCTGTTGGGAATTCTTGTATTGATCATATATATTGAATGCTCAGAGTCTAAAGGCTCAATGCAGCAGCGTCTTCATTCAGATCTCATCCTCTCAGGCAGGACATCCAGTGCAGAGCTGAATAAAACCACTTTCATCTGTAAAATCATCTTCTTTGAACTCTGTTCAAAGGAAAAGGTGAAAGAAACCAACTAAGATCTGCCCGTTTATAATTATTTTTTATGATTATTTTGAGTGTGTTTTCTGTGTATGAATAAAGAACTGCTGACCCTTTCTTATATTCTGATTATGACACCCCACCCTGCCTCATTGGCCACTGACCGCCACCCGCCCGCCGGCCTGCTATTGGCTGTCCACACCGATCCACGCCCAGCAGGACTCTTCAGGCGCAATGCAATAAAACAGGGCACTGAAGAGAAGAGAGAGAGAGAGACAGAATGAAAGGAGCCATTGAATGAAAGAGGCATTAAAAAGCATCATAATAGTACCTTTGATATGTCATTGCAACTACAATTTCATTTTGTGACACAGGCTTCATGTTTCCACTACTGCTTCAAATGCTAAACATTAAGCAAATAGAAATAAAAATTTTGGAAAAAAAATTAAAACAGCAATCAGGTAAATGTAGTAAACAAACTAAATATTTTTACGTTGTGAATTCATAAGGGCACTGTTATGTTGGGGGTTGATTTTTATTTTCATTTGATTGATTTTCTTAATAAATGGTCTTGAAGATCATGCCTGCATCGTTTCATTTTGCTATTCAGATCTTTAATTTAAAGATATAATTGTTTTACCCTTGTACCAGACTATCTACAGTAAAAAAGAAGAAAAAAAAAAGGAAATTGATCACAAAAAAATATTTATTTACTACTAACAAAGAGTGCAAATCATTTCAACAGTTATTTGAGAAAATAAGATACAACCGTCCTAAAATATTTTTTACCTTTTGAAACTTGAAAATCTGAGACATGTGATGAGGAAATGACAAGGGAACGATTACTTTTTTTTTTTTTTTTTAAATAAAAATAAAAATCGTATTGTATCTCCGACTTATTTAAAATGTATGAAAAACGTTTAAAAAAATGTTTGTATTTAGGATACATAAAACACTATGAAATTAGCCTCAACTAAGCAATTTTGGACACTTTATTTTAGTGTAACTATAGAACTGAGTAATATTAATTAACAACATGTACTTACAGTACTATATAATTAGGTGCATGTAATTATGCACCATTTACAGTTATTACTGGAGTACGTACATGTAACAAGAATAAAATGAAGTTTTACCAAAAATTTCTGCTATTAAATATAAAACGTAATATGGTGGAAATTCCATTTATTAGACTGGTTCAGAAAAAAAAAGAATGACCAAAAACAGAATTCTGTTGTGATTCACTATTCCTCAATAATTTGTGAGGTTCTACTGAATTTTTGAGCAGGAGACAGATCCACACAGGACTGGGCTCATAGGCAGCTGCTGTCGGGCTTGACACCGCACAGTAATCAAAGCCTGATTGTTACTCTCACAGCCATACAACACATCTGAGTCAACTTCTGACAAAACCCTCACACAGGCTTGCAGTGTTGCTAAGTAACCAAAGCACATGGCTGACCTTATATGTGTGGTCATAAAAATGTATGAAGTTCTTTTATTTATTTATTTCTCGATTTTGTTTCATTTTCTCCAGCTGTGTATCATCAGAGGCAGAATCACTGTGTGCACACCATTATTGACTGATTATATTTTTATATTCATAACTGAATAATATTGTTGCAATTCTTTAGCTCTAATTTGAACACAAAAATAATATACACGATTTTCCTAAATAATTCAGCTCATATTACATTATATTATATTATAATATATTATCTGCTACTGTTGTTGTTGTTGTTATTAAAGGGTTTTTTCACCGCTGGCAAAATGGCCTTTCAATAAAAGTTGGCTGCCGGTGCTATACCTTACTAGACAAAACAGAGAAAAAAAAGGCTGTTGTCTTCCCTTTTGCAAATTAGGTAGGAACACTTCAAAACCCATAATGCACAAGGCCACTCCCGTCTGATACAGATAGGCTTACAAGAGTCAAATATAGCTTTGCTTTAGTAGGAAATACTCTTTAGCAAACTTTTAGTTATAAACTTTTATTTGTATTGTTCCGGGGTGCAAGAATTCTAAGAGTACACGTTTCCCGGGAGTGAGTTACTTTCAGTTTCCAGTGAAGGATCTTCCAGCACATTGTAGGCAGTGGCTAAAGGCAAAGAGTCGTAAATACAGAGAGAACAACGTGACAGACAATCTGAAAAACCTCAGTGTTTGTAGTCAATATTTCAAACCGGATGACCACGAACAGTGTTTTATGCCAAACGGAGGGGTGAAACTGAAAGAAACTGCAGTTTTGTCAATTCCGCATAATACGCAAAACAAAGCGCTCTTGCATACGGGGAAGAAAGCTGTTGCATAGTGCTACTCTTTAACCTAATGCTGGTTAAAGAGTAGATATACAGTAGTACAATAAAATGTCCAGTGATAAACCTACTCTTACAATAACTGTTCTGTTAATAACCCTCTGTTGATCCGACTGTCCGTGGGCGTAGATACAAAAATGCGGAAGTATAATCTGTAGTTTTCACGAAATCCCTGGAGCCGGCAGACTTTTGCTGACAAATAAAGATGAATTTCTCTGTCCAGGTCAAAGCGTGTTGAAAAAGTTACAATTTCATTCTTAATTTTCATGTTTTTTTTACTTATAAAACCAATTTTCCAAAAATAGTTCTATTCCACCGGACGGGTGGACGGACAGACAGATGGGATAGAAAGATTAGATAGAACGATAGATAGAAAGATGGAACGATAGATAGCTAGACTATTTTCAACTATTTTCAACCTTGATAATAACAATAATAAATGTTTCTTGAGCACTAAATCAGCATATTAGAATGATTTCTCAAGGACCATGTGACTGAAGACTGGAGTAATGATGCTGAAAATTCAGCTTTTACACCGCAGGGATTACATTTATAAATATATTCAAATAGAAAATAGTTTTAAACTGTAATAATAATATAAGCAATAACTACTAATTTTTCACATTGTAGGATTTTGCAAGATTGGGAAAAGTTCATTACCAAATACTGAACAGAGAGTGCCTTTCCGTTTTACACTTACATAGCGGAAACCCGTATTGTCCGCAGAACTGCCGGCCCGTGGCTGTGTTTAAGGCCGGCAGCAACTGAGTAGAGTACATTCCTCCCCGTCTTTCCCACAGGACACACAGATGTTGGGCTGGCTGTCTGCACAGCTGTAGGCCTGCCATGCATGGAGGAACCTGCAACTGTCTGACGGAGAGACGGCAGGTTGGCACAGATGGCGAGGAGGTGTACGGAGGGAGTGAGCTGGCAATGGAAATGGGAGGGCAGGTACCAACATAGCCTCCATCTGGACTCATGACTGGAGAACAGCCACGGGCCGTTAACATCGCTGCCGCTGAAGACCTGTCAACATGACAGACAGATGAATGTGCAGCGCTGCGTTTGGTATGTGCAGATCCTGCTTAGTGTAGACGGTCTCAGCTGTGAACTTGAGCAGAAGAAATAATGCCCCAATTATCCTCATGAACATTATAATGTGCTGCACAATTAGGGATTTTTCAGTTGGATTGCATACAAGCTCCAACTTGAACTCAATTAGAAGAAAATTCAATTGAAAAATGTGAAATGTTCAGTAAAAATCAATAAAATAAAATAAATGAGACAATATATGCAGTTGCACAACTAACTTGTTCTTTAAAGTATTTGAATTCATATGGCAATTTCTGATTATTAATACATAACATAAAACAATATAAGTAATATAACAATATAATATAATTAATATAACATCATATAATATAACATGGCATAATTAATATAATATAATACAAATTACGAATAGTAAATATACTAAAATAAAATAATATAAATGAGACAAATAATGAAGAAGTTGCACAACTAACTTCTTGAAAGTGTTTGAATTCATATTGCAATTTCTGATTTATTATTATTACATAAATAAATAAAATAATATGATGTAAAATATGAAACAAAGATAAGACACCTCTAGATCCGTAAAATAAAATAAATGAGACAAATAATGTGAAGCAGTTGCACAACTAACTTGTTCTTGAAAGTGTTTGAATTCATATTGCAATTTCTGATTTAGTATTATTATTATTACTGTCATTACAAATATCATAAATGATGTGAGGCAGTTGCACAACTAATTTGTTCTTGAAAGAGTTTGAATCCATATTGTTGCAATTTCTGATTGCAGACTGTTGTATTTTGGGAAATCTGTGTACAGTGTGAGACATTAATGAAACATTTTCTAGAACTCTAGAGGAGAGACACATTAGGAAATTATAAGTAAGGAAGGAAGGAAGGAAGCATTTATATATATATATATATATATATATATATATATATATATATATATATATATATATATATATATATATATATATATATATATATATATATATATATATATATGATCTATATATATACAAAAGTCTCACATTCTCTCCATTTAATCTCATTCCTGTCGAAGAGACACAATGAGAGATAGAAAAGCTCTTGTACGATTTTCTTTCACTAGAAACACTGGGAGAGTGAGATTGACATGCAACGCCACAGCTTTTACTCTGATCTGAAACCAGATTCTTCTTCCCTTTCATCTTAAAGCAGCACAGACGGACTTCAGATCTACAATAAAAGGCAATTCAAATCCAAGCTAGTCTCTCTAAAGACGGGAAATTACATTTTGCAACAGAAAGTCTATTGTTCTATAGTCCTAAAAGACTTTCAGGTGTTTGTAGCTGAACATAGCGCATGATGATCCTCCTAATGCATGGCAAACTTCTAAAACGGGCTATAATGGGCATAATGACACCATGTTTAATCTATTTTGGGATTATAGTTGATATGGATAGTGTAAATTGAAAGGCAGATGATGAAGAATTCTGGTGAAGTCAGCTCTAATCTAGATTTAAAGGTCATTTACGTGGCGGTTGGACAAGCCAGGCTATAGCTCAGTGTAAATATGCGATGTAAGATATTCTTGTTTTTATTTATTTACCTCTCAATTGAATTCACAATCCATGCTGTTCGGTTCAGTAGGCCATAAAATGAGGTGTGGTTTCATTAATGGGAAATAAAAGATGATTGCATCCTAGAAAGAAAAAATGAAACACTAATTTTGTTATTCTACAACTGTCTCAATTTATTTGCCTCAATTATAATGCATCACATAAAAAAATAAATTAAAAATATGAAATGATGAGGACCGACCATGTTATTATTGTGGCTGGAGCCCAGAGAAGCTGGGGACTTCATTCGCCATCAGAGAAGGTGTCAATCACTCCTGTAGAGGACATGCTTTACTGTTGCCCGAGGGCTCCTGTGTGACCTAAATACAAAACTGTCAACAGAAAGACCAACACAGAACAAGCTGAAGAGAATCGCAAAGAATATTCTGTCTTTAGACACTCACATCGATGGATTATCCAAAACATACACTTCTATAAACAGGAGAAGTAAAAATCAACCACTGCTATTTATATTAGGTTCCAATGTGTGTTGTTTCATCAATTTACATTTATAATACTGGCTGCACTTTATTTTACAGTATGCGCACTTACCTAAGAAAGTACTGGTAATAGCCTATAAGGAAACTACATTGGTTAAAGTAAGGTTTAGGGGTAGGTTCAGTCCTACCTAGTTATTGCAATTACTATAATAAGTTCATAGTATGTATCTACATGGGTAAATGGACTGTAAAATAATTGAAGTGAAGTGAAATGAAGTACCATACTGAAAATGACATACATTTATCAGAAATATTCTAGGCTACCCCGAAAAAACAAGTTTGAAACCTAAATCAGTAAAAGTTGTACTTACATGTATTCAAAAGGTACAGAAAATCTTTCTTGATGGTTCATTCAATTAAAAAAATTAGACAGAATGGTATATAATTACTAAGATTAGTAATCAAGTTAACTTATGTGTAACGAATGGTATTAGCCAATATTGTCGAAAACACTTGTTATAATTGCTTATTATACTTATTACTTAATAATTAATTAGCTTGATTTATCATATTTAATCTTGTGAAGCGTTCAAATGTTTTTAAAGAAGGCCTATAACTTGTGAAAACGAAGGGAAACCCCACAACTACGTTCTGAGGTACCGTAGTTTATTGTCAGGTTTGTTGACAGTGACGCCCCCTTCTGTTTGTCAAAAGAACTACATAAACACACTGGCGCAGACTATTTGCTTTTATTCTTTCTTTTTAGTATCTAAAGATTATCCGTATGTAAATATCTACAGTTTTAAATGAAAAGCATCTTAATTTTAAATATAAAAATGTAGTTTATGATTAAAAAGTTTGATTCTAGCTGGGCTAAAGGCTTTTTCAAAACATAAGTAGGCTACTTAGGATGCAACAGACGTTAAGGCAAAGACGCTGGTGCAGAGTAAAAAAGAAAAAAGACTAGAAACAATACAAATATGAATATATCCTTCGACATTCCCTATACAGAAATAATCTGAAGTCAGCAGGTAGTGTTCCTCTAATAAGCCTAATATTGCTTGTGTTGCTGAGGTGAGCTGATAGTTGATGCTATTAGCTGATCTTAAAAGCAGCACAGACTGCTGATGTTCAGGAGAATCGCACACAGCAGCACAGGGAATCTATGAACGCTGATGTATGACATCGACCTCAAGGAGAGAGAGAGAGAGAGAGAGAGAGAGAGAGAGAGAGAGAGAGAGAGAGAGAGAGAGAGAGAGAGAGAGAGAGAGAGAGAGAGAGACTAGCTCTAAACCCATAACTGCCCAGTAACAAGCTCTACACCCTCATTGGCTGCAGAAGCAAGTGTATTTGATCAGGCCCTCAGACTAAATGACACACTCTGTTTGATCTGAGGACACTGACTAAACCTCATGTGAGAGCGAACAGTAGACCTCAGCATCTGTCCTCTCTGGAGAATCTGTGCTCTGCTGCTCATACCTGGGTGACTCCTTAAAGGCATAGTTTACTCAAATATTACAATCCTGTCACTCGTGCAATGTTAACCCTATCTATCTTGCCTTTAACACAAAAGTAGACATTAGGAGGAATATCATGGCTGCTACTTACCATACAATGGAATTGAATCATGGGTACTGGGGATGCCAAGCTTTGCCTGCGACACAAAAGCAACTTTAAACAAAGTACAATAAAACTTCATTTCAAGTCTTCTGAAGACTTAATATGATTGAAAAAAAAAATTACTATCATGTTTCACGTCAGTCAATTATATTGGTTCTCTGGTAACTTCTATCTGAAATTGATATCAAATCTGCTGTTTGACCATTTTATACATTTATGGTCTTTATATCATTGTCAGTCCATTATTTAGAAAGTAATCAGCCTTTAAGTGTATAGGCCAGGGGTTTTCCCCAAATATGATCATCCTCATGTGAGGAATCTGGATGTTAAAATTTAAAAGGCATCTATCTTTTAGATACACCCAATTCATACAGTGGAAAATTAATATTATAAATCTAATAATAGTTTGTATTAGTTTTATTTCTAATTTGCATTAATATTATTATTATTATTATTATGTATTTACTAATAGCCTACTGTTAAAATAGTATTTATCTAATTTTAATCAAATGATTTACATTAATCGACATTTTATTTATTTTAAATTAATTTAATCTATTTAACATATTAAGTAATACTTTTAAATCACATTTTAATCATTTATTTATTCCAATCAAATTTATTTATATGTTTAGTTTATTTACATATTAATTGTACAGAATACTAATAAAATAAAATCCAAATGATTGTGTCAAAATCAGTGTCAGTTGGATTAGTTACTCAAAACCTCTTTTATACAAAAATAAAATAAATAAAATATTTATTCATTAATTTATTTATTTTGATCGAATTTATTTAATCACTATGTATAATTTGTTTACTTACGTTACAGAAGACAAATACAATAAAATCCTCTTTAAACTGTCAAGATTTGTGTTAGTTTGGATTAATTTCTGTTTTCAAAGCCTCTTTTACCCAAAAACAAAATGTTTTTTCCTGACAGAACCTAATCTGAATAAAACCATTTCCTGGGCAATAATATATCCTTTAAAATCTCATTCATTCATTCTCGAAACTCGTGCAGCTCGAGTCAGGCCAGAGTGGACTACATCAGTCAGTGATATTTTGGGGTTTATGGACCTCTCAGAATATTTTCCCCGGTGGGAAAAAAAAAAAAAAAAATCGGGAAGCAGGTTTGTTTGTCAACACACCGTGGGTTCCCTGCCAACACTTCCCTCTTACAGAGACCGAGAATAAAGCTGAAGATGAAATGGGTTCCCAGGCTGCCGTGTAATTGCACAGCCCTTATGTTGAACCCCTTGAGCATTCATTCAAATGAGGCCGTAATTGCCACATCTGTTAACCCTCTGAAGAGCCGTCAGCCGAGTGTCACGCATCTGCTAATTGGTACAAACAGGTAGCAGACGCTGATCTCCTCCACTGAGCATCTGCCGATTAGAGTCGCAAATTCAATGAGCGCTGATTAAAGGTCCTGCTAAAATGGCAAAGGAGAGGTTTAAATACTGCTGCTGAATATGCTATAACACTTCATAATGGTGATTAACTGAGAGCCAGGAACCGTGAGGGCTCTGTGGGTTGGTGTGAATTATTTTTTTTTAGGTGCGAAGGAAAAATGGGTCATAGAACTTTTACTCTTGTGGTTTGGTCAGCGGATTGAGAACCTGAATGCATCATAAAGCCATAAAAGATATGCATACATCCAGTAGGAGGTTCTCAGAGTTATCTGGAATTATTCCAATAATCAATTTGTTTACAGTCACAGACTATAAATAGTATAATAATATAAACAGTATAATGTAGTTTATATTGTCCTCAAAGTATATTAATATTTAAGTTAAACAATCATAAAGATAATATCCATGTTTCTTGTCAACTACCCATATACAAACTTAAATACTGCGTCACATATTTCATGCTACGCATTTGAACTTTATTTTTTATATTTGGACTATTTTAAAAAGATTTTATAAGAAACAAATATATAAATGTTAATATTTTTATGTTTTAACAATTTTATATATGAACTTGGATTATAACTTTTTTTTTTTTTTTTTTTACAAATTTATATATGACTGGATATTATTATATATGTATATATTATATGCATATGATAATATCAAAGTTCACATATAAAATCTTTAATTATATAATTAAATTATAATAGATAATATATTTTAATAAGATTTTATATATAAACTTTGATATTATAATGTATTCCTCAAAATAAAAAATAAAAACAAAGTCATATATGCATTTTGTATTATTTGTATATATATTTGAGGAATATATTATATTACTATATAAATGTTTAGATTTGATTTTTATATTTAACATTTTTTATATATGAACTTATTTTTTTGTGTGCAAATTTATATATGGCAGGATAGTAATACATTTTAAGGAATAGATATGATAATGTCAAAGTACATACTTCATATATAAAAGATTATTAAAATATAATAAACAATGTCAAATTCCACATATAAACAAATGTGTAGCATAATTGACGTAATTTTATATATGGGTTGTAATTTCGAGACAGCTTGAAAAATGTATATTCATAAAAATTACTTGAATGTGAAGGCAAAACAAGTGATTAAAAATGGTGAAAAAAAACAAAAGTATGGCATCCAGTCAGATGACCTAGGATATATACTTTCCTTTATACATTTATATAAAATTGAACCTAAAATATTGATGTAGTTAAAAACAAGTACAACTATCCATAAAGGTTTATAATAAAAGTATAATTTTGCAATACAGTCTGTCCACAGTGCTGATGGGAGCGGCAATATTGCCGTCACACCCTGTTACATTGTCAAATAGCCTACTGTAATAATGGAAATATGAACTGTTGAAATATCAAAGAAACCCAGATGACAGAAATTTGCCAGTGACGCAGGACACCATCATCAAGTGTAGATTTTTATGAAGTCATTTGTACAATTGTGTTCTTTATACAAAACATACATTAAAAAATGTTTAGAAAAGTGCATATTGCAGCATACTGTGGAATTCACTTCATTGGCACTAGTGAAAATAAATAAATGGTTCTTTTAAATTTATCAGAAAACATTGAAACATGAAAACAAAAAGTAAAATGAGCAAAAACAAGAATACAAAAAAAGTCTCATGGACACGGTTACAGTTCCTACGTTTCATTGGTTTGGATCAGTTGCTCTTCTCAAAACTTCTTTATATAAATATAAAAGCTAATATTTCTGAAAAAGAATGCAAAGAGGTGTTTGAATAATAATAATTATGATAAATTAATTGTATACTTTATAAAAGAACTAATAATAATAATACATTTTCTGTGACACAGTTTGGATTTTTATTTGAATTCTTACCCGCATTTGTTCATATATCCAGTCAAGGAAGTAGGTCACATTTCCGTAGACTCCGGGCTTGTTTCTGAAAGCACATCCATCACCCCAGCTAGTGTCCCCAACCAGCCACCATAGAGAATTCTCCTTTGTGACCAGAGGACCCCCACTGTCCCCCTGTGTGGAACAGCACTTATTTAATTGTAGCACATATATTACATTTACAGTACTCTAATTTACTCTTCTGAATGATCTAAGTGCGTTTATCCAGAGTGTGTGTCTGACCTGACAGGAGTCCACGCCACCCTCCAGCTTGCCAGCGCAGATCATGGTGTTTGTGATTTGTCCGTTATACACCTGTCGGCTGTTACATGTCGTTCTGTCGATTAGCCAAATTTTGGCTTCTTGTAGGGATTCTGAGGAAAGTCCTTTAAGAAAACAAAGAATTTGCTTATCAAGCGTTTCAATTTCTGAGATTTTAGAGAGCTGACATGACTTATTTTCTGTCCGATTTTATTCACTGCACATGCATTTGGATCTGTTGTGATTTGTTTTCCAAAAAAGTTTCAAACCTCCACTATACAGTGCCCCCCATCCTGTGACGTAACTTTCCCGTGGAGCAGAGAAGTACATGCCTTTATTGGGCAAACACACTGGCTTGACGTTTGAAACTAGATGCATACAAAAGAAAAAGAAAAATTGTCATCATCCAAATCTTTCTTCTGTAAACACAAAAAGAGATATTTTGTAGAATGCTCAAGCTGCTCTTTATTTCCACACAGCGGAAATGGTCGGGAAAAGCTTTGTAAAAATATTCCATACAGCGTCTGTCTTCTGAAGTAATTTGTGCGAAGAACAGGTCATCATACATATCGTTATAATAATTCTAGAGAATTTTACTAAATTTGAAAGCAATAATAACAAAATAATTAAATGTTTTGAATAGGGTAAACAAACAAATTAGTTCAAACTTTTATAAGTATTTAGTACTTTATTTTTAGTTCACCAAACTGGCACTTTTTAATTTATTAAAAATTCATATTTTTTTAAATATATTTTTTTGTTGTTGTTATGTATTGTTAAATACAATGTTAAATATTAACATTGACATAAACTAACATTTTTAATTGATTAATTTATTTTTAATTTTATTAATTTATTAAAAATGTGTCACATTTAATGAAAAAACTATCAGAGCAAGCTTGAAACCAGTGGTGTTATGGTTAACTAAAACTAAAAGTATATAAAAAGAAATTAAAAGTGGAAATTAAATAAAATATGATTTTTTTTTAATAGAAAAATTTTTTTTAACCGGGAAAAAAAAACCCTGAAATTTGAAAATGTTGACTTGGAGAGCAACTGAAATAAAATAAGCTTACGATGAAGTTCTAAAATAACAAACTAAAATGGAAAAAAAATAAAATTAAAAAAATAAAATAAAGTTAAACTAAAATTAAAATGAAAACTGAAAATTTAACCATAAATCCCAATTCAAAATAGTAATAAACACTATAATAGTACATAAATTATAGGCTACTAAAATAACACTGCATGAAAAAATGCTTTTATTTCTTTTGTTGTCAGTATTATTAAATTATAATGACATTTTCTTATTGGCTGGGAAATAAACGTGACAATTCAGTCTTACTTGTAATTGTGAGTGGACGGTTGAGCTTCATCAGTGCAACGTCATTTTCATTGGTTCTCGGATCAAAGTCGTGCTTGACAATTCGGCCTACAGAATTGCCGACGGCGAGCCGCATCTCACTACGAGTCAGATATCCAGCATACACCGTCCAATCCCTTGCATTTGAAATCCTACACACAAGTTTGTCATTTATTAGAGTTCATCATAGCTTGTTGAATGAGATGGACTAAAATGAAAGCACTTACTCCTGAACACAGTGAGCTGCAGTGACGATCCAGTACGGGGTAATGACAGACCCGCCACACAAATGCCTTCCGGAAGCTTGCAGGCTGACCTGCCATGGCCACACCCCCTTCGACTGCACCGTCATTCCCCCCACGATTCGACTCCCGCTGCTCCGTCCACAATCTACAATAGAATTCAGAAAACAGCATTAGTAAATGTGAAAATTGTATTTTCCTTGCTACAAACTATACTTGTATAGTTCGCCCAAAAATGGAAATTTAGTTTTAATTTAGCCATAGTCAAACTAACCTAACCAACCAAAGTAGTTTGTAGCTACACTACATCAAAAATAGCTATCTACACTGAAATTTAATTGAATTTGATTTCATTAAATAGCATGCAGAGAAAATAAACTAATAAAAAACCCTAAATATTTATTTCATTACAAAAAAATAAAGAGATAGAAAACTATTATCTTACCAATACATTTGAGTGCCACGGCTTTGTTAGATGGACAGTACGAACTGAATTATCATAAGAGAAACATAAAATTATTTTTAAACAAGCTGATTATAGGGGATAAAAAACATTTTTAACCAATAATTAATGTAAACCGTAATAAAATAACCAAAAGTGTAAAACCTAAACAATGTGAATAACTGTATAAACAGTCTGTATAAAAATTCAGTAACATTTTACACTAGTCTCATTTATTTACATTAGTTAATGCATTAATAACAATGATTTAAAATGTATTTACCTTAGATAATATTAGTTAAAAGAAAATTGATGTTCATGTTAGTTCACAGCATTAACATTTACAGATACAAATTTTGATCTTAAAAGTGTATTAGAAAATGCTGAGAATAACATTAAAGATTAATAAATGCTGTAGAAGTGTTTATTGTTAGTTCATGTTAACTCATGTAGCTAGCCTATGTTAACAAATGAAACCTTATTGTAAAGAGTCACCAAACATTCGGTGTAAGCTGAGCTCTGTGACACACCTTTTGCTGAGAAAACTGTGTGTGGACATATTCAGAGTATCTGTCTTCACCAGCATGTAGTCCAGTAATTCTCTAGAGTCAATCTCCTCGTAACCCATGTACGTGTCCCTGAAGATAAACCACAAACAAACACACAGCACATATTACAATTCATTCAAATTGCATTTTGTAAACATATTTATCATGTCACTGTATGGATACACTAGTGTTTAGAAGTTCGGAGTCAGTAAGATCTCTTGTGCTCACCAAAACTGCATTTATTTGATCAAAAATACAGTAAAAACTGTAATATTGTGAATTAATATTACAATTTTAAAAAGAGTGTTTTCCACTTTTTACTCCTGTGATGACACAGCTGAATTTTCAGCATCATTACTCCAGTCTTCAGTGTCACATGATCCTTCAGAAATCATTCTAATATTCAGATTTGCTGCTCAAGAAACATTTATTATTATCATCAATGTTGAAAACAGGTGTGCTGCTTAATATCTTTATGGAAACCTTTGATAAATGTGCAAATGAACAGCATTTATTTGAAATAAAAAACTTTAGTAACATGACAAGTTTCTTTACTGTAACTTTGAATCATTTCAATGTGTCCTTGCTTAATAAAAGTGTTCATTTCTTTGGGGAAAATGTCAAACTCCTTTAATTGAAGTAATTCCAGTGAGGTGGATCACACTATCATTACCTCTCGTATCCGATCTCCTCACATGCTTCAATTCCGAGCTTGTTATTCCATCCATCTGAACACACATACACCCATTTTTGGCTCACATTTGAGTACATCTGAAGGAGGAAATTAGATCCATACAGACGGACTGCAAAAACAACAACAAAGAAAGAAGTAAAGCTGTATACTGGGTTTACTAAAGAGGGCATCATCGATCGGGATCAGGAAAGTCACGGTTTAACATATGTCAGGAATTCTTACAACAATGAGCTTCATCTCCTCCTGATGGACAGTCCAGCTTACCGTCACACCACTGCGAATAGCTGACGCATTTGTTATCTGCGGTACAGAGCCGCCCTTGCAAACACTCAAACACACCTGTTGGTGCAGACAGAGGACGTCAGAACAAGAAACCACAGGTGGATGTATTGTATGAAAGCCAATGAGAGAGTTTCTTACCATAAAACCAAAGCACCGAAACTATGATCCCAGCAATGACCAGTAGGGTGGCGACTGTACCAATGATCCATGGCCATTTTTTTCTCCTGGAAGCTGTCAGAAAATCAAAGTTCATAAAAGCCAAAACTACAAAAAATAATAAATACCTTAAACGGCTTTAAAATCCATTAAATATTAGGGCTAGTTTAAAAATATTGATTTTTTGATTCTCATATCGATCATTAAATCCCATGAATCAATCTTTTTAGTCTGTGCTGTTTTCAGGTGATGCATGAACAAAACTTCACATCCAATAAATCGCATTAAGCTTTGAGCTTTATTACTTTTGATAAGAAACAAAGTCTCAGCTTTCCTAATAACAAATGTTGTATTCATTTTGTAATTTCAGATTTTATAACAAAAGGGGCAGGTTTTGAAAGGGATTATTAGTAACATTGCTATACTATTTTAGGGGAATATATTACTTGCTTTATGCTTTTGTTTAGCTTCCTGATCATTTTACAAAACTGTCACAAATTCAATGATGCATTTTTCTATAATGCTTCAAACGAATCTGACAGCTCTATTGTTAACAAACATTTATGAATAATTAGCTTTTGTTCTTTTATATCTGTTGGTGGTGGCAGTGATTAAAACAGTTTAAAGAACAAAAACCAAAAGCCTTTTTGCTTCGCAGAACATAAATATTTATTTTTTACTAGTAAGTGTAAGTTTACTAGTAAGTTTTGTTTAGATCATTTTTATGAACAAGTGGATTTCTTATACCAGAAATAAATAATTTACAAGTAAAATAACTCTGTCCCCAAATTCACAAACACGCTAAGCACACAGGCACCTCCCCCCTAATGAGTGTATACGCCCCTTACTACTGATTGGCTACATGTGTGTTTGGGCGCTCGGTCCAATCCACTTTCAACAGCGTTTCTCAGAAATCGCTTACTACACCTTTAATGCCGATTCTCTTTCGTTTGGTCGATTTCTGGGATAGTGTGAATAATTTGCAGGTGTCAGGGAGATGCTATTAATATGCGTGCGACTCCCGGAACTTCCAGAAAAGGTGGGCTGTCTGTGATACCAACTGGCTGAAAAGCATGATCCCTCAAAATCTGGTTATTATTTTATTTGGAGCTGAGCCTGGTTTTGGCGCTCTTGTGACGTGACAGATTGCTGTATCACCCTGGTAGCGCACGTGAACTGATAATCTCATCATCTTTACAACTAGTTATAGCACGAAATAAATATGAATGAATATCAGAAGGTACGTTGAAAAAAACAGTACAATTACCCAAATCGGTATCATGTCTCATATAATCACTCAATTAGTGTTTAAAGCATGGAAAGACGTGAATTGTAAACAATGTGTGGCATAACGTTACATTTCCCTCAGAAAAGCCATTAAAAAGCATTAAATACCTCTGTGAACTAGTTTAGCGCCACGGTGGAGTCCAGGTGTGGTCGTGTGGCAGGTACTAACAGATGCTGCTTGAGGCACATACTGGTGCAGGTTCTGAGCAGGTGAGTATCTCTCTGAAGGATATGGCGGAGAGGGGTTCTGGTATAGAAACTGTGGGTTTTGGGGACCAGAGTACTGAGGTAAAGCTGGGTTTATTCCAGAAGAAGGTGCATATGGAGGGGGCCGCTGCTCCTCATGTTGGAAACCATGGTTCACCTGAGAACCATTGTTGTAGATCTGAAAGAAATTAGAGTTTAGTCAGTTTCTCAGGTTCAAAAAGCATTCGAAAACCATTTTGCTTCCATATTGTGATGTAATTCAGTGTGAAAAGGATATTTAACATGCTGAAGGAAAGTTACGAAAAGACTATTTTAGACAGCAGTGCCCATGTTAATTAATTACAGTATGACTAACAATAACAATGTATAAACTGTTCCAGGAAATGATTGAATATTAAATGAATGTTCATTATTTGAATCATTACTCGCTACTTACTTTCAATGATACTAAAAAAGACAGAGGTATTTAACATGCCTTAATAGTAATTCAAATAATTATCTGATAAACATGTTAGTTCAACATTATACAAGCAGTAGACAAAGGAAATAAGCATTACTTGCTGTTTTCTTACAACACTGGTAAAAAATAAATATTTTCATTTCAGATTTAATTTAGTCCACATGTCCAGTACAGGCTACTAGACATTGAATATATTATATACTGTAGTTTCCGCCAGAACTTTTTTTTTTTTATATATAAATAAAAAAGTATAAATTACCATAATGACAACAACTATTATCATTAATAATAATATAATTATAATAAAGAAAGAAACATGGTGGCAGGAACTATATAACATTCAATGTTAATATAAAATTCAGTGTTAATAAATTGCTGAATGTCAAATACCACGAAAACAATTCAATTACATCGACAGTTCTCACCACACACACACACACACACACACACACACACAAAACAAAAACAAAAAAAAAACACTAGTATTATTATTTTAAATATTTAGCAATTAACATTGTTCATTAACACAGTCCAATCCCAGTACTGAATGAGTTAAAGTCTATTTTGATTTCATTCAAATTTCACTCAGGCACAATAATTAGTTCCCTGTGGTCTATTCAGAAAACACTTCCCTAACAAAATGACTTGAACACATATGAAAACAGCACTTTGCTGCCATAGACCAAACCGAAACTCCAGACATTACCACTTAAATATGGCCATCAACCACTGTGTTGCTAATGCATTTCAATGTTATCTTTACAGTGTTTTTCATGCATTTAAATCGAACTTTCAAAGGACCATCATGATGAATCATTCATTAGCTTCGTCTTTGGTCAGGATAGTTAATGCTTTACAAATATATCTTATGTGTTGACTGACAGTATCTGACAAAGATCTCCTGCTTTATGAAATCGACAACAAACAAATGACATTGGTGACTGAAAGAAGAGGATAAACATGTTCAGATAGAATTTAAGAGAGAGAAAAAATTGATTATGTCATTACCGGATTCTTATTCTTCATCTTTAGCCTTTGGCTTTGTTTGGACTGTTCAACTCAATCCAAAAAAACTCTCGAACTTCAAGCTCAAATCTGCTGACTGAACATACAGCAAAACAAACATTATTAGTCTCAGAAAAGGCTATAGATCTGTATGAAATGAGTCCAACAGATTCTCTCTGACTAATACACATTATAAATTAGATATATTTATAATCAAACTTACCTGACAGAAGGTTCTCCAATAGTGTTTGAGCTTTAGCGGACTCTGCGTCTGCTGTGTGTATGTGTAATGAGCAGCCAATGCCACACCTTTGCTTGGTTAACCAGCTGAACTAAACTTTCAATAGTCAGGTGTATGCAAATACAAAATTGCCCCTGCTGACCTGAACTAAAAGTTTATAACTACTGTAAGAGCATTACAATGTCTTACTACTAAACAAGTATAACATGTCTTATCAATACAGAACATACTGTAGATGACACAGCTTTGCATTTAAGTTTAAAAACCAAATGAGGTGAGACAAAAATAGACAAAATATATGTAAAACATTCTTCCATATAAAGACGCTTCCTTCTGGCTCACTTCATGTTCACAGCTTTGAACATGAGGTATAATAGCAATATAAGAGATTTAAAAAGATTGTTTTCTAAGCTTGCAAGTGCACATTTCAACTTCCCTGTTTCTTAAACATGTAATTTCACACAGCCATGCACTGAAAATTTCAAAAACGTTTAGCCTTTTATGTTCAAACCGGAATCAGAAAGATGGAGAGACTCAAGAAGAAATGACAACATGTAGACAACATTTCTAAACGGTTAGTTGGGGAATTTATGTAGCTTATGTGTAGTTATCTTCTAGCAATTGATTAGCATATTCTGTCATGATAATCTACAAATCTTGTCTCCGGGGGCGGGTTTATGTAAATTTTAGGGTTTAGTGATGTCACTAACCCGGGAGGAACGTAGTGTAGTCCCTACCGGCCGTTTGTTGTAGTCCTTAAAAAGCAATTTCTTTAAAAGAAAATATCTCCCTTTGCTTGGAACTTTGAGCGTTGTAACTTTGCAGATGTTGTTTATGTTCAAACAGCAACAATCATATTTAACCACACCTTTAACATTTTCTTATATTGAAATTGTTTATGTCCTACTCCTTGACACATCAGGCTCTTAATGATGTCATGTCTTGGAATATCTGAAGGTTTTCTCCTATCAGACATCATTAAAACAGAACACATTTCACACATGCAGAAAATGTATTGTTTGGTCAATAATTCAAGAAGATCCATACTTTAAAGCTCTTGATTCTGTTTAGCTATAGCATTTGTAACAATTGATGGCTCCTCTTTAGGCCTGTTGACTTTCCCCCCATTTTTTTTATTGATCTATGGCATTTGTTATGAAAAATAGCAACCTACACATTTAGAAACTCTATAGCTGCAACATGCAACAGTTGTAATATAAATCTATAAATATCCTGTATATTTAATAAAATTACCTACCGGTATTATACATTTTACAAGTTAGACAATTTACCACAATAATTACAATAAAATGTGATTGATTCTAGCATGGCTGGTAAAGCTTTCTAATTTATGTTGGTGCAAGATGATGTTTTCCCCTCTTTTCATCATGATTTTAGATCATGTTTGACTTCCTCTATAGCGTTGTAAAGTTGTAACTTGTTAATAGAATTTAAATGTTGGGATGGTTGTACCTGCTAGTTTTAGGAAATAAATATTAATAAGGGCAGCTAACTGTAAACATCATAAAATCACGAGCTGGAGTACAAGAAATAATTTCGTACATTTTCCAGGAATCACCTGAATAATAGAAAGCTATAAAATCATCACAAGGCGTATGAGATGAAGGTTTAGTCTGTCACATGACGTAACTAGACTTCCTGTTCAATTTCCAGATAGATGGTTCAAACTTTGAGAAATCGCTACATTAAAAAAACAAGCTGTAAAGATAATCTGTTGGCTACGATTACCAAACTCAGCTATCACACAGGGTCACCCTGTTGTTATTCAGTAACTCAGTCAATGGGCCGATACTTTGACATCACAAAACATCCTGTTAATATTTGGCCCGATCCTCTATCGGTTAGACTGAAGCACAATGACTTTTCAATGACAAATAGAAGCAACTGATAATTAGAAGCTGATAAACTGTATGTTAGTTTTGCTAAGTACACAGAGACTGAGTTTTGTGACGTGACAAGTGTGGCTTCTGAAGGTGGAGCCAGAATTTTGTTTGCAAGGTGGAGCTTTTTGCTGCTGGTGGATAATTTATAGGGGCCCAGAAAAGACCCTGCTGAGTCAGGTAACAGGTTCTCTGGAAGAACACAGGATTACTGGTTTCAGCCCAGAGGATAGCTGGGACAAAGTTAACACATTTGTGTTAAACAGTGTCTAAAATGGTAACATGACTGAAAAGGGTCTCTTCAGAACAACATACTACCACACTTCTCTATTTCTGCAGTATATAGAATGTATACGGTGCACGGCATGCACATTTTCCATTTTCAGTAACAGCAAGTAATTAAACATTTTCAAAGCTCTTCTTGAATCATTATTTGATTGGGTTAAAATGCAACATTTTACAACATAGCATTCTAGTCTGAAACGTGACGTGTAAAAATGCTTCCGGTCCATTTAAAGACACATGCGGGGTACTACAGGTAAATAGGCCACATTTAAAATATGCCAATTAGGCATTGTATCAAAAACTATATAGATTTTAAAGAAAATGTCAGAACTTTACAGGGATACTCCAGCGCAAAAATTAAAATTCTACCATCATTTACTCAACATCATGTCATTCCAAACCTGTGACTGACTTTCTTCTGTGGAACATAAGAATAAATGTCTCAAGTGTTTTTTGTTTTGGTCCATACAATGGAAGCATTCTTATGGAAGCTTGTTTCCGCCACTGAATAAAATAAATAAATAAATAAATAAATAAATTGTGACTTTTTATCTCACAGTTGCGAGATGTGAAGTCAGAATTGTGAGGAATAAAGTCGCAATTGCGAGATATAAAGTCGCAATTCTGAGAAGTAAAAAGTTGCAATTGCGAGATATAAAGTTGCAATTCTGAGAAAGTCGCAATTGCGAGAAAAAAAGACAGAATTGAGACTTTTTATCTCACAATTCTGACTTTATAACACATAATTGCGAGTTTATATCTCCAAATTCTGACATCTTTTCTCAGAATTGCGAGTCACCAGGCCAATTCTAAGGAAAAAAAAGACTGACTTTTCCCCTCAGAAGTTTTATATCTCACAATTCTGACTTTACAACACGCAATTGCAACTTTATATCATGCATTTCTGACTTTATAACACGCAATTGCGACTATATTTCACGCAATTCTGACTTTACAACACGCAATTGCGACTTTATATCAATCAATTCTGACTTTATTTCACGCAATTCTGACTTTATATCTCGCAATTGTGAGAAATAAAGTCAGAATTGCGAGGCGTAAACTCGCAATTGTGAGAAAAAAAATCAGAATTGTGAGATAAAAAGTCGCAATTACCTTTTTTATTTTTCATTCTGTGGCGGAAACAAGCTTCCATACATTCTTCTTTTGTGTTCTGCAGAAGAAAAAAAGTCACAAGTTTGGAACGACATGAGGGTGAGTAAATAATTATATTAATTTTGGGGCGTAGTTTCTGTTTAATGTGATCAACACATATTAGTTTACATCTCATTTTGTTTTCTAATTGACAGACCATTTGTCAAGAAATTGAACAAAATATCTAATAATACAGGAAAATGAATAAATAAAGTGTGTAAATCAACATACAGTAGTGGCCAAAAGTGATCTCTGGAGGGGATTGGTTTGGGGATTTGCGTTTAATGAGCCTTCAAGTTTGATTAAACCATAAAAATATGAGAAAAATATTTGATATTTTTTAAATATTTTAAATATGAGGGAAAAACAAAACACTAAACTTAAGGTTAAGGTATTTATCTGACAAAATTATTAGGCAAAAAGAGGGTAAACTACAGCCACAGGTTTTATTTTACTACGCAAAAAATGCATAGAAAAACAAAAAGCTTACAAGAAACAGCATAATCCATCATAATCAGTTAATAATACTTAGTTTATTCTCTCGCTTTTGCATGTTCATAATTTCTTTGAACGACAGCCTGTCCAAAAATTATGTCCACACAAATTGACATTTCATTGTGTTATGACATACAACAATTGCACTTAATAAAGACTATAAGCAAAATATCATTAAAAATGGGATTGAAAGATGCTAAACAATCATAATATAATAAAAATAAAATGTGTGTGAGTTCTGCTATTAGTTGCATTATTATCATCATCATCATCATTATTATTTTTAACGTGGATGTTTTTTGTTTTTTTTTGGATGAATGGGGCCGGGGGTAAATTTCCAAAATATTGTGGAAAGTGAACATTAAAGTCAAAACCGTCACTTATGCATTGTCCATATTACCACTCATGCCTATAGTATCTGCAGCTTTCAACAATCACAAAGGAACAACTGTTTGTTCAATTTACAACTTACTTGTGGCATAAATTAGTTTCAGGTCACTGCTAGTCAGGTTGCCTCAAATGGACCCTTTTCACATTTCCAGGGTTCTCAGAAACAGAAGTCATCATATGTAAACTTCTATAGTTTACCATGTTAATTATTGCCGAAATGCATCATCACAGTCTGTGAAAACTGAAAAGGGTTCATCAGCTGCAAAGCTCAAAGCACATTCTCCATCTGGTGTTCCTTCAGGGGAACTGCATTATGTCTTATTATGAGTATAATCATCACACTCGGCATCAACAGTCAATCAATAGTCTATTTTATTGCAGTTACAGATTTGAACAATTATAAACACTTTCATTACAACATTGACTGCACAGAATAAATATTACCATTTGGGAAGTTTGTATTTTATGAGCATTGATACGTTTTCCCCCTATTTTAATAAAAAAAAAAAAAACATGAATGACCTTTTCTGAATCTCAAGTCTTAATATTTCTGGATCAGAATGGAGGAAGCGCCGCCTCCTCCATTGCAGATTCCAGCCAGTCCGTACTGTCCCGATTTCAGATTGTGCACCATGTGTCCTACGATTCTCGCCCCTGACATTCTAGAAATCGCAAAACCGTCACATTAATTATCACGCAAATCTAATTCCAGTATGTCAATGTAGTGAACAGTGATGCATGAGAAGGATGTTGCTTACCCAATTGGATGTCCGAGGGAAACTGCACCTCCATGGATATTGACTTTGTTGGGGTCGATGTCTAACATCTTGATGTTGGCCAGCACCACAACACTGAAGGCTTCATTGATCTCCCACATGGCAATGTCTTCTTTCTTCAAACCGGCCGCCTTCAGGATCTGCACAACATAGATGTTACTACACTGAACGACTTCAAAAACACGTCAGCTTTGCAATTAAGACAAATATTAGCTCACCTTAGGGACGGCAAAGGCTGGAGCGATAGGGAAGTCGATGGGGGCGACAGCAGCATCAGCAAAAGCTGCAAATTAACAAAAAATTGTGGTCCAGATGTGTAGGAAAAGCCAGCAAACATGCATTATCCGACAAAATTGGCCATATATGAGTAACTCACTATTAGAATGCAACCAACTCAACTACATTTTTTAGAAGCATGAGAGTAACACAGCTGTTTATTCAAAACAGCAGTTTTTCCAGTAAAAAGACTTTTTTCCCCCCAGAAGCAGTGATGTAGCCTATTAAAAATGCTAAAAAGAAACATTACTACCCTTCAGGTAGCTTTAATTATTTGTAAATATCCCCAAACTTTTGTATTAACCAAAAATGTGTCTTAGACCCTTATCATATTAAGTTTATAATTCATTTATTACTATTCCTTGCAAATTTTACATACATAAATGTACATTTTCAAAGAAAATACTACGATGTTGATTTTTTAAAGAACAGTTTAAATTTACTTGCTTCTATGTTGCGACATTTATAAGATATTATGCTTTAGATTATTTTAAAATGTAATGTATTTTAACCCTCCAGGAACATTTAGTTTTTTTTGTCATTTGAACAATATAACTGAAAATATCTGAAAAACTCTTTTCAGATATATATATATATAAAAAAATGCAAACATTCATCAAAAGGGTAGTTACTGTAGCTTAACAACTTTATTTAAATTATTTACATTAAATTATTAAAGTGCCTTTAGCATGGTGTTGTTTTTCAAGAAAGAATTCAGGTGGAGGTTTCAGACATAGCATTGGCTAACAGCTAAAAAAACTGTGATAAATACAACGGGACTAAACCATGTGATAAAAACGAGCAAAATTTTGGGGTAAAAAAAACATTCCTACATAACATGTCATTCCAATCATTGCAGTATCTGTTGAAATGATCAGAATACACCATAAAATGATTTAAACATTTGCCTCACCAACAATCTTTGCCAGCGGTGTGACGTTGAGCCTCTTTGCTGCATCTGCTGTCATGAGCACGAGAGCAGCCGCTCCATCATTCAGCGTACTAGCGTTGGCTGCCGTCACTGTGCCTGCAAAAACAAAGGTCTGCTCGTCTTTTGAACCGAAAACAATTCTTCACTATCCTCAAAGCATAAGTTTAAAAATAGTGACACATGACTAAAAGTCATGACAAGAGATAATTAAAACAATGATTAAAAATGTATTTTACAGAATAACAAAAAATCCACAATCTTTAAGTACACTTAAAGGTACAATATGCAGGATTTTTGCAGTAAAATATCCAAAAACCACTAGGCCAATATTACATATTTTTTAGTTGAATACTTACAATATCCCAAATGTTTCCAACTTTTTGTAAATGGTAAGGAAATTGCGATTTTAACCAAGGAAACGGGGCGTGTGAGCAGAGGTGAGGAGTCGCCGGTCAATGGCGTCATATCCGCGTTACCCCCGGTTTCCGCCAGGTTTGACCTCGAACTGCAATAGTAACCATGGCGACAGACGTTGACAACTGGGTTATGCCCGTTATGCCTAGAAGGACGCTCACGCTGTTGTTGTTTTGTTCAAACATTATGGACCATGGCAAGCAGACTTTGAGACAAAAAGAGGACTAAAACGAAGATCAACATCTTTCGAGATGCCGAGAGCTCCACGTCCGCGACTAACTTCAACTTGACAGAGACGCGAGTGTTCCATGTACTTTATTAGACAGGTGAGCAAATGTACATAAAACTAATCAATGTTGTTTAGTTCAACATGATGAAATGTTAGAATATGATCTGTATGTTATTCTAATGTTGATCTAGCTTACTTAGTCTCATACAGCCAACAAACAACCTAACTAACAACATTCAACACACTCAAATGCAGTTAGTGTGATAGTGTAAGTTAACTGTTAGAGCAAGTGAAACAGCGCTGCGTTACCTCAAGTTTCATTCGTCTAATAAACTGACCTGTGTGAGTATTAATTCAGCACTTGCGGGTAGTTCGGTAGAATGAAATGTCCTTATTCTTTTATATCCGCGGGACTCGCGTTGCGTGTGGCGCTGGTATGTTACGTCTAGCAATCGCACCCTGCTTCATACCACAGTCATGTTAAAAACATCAATGTATTCACTCATCCATAAAAGATCCATCAGCTTGACGACAAGATCCATAATTACACTTAATGCGGACTATACGTCATCAATATATGCCTTTGTTATTGTAAGAGGTAGCGACCCCTGGTGGCGAAAAAATCCTGCATATTGTACCTTTAAGTGGCCTTTTATTTCAGGAATATTTTATTATCTGTACAGGTTTTTTTTTTTCAATATACTTTTAAGGTTTGAAGAACACTAAAAGTGCATGTTAGTAGAATTATGCAGACTTTTTCACAAAGGCTAATGAACTGAAGTGATGATCTTGTACCGTTCTCTTTCTGGAACACAGTTTTCAGTTTGGGGACTTTGCTGAAGTCAACCTTCTTATATTCTTCATCTTCCTTCACAACAATGTCTGGTTTTCCTGAGCAGTGAGAGAAGATTTTAAATCACAATAATGGTGCATTTTAATATATGCAACATGCATAATATATATATATTTACATATATATATATATTTGTGTATATTCCATCATGTATTTTAACAGTTGTTTAATAAAACCATGAACCAATTATTATTGCTTCATTGTTATTATATATGTATTTTAAGTAATTTTAGAAGCTATTGTTCACTTAGGTCTATTTGTATTATCAAAATTGTCCGATTACTCGATGAATCATGAAATTAATCGACTGATTACTCAATTACCAAAATAATAATTAACGACAGCACTAGATTAGTTCAAACATGTAGTTCAAATGCACCTGCAATGTTTTGCATTTTGTGAAATTCAGTCGAATAAAAGACCAGTCATATATTTTGTCATTGAAGATTTCTTATAAATGGTGTTAAAATACATCTCGGCTCATTCTAGTGAAGCCAATATTGTGTAACGTCTTGTCTCATGAGATAATTATATCGTCACACCCCTACGTATTTTAGTTCATTTTAGGCAATTTTTTGCGAATAAGGAATTGAACAGCTACAGTATTGAAACCAAACCAACCTCTCTGAGGGATGCTCACAGGAACCACTTCCTTGGCCATGATCCCAGACTCCCACGCTGCTTTGCTGCGGCTGTAGGAGTTGATGGCAAATGCGTCCTGCTCCTCCCTGGAGAAGCTGCTGTTCTTGGCTGTATTTTCAGCACAGTTTCCCTAAAAATGGGGAAAGATGGTGGCGTTGTACACAACCATGGCCTCTCCAGTGTTAAATGTCCAATGTTTCCAAACAACTTCATTCACTCAATACTTATTATCAGGCTAAGCTATCACGCAAAAACAATGCAATCGGTCTTACTGGTTTATAAAAAATATGTACGTGCCATGTGGAATTTGTTGTAGACGTCCGTCAAACCGTCCTTAACAATCAGATCCTCCATCTTCACTCCACCATACGGGGGCGCTTCTCTGGCCATGACATATGGAACCTGAGACATGCTTTCCATTCCACCAGCAACCATCACATCCTGGGAGACATCATGTAGACATCATGTTCACTCATTTTGCTTTATTAAAGGTTCACTCTTTCTAAATCTCTGGTCTTTCACACTACCTGATGGCCACACATGAGACTTTGAGCGGCCAGCATGATGGACTTCATCCCAGAGGCACACACTTTATTGATGGTAGTTGCCTCAGTGGACAGAGGGAGACCTGCATGGGCAAAACAAACATTACACAATCCTAGCAGAACCAACACTAGCACTAAAACTTCTCTTTGAGAAGTTGCATTTGTAGATTCATCTCAGGCAAAGCACAAAAAAATGAAAGAAAATAATGTATGTATAATAAATCCCTCACCTGCACCCAGAACAGCTTGTCTGGTTGGTGCTTGTCCTTCTCCTGCTTGCAACACATTGCCCATGTAAACTTCCTTCACCTCCTCCAAAGGGATTCCTGTAGATGACATGCAAACCTCCTAACATCAGGGAATTTTATCATACAGACAGCTAGAACAAATAAGACTTAAAAATGTAGATTTAAATTACACTTATTTCATGAATATAATTGCATTAAATAATCAAAAAAAAAAATCAAACTAAGTGGCATTTATTATATAGGCAAATAGCACACCTTTCTGATTTAAAGACGTGTGTTACTCAGTTTTTTTATTATTATATTTTACATGATTATATGCATATAATATGCACTACTGTTCAAAAGTTTGAAAAGTATGGTCAGTATGATATTGAAAGAAGTCTTATGTGTTTACCAAGGCTGCATTTAATTGATCAAAAATATAGTAAAACAGTAATATATTGCGAAATATTATTATCATTTCAAATACCTGTTTTCTATTTTAGTGTATTTTTAAAATGTAATTTATTCCTGTGATGCAAAGCCGAATATTCAGCATAATAATTATCCAGTTTTCAGTGCCACATCATCCTTCAGAAATCATTATTTATTTTCATTATAAATTTTGAATACATATCGTGCTGCTTATTTTTGTGGAAACGAATAAATTTTTTTAGGATTCTTTGATCAATAGAAAGTTCAAAAGAACAACATTTAATTGAAATAGAATTCTTTTATATCATTATACATGTCTTTACGGACATTTTTGATCAATTTAATGCATCTTTGCTAAATAAAAGTATTCTTTTATTTGCTCTGAACCCAAACATTATTTTTTTTTATAATAATACAATTTGTAATAATATATAATCTCATAAAATTATATTTAATTATTATATTCTTAAAAGAATATATCAAATAATATAAAATATATCAAATAAAATGTGTATTTCTGCTAAAATTATCAGGGGCCGGTTGCATTAACTGCAAAGACTAATCTTACAAGTTAGTCATCAAATTTTATTTAAGACTGTTCATAATTTGTTACATAAGTCAGTTTAGGGCTGGGCGATAAAACGATAACGATAATTATCGCGATATCATTTTTCTCGATAAAACGATATCAAGAGGTCGATAAATGTTCGATAATGTTTATGCGCCAAAAAGCGGAACGAAACTCATTTGAACCGCGCGCGCCTCACAGAATGTTTATCCGCTCGGCTCAAAGTCCAAACGGCAGCGCGAGCTCACTAGAGCAGACGCGTTTACTCTGATCGGTCTCGCTCACGAGATCCAGTGTTCAGCGAAGAACACAAATGTCCAGTTTAAACCAGTTTAAAGGCAGATGAAACACCGCTGACAAACAGGAGAAACACTGCGCGCAACGATACAGTCAGAATCTGAATTGATACTGAATCCATTTAGCCTAACGTTACCATGGATTTACTGTAAGGTTAGCCTAGTAATATTAACTGCACCATGAAATGTGGGATATACATATGAATTGTATAATATTATTAATGTAGACAATGTATTAAATGACTAATGGAATATAATTACAGTATTTAATAATGTATTTAACTGTTAGGCTACTGTTTTTCATACAAATACCATAGAAACCATAAAGTTGCAGTTTGCCATGATAGTGAGGTATAGGCTATGCCTGGTTTTATCTGTGGTTATCATGATCTAAATGCATGATACTGGATGACCAATGGTTAATTTTAATAAAACTCAAACAGTCAGAATATTACATTTTACCAATAAAAAATGTGGTCGTTACATTTTTTTTTAAAACAGATGTTACTGTTTTTATTAATGAACATAAATTTAACAAAGTAGTATTAGCTTGAGTTAGGATGCAGATTTACTGTCAACTCACTGACAAAACATGTAATTTGAATATTGCAGCCAGCACTGCAAACTGTGCTGAAGAAATATTTTTCTATTCAGATATTTATTTTAAGGAAAAATGACAAATGTTTGAATGTTCTACCTCAGATTTGTGAAATTTTCACCTGTTTGGCAAGAGTTTGTCATGATATGTTCTGACAATAAAGAGTAACGTTAGTTTAAAACCACAATTAACGCTCTGGTTTATACAACTTTCACTTAGGAGCAAAAATATGCCTTTAAACTTGAAAGAAATAAAGATTTGACATTTATCGTGATAATTATCAATATCGACTGATATAAAAAAAGTTATCGTGATAATTTTTTTTGGCCATATCGCCCAGCCCTAAGTCAGTTACATAAAATTGTAGATTGGTCTAATTTGATACAGAAATTTGAAAAGTAAGACTTTTAATTATTAATAGTTAAAGAATTTAAGAATTAAATGCATTAATCCAAGTCTGAGAACATGAACAGCTCCGAGTATAAGGTCATGGGTTGCCATCTCGTAATTACGATTGAACACAGCATATGCTCGTTGGTTTGGTTTAGGAGGAACTGTAAAAGACGACTGCTGTTTGTTTACAGCACTCAGTGACTGTGTCTACACCATAGACTGTAAAGGTCTACACTAGTGTTGATGGCGTGTGATGTCTGCGCGAGCAGGGTGCGTGGAGGTATGGAAATGCATATGTTGAAACATCGTATCATTGCATTGGGACGAACATTTTTGGTCCTGCGGCTTCCACAGAAGATATATGTATGTTATGATATTTAGACCACTTCTATTACTGATTGCTATCAGGATGTGAAGAGAATTCCAGCCAGTTTAACAAAAAGTGTTTATAAAACAAATAGCCTACCCTACATTTAACATAATCGCTATGTTTATCATGCAATTGGCCCCAGATCTCTACCTGCTTTCTCAATGGCTCCTTTAATAGCAATGGAACCGAGTTTGGTGGCAGGTACTGTGGAAAGGCTTCCTTTGAAAGACCCCATTGGGGTCCTGACAGCACTGACGATGACAACTTCCTGTTTAGAGACAAATGAGAAAAGAAGATCATATTCACTGAATGCACACCTGACAGAAACAGTTCTGGCTCCATGAAGTGATACAATCACATAACATTAATACTCACATTTAGAGATGGTCGTGTGCTGTAGGTCCTGCTTAGGTATTTATGTGCCTGCTAAGACATATTCATAAAATGGGTGTCCGTTAACATAATATCCGGTTACAGCATTTATATCAACAAAGACGACCTACAAGTTATAAAAAGAAGCGCAATATTTTAAAAGGTAAACAATGAAACAGGCCTGCAGTCAAACTGCTGCATGTGCCGTGAGTCGCAAAAGTTCGGCTATCAATAACTATTTATTTAGTTCAAGCTCACCAGATGTCTGCACAGGTGAGTGCGTGTGCTGTAAAGGGCACTGGATGCCATAACTGCGATGAAAAACTGCATACACAGAAGAACAAATTTCACCTTCAAACCTCCGAATGGAGTGAACGTTTGCAGAGAGCAGCCAATCACAGCAAGAGGCGTGTCTGTACCACATGGCGACGGTCCGAAGCATTATGGGTAGTGTAGTATATGTCATAGTTGTTGAAAAACTTGAAAGTAGAGCATTACATAGGAGAAATCTTTTTTTAAAACACTTGTAAAAGGTTCTAAGAAATGTAATTTTTGTCTCCATGTTGGTTTCATACATCTTTGAAATACTTTTATACCATTTTTGTGGAATAGCTAAAGTTTTCTTGGATTTAACAAAATGTGCCTTTTCATGAAAGGTATTTAAATGTGTGATTTTGACACACAGTCCTCTCTAACTTTGATTTGGCAGACAAAAATCTGATGTTAATAATATAAAATAAAATTTCTTCACTGCTTTATTTATTTATTTGTTTATATTATTATTTATTTTGTTAAGAAATTGTAATAATTGAAGATTAGGCCTATGGCAAACTACGCTATGCCACTATTTAAAAGGAGATTTGTGCCTTTTTTTATAATCTTAAAGTTACGCCATCTAGACATGTTTGACTTTACACTCCACAGTGTCTTAAATTCAGAAACTGAAATATATTCATTATAAAAGAGTAATTATATAAAAAGAATTTAATTAGCCTAAGTTTGAATGTATTTTTAAACAGGTTAATAAGTTATATTGATTTGCATAAATGGCTTGTTCACTTTGCAGGAAAAAAATGCATCCACTTTTTCTTATATATGTTTATTTATTTTTATTAATTATATTAGAAGATGAGTTAGAAACTGAGTTGCAAGTTTTTGTGAATATTAATCATATTTATTTCTAAAAAAAAAAACATACATTCATACAATCATACATTGTGGTATTGTCTGTGCAAAATAGAAAATGTAAGTACATTTTAGGAATACTGAGACCGAAAATTTCTACATTTTCAGTTAAATGTTTAGTAGCAGTTCAGCCATCCATAGTTCAACAGAACACGATTCACTCGTTTCGAGGAGAAATCATACTCCGTTTGCCTTGGACCTTCTGAGAAATACAGATAACCTAGAAATTAGAAGAAGAAAAAAATCGGGAAAAATACAAAATGGAACAGCATTAAAAAATGAATGATTGATTTGTTAATGTTTTTTGTTTTTTGTGTTTAAGCTCACCATAATTTTCAAAAGCAGCATCCACCTGTGAGCCAATGCCAGGAAAATGATGCTGAATAGCTTTAGGAAAGCCTCTGTCCATCTGAGCTGTTCTTTCATTGAAGCTACACCATTGTAAAAATTATGTTAGTTTTGATGTTATTTTAAAAAACTATTATAATCAACACGATATTATATTGTTTTCTCACCTCCAGTATTTGCTTCCAACAAAGAACAAAGTGCGTCCGGTTGATTTCACGTGTATGGCTGCATCAATCTTTTTCACATATGTGGGAAATCCAAATTTGGTTATGGGTTTGGGATATCCAGGCAAAGTAGTGCTACCTTTTACTCCCCAGTACTGCTGACCTGAATGTGAAAGACCACATGCACAACTACATTTACTGAAGCCTTTTTATACAGCACTTAAAGACTCTTCAGGAAATTAGACTTTACCATTGAAAAAGAAGCTAATGTCTCTGCCACTGAACTCATAAGCAGCATCAACAGAGTCAATGGATGGCCAGGTTGATTTTATTTCATGCATTGAAAGTCCACTGTAGTAGCCCTTTTTCCAGTAATACCTGATGGACATGAAGGCATGATAAATGACATAGTTTTTAAATTAAACTTTTTTAGTTCAAATGTTTTACATGAACATTACCAAAACCACATTAGGTTTATAATTGTTTTATTTTAAAAAATTCTTCAGCATTTCCCATATACTGTATTGAGATTACTATACATATATAATATATTAAACAATATAAATTAAAATTATATTCTTACCCATCTTTAAAGAAGTACAGTTCTCCACGAACGCTGGTTGCTGCATCAAATACTAAGTCACGCTTGCACGGCTCTGGTGGGCTTGGTTCAGGATTGGGTTTTGGTTCTGGTTTTGGTTCAGGTTTATCTGTTGACGTTCGAACACCTGAAACATTATAGAAAATGGGTGGAAAATACATATTTATTGATTGTTTTATCCATAATAATAAGTATTGTATTTAATGTATTGCTATTACAGTACAGTTCTCTATATAAAAATAAAAAAACCCAAAAACATTTACCATACAGGGCCTGGACCCCAAGTCGGTCATCACGGGGAAGTGTATAGCCATTCGTGTTGACGTATCGGTAAGTTGGATACATGAGAGCTGAAGGGTCTTTGGAGTGATCTAGTCCTAGTGCATGTCCAAATTCATGAGCAGCCACCAAAAGCAGGTTTATATCTAAAGCAATTAATGAGTTTTTTTTTTAATAAACTTGTAATAATTTACATACACATAAGCATGTGATTCTATGTGATTTGTGCATTGACCTCGTGAACTTAGGGTCCACGTCTCATCATCATCAAAGTGTGTGTCTCCTCCCTGCTCTGGACCGGGTGAGTTGGCATGAGCCAGAACCCCATTAGGCCCATCAAATGGGTAAAAATCTCCATGATCTAACAGGAAGGAAAAAAAAAATATATAATATATATATATATATATATATATATATGGAAATGAGGGATGTGTTTAGAACCTACATCCAGCTTTGAAGAGAATCATGATATCAGCTGTGCCACTGTAGATCTGTTTGAAATCGAGTGGAATAACGTCACTGTAGAGCTGGAAAGCTTTGGCAATAATGGCATCCACATCTCTCTGGCTCAACTGTGATGTGTATTCAGTAATTCTAAGAGAGAAAGAAGCAAATCATGTTTAGTATCCTTAAAAGTCACCATGAAACCAATTGACAATTCATATTTTTATGGAATATGGCAGTGTTTATTATAAATTATTCATCCATGCACATTATCATTTCCATGCGCACTCATAGCCTTTAATCAAAATAACTTCCTCTCCGAGGACAGTCTCATGCATTTTGCACAGAAAACTGGAAAGCATTTCCGTATCTGGCAAGGTCTAATGTGATTGGTTGAATTTCTGGGAACAAACTTGTTATTTCATTAAGGAGTTAAACATTTCACATTTATGCATTTGGCAGATTATATTATCCAAAGTGACTTACATTGCACTTAAGGTATTTTATCATTTTTTGCTTTCCCTGGGAATCGAACCCATGACCTCGATGTTGCTACACTGATTGAGCTACAGGAAGGCACAGGTACATGCTAAACCAACCTGTATGTTACAACGCTCTGCTTCCAACTGGGTCTCCCCTGGAAGTGGTTGAATTTGGCCACATCAGTGACTCCACAGCGTGGCAGCTTCATCGTCTCGAGAGTGTTTGAGTCCAGCTTGCCCGTGACCTCCAGTCCAAAAAACGCCTGCATGACCTTCAGTTCATTTTCTAGATCTGGGAGGATCATCGTTCTGCTGCGGGATTTAGTTGCATTATTGTCCCTGTAGAACTGTGACAGATAAGCCTGGGGAGAACGAGGAAGGAACGTTTTATCACATTAATATATAGATTATAAGAAACATAAGAGTACATATGGTATAAGGTATATGGGTACTGACCTCTGCTATTTGATGGTCTTCTGATGATGCAGTCGTAGGTGCGCCATCACAAAGAGCCAAATACACCACAAGTGTCAGAACTAGAGCTGTCAAGTGCCCCATACTACAGTCCTCTTCCTCTGCAGGGAAAGAAAGGTGCCCTCCAGAGTCTCTGTTTCTGTCTTTTATAAGTCTAGATTGTCTAAAAAGGGGCTTGTCCCGAGTTTTATCATTTCCAATCAGCAGTGGTATTTAGCGGGGGTGGGAGTGGGAAACTCTCAGAGTTTCAGGGGGTTTAAGCTCCTGTCTGAACATGTCAGAGAAAAGTTTGTATTGACGGTGATTTCACCTATGACTCAACCGAATGGGCCGCTTTAGGAAGATAGTGGGTTTTGTATTCACTGCCTCCGCTTTTGATATCCCCCCTTCTGGTCATTTTCATCCCCAAAGGGAATTTGTTTTATCCGAGTTTCTGGTTAGACGGGATGCATTTCCAATTTCCGACTGGCATTTTTGCTTCTGAGTGGAGTATGATTAATATTATGTTATAACTTTAGATCTTTATTTCTTTTAGATCTAGTTTTTTTTTTTTTATCTTCACTAACAGATTTTCTTTTCAACATTGCAAGCAGCCTATAAAACACTATGACTTACAATGATACTACTTTTTTTTAAGGAGAGATGGTTGAAATGTGTTCAAAATGTTTGACTGCTCATCTTAATGCAAAACAAGGTCAGCACACTGTTGCTCCCACACACACACACAAAGTAAAAAAGTAAGCTCACCAGAATACTATAATGCGATGTTTTGACTGATCAAATCAGCTCTTGTTCAGACAGTGAGAGCAACAATGTGCTGACTTTGTTTTGCATTTCTTTTTTGTCGTGCACCCAGATTTGAGACATTTTTGGATGCACTGGCTTTTCATGTTCCTTTGACAGCTTGTCTTAATTCCTCATTGGGCCAGTAAATTATTTTAATACGTTTATCGTCAAAAAGTTAATTGTTAAAATTTAGTTAGTTAACTCAACTTTAACTGGGTTTTTTTTTTTTGTGTACATTACACTACGTTTCTACATTGTCTAAATTTCTACATTCAAATTTCAAAAATGTCATGAAATGTGTCTTAGCAATTGAGAATACATTATTCATAAAAAAATTAATCGGCAGGGTATACAGCAGTTTCCATTCAAAGTTGCACAGAAAAAAATGCAAATAAAGCAGCGTTTCCATCACATGTTCAAGAGAACAAAATAGTTACTTCCTGGATTTTTTTTTTTTTAAATATCTGTAATAAAAATGGAAGTTGTTTTTCTTGCGTCAGATGAAACGCAATAATAATAATAATGTCATCTTGCATCTGTGTTTAGGAATGCAATCATGTGAGACAGTTCTGGGAGGTAATCATTGTGATGACAGACTTTAGTGCAGGCATTTCAGTATGATCAAACCAACATTAGAAGAAGAAGAAGTTTTATTTAAGGAATACTCTTTTATATGCATTTTAATTGGTGTTAAAATATTAACTTATATCATGTCATTTATAATGTCAGCCAAGAAACATCTCACAGCCTTTAATGATCAAGTGAATGAATACAGTTGACCAAATTCATCTCAAGAGTTGTGTCCTGCTAAGAGTATTTCTATACACTTTGATCCATGTTAGTAATATACAAATATTTACTAGTCATATATACATATATATATATATATAGTGAGTGCAGGTAAAGTGAATGCAGATAAAGTGGGCTGATTTTTGTTAAACACATCATTTAGATACCGAGATGGTTTTTTTTATTTTCTTTATTACGTTTGTTAACTTAAAGGTTCAGCTTTAATATCAGTTCATATAATTTGCAAGGTATTTACCAATAATTATTTTTAGATCATGCACTCCAGACTCCAAATTTCTTTTCAGGTAAAGTGGGCAGAGCTTGTGGCCTGTAAACATTTAATTTAATAAGCATTAAATGTTCATAGACAATGACAGAACAGAAGCAATGTTCTTTTTTTTCTTTTTTTCTAGGCTTTGATTGAAGTTTTATATAACCACTGGAATTCCCTTCAGGGCACATCCAGTGCCTATAAAAGTTTCCTAAATCCTGACATTAATGAAAGACGCAAATACAAAAACACAACCCTGAGGCTGTTTAACAGAGGTATCCAAAACACCCTTACTCATGCCCTAAAATGTAACCACAGGAAGTTTGTCCATACATGTCCCAGCGATCCTTTAACAGAAATTCTACTTGTTTTTATTGAACTACAAACACATAGCGATGACAAGACTAATCTATCCCTCATAGCTCTATACTCAGAAACACCTAATACTATATATCTGTCAGGTGTGGGGTTGATGAGATGAAGCGAGGACTCAATTGCAGGAAAAATTGTTTTTTATCAATTATAAGGCTCCCTTAGCCTATATTTTCCAATATACTTGGATTCTATTGGAAAATATAGGGGAGCCTTAATGTAGATTTTCTTTATCACCAGTGGGAGGCAGCAATGCACTAACAGTGCCTAGTCTGCCGGAAAGGAATAGAAGTAGAAGAAGTCCTGTGCTGTTTCGTTGGCCCTGTCCCAAATGGCGCACTTCATGCGGACTTTCGGTCTCGTGGACTTAAATTGCGCGTGCTCGCGAGTCTACCAGTCCGTAGGCCGTCCCATTTAGCATTTTAACGCTCTGAAGTGTGCTCAGCAGCGCCCCCTTTGTACCCTTGAAGCGGTCTTCCGCGAAGCCCGTATAGATGCAGGCTCCACGCACTTTAACTACCCAGGAATCCTTGCGAAAGGCCAATCAGACAACGGATGGGAGGAGATTTCGCTCACGGACAATTGTTAACATGGCTGAGAAAAAAATATTTAAGTGTAATTATCATTACGGCTTTTATGACAAGTTTATACAAACATTATGATCATCGACCAGTGGTTGATGTCTCAAACATAGGCTAATAATAGCAAGCTGAATAATACGATCGCATTATGATTCATTAAATAAATAGAACAGAATGTCAGGGCTTTACTGAGTCATATGTAAACACAACAACAATAGGAAGCATATTTCCCCGAACCTGTAGCTCCTGTGCATAACAACAATCAGACCGTCTTCCTGTTTCCGGCGTGACGATCGAGTCTGTCCCAAAAATACCTCTCAATGCGCCCTGGCAGACTCGCGCTAAGGGCCCTATAGTCTGCACTACATGACGTCACCGAAGTGTGGACTCTGAGGAAGTCCACAAGTCCGGAGTGTGCCATTTGGGACAGGGCCGTTGGCCCTGTCCCAAATGGCGCACTTCATGCGGACTTTCGGTCTCGTGGACTTAAATTGCGCGTGCTCGCCGAGTCTACGAGTCCGTCCCATTTAGCACGTTAACACTCTGAAGTGTGCTCAGCAGCGCCCCCTTTGTACCCTTGAAGCGGTCTTCCGCGAAGCCCGTATAGATGCAGGCTCCACGCACTTTAACTACCCAGGAATCCTTGCGAAAGGCCAATCAGACAACGGATGGGAGGAGATTTCGCTCACGGACAATTGTTAACATGGCTGAGAAGAAAATATTTAAGTGTAATTATCATTACGGCTTTTATGACAAGTTTATACAAACATGATCATCGACCAGTGGTTGATGTCTCAAACATAGGCTAATAATAGCGAGCTGAATAATACGATCGCATTATGATTCATTAAATAAATAGAACAGAATGTCAGGGCTTTACTGAGTCAAACCCAACAACAATAGGCAGCATATTTCCCTGAACCTGTAGCTCCTGTCCATAACAACAATCAGACCGTCTTCCTGTTTCCGGTGCGACGATCGAGTCCGGAGTGTGCCATTTGGGACAGGGCCTACGTCGAATACTCCTAGTGTCCTGCCTAGATCCTGTTGTCAAGTCAAATCAAATCAAGTCTGTCTTGTTTTCCCCCTCGGGGTAGTTTTTGTTTGTATTTGTTTTATTTTTTATACTTGATTAAAACCCATTTTTCCTGCAATCTCCTCACCCCACACCTGACAGATATATTAGGTGTTTCTGAGTATAGAGCTATGAGGGATAGATTAGTCTTGTCATCGATATGTGTTTGTAGTTCAATAAAAACAAGTAGAATTCAAGTATATTGGACGTGAGATTGGATTCTATTCACTTTAGGAAGTGAAAGAGTCCCAATGCTCTTTCTCAGCACAGGACTGCAAACACAGGGAGAATAAATAGGGAGACCAAACAAAGGAGGTTACGAGGGAGGACAGGTGGGGCAAACAAATCAATAAACAGGTAACAAGATGGGAGGGGCTAGACAATCAACAGGAGAGCACATGGCACAAGGAAACATACATGACAAGCAATGTGCTCACACCAAACATGACTTGAACACAAGCACATGGCCAGTAAAACCAATCACCATGTCCTCACACAAAACGAGACATGAACACGCAGCTAATGAGAACACTCATTAGCCACGTGTTCACACAAAACATGACAACATGAAAGCACACAGACAAGGCAAAACAGGAGTGTCAGGGCTCTGTCACAAGACCAAGAAATAGACAGAAGTGACAGAGCCCTGACAATATCAACTTCAACTAGCATCAACATGCTTTGACAAAAAGTCTGACCTTTTATAAAGCTTTAGAGTTTTATTTATTATTGAGAGTCAAGATGGTTTGATATTCCAGAGTTTACAAAGCCGATCACTGATATTGGATTTACAGTCTGAGTCTGCTCAGTAAGTCAGCTCTGAGTCTCTTTAACATATTAAATTTTAAAGTATTTAACGTGGCAAAAACAATTCTTGCTTCCAAACTGAACATGCTCACATACTCTTCTTGAGTTGAATTAGACACTTTAGTTTATTGAAAATAACATTAAACAGATTCTGTAAATATACATTCTTTTAGAATTAGTTAACAGCTATATTAGAGTCCGATAACAAATTTGAACAACAGACAGATCCACTGAACAATGGATTATGCACATGCATTTCTTTTTAAAAAGTGCAATACAACGTTAAAAAAAAAATATGGTCAATAAGTTATGACAACATGTTTGTACATTGCTTTAACTCATCAAAATAAGTAATACAAGATTCAACTAACTTTTTAAGTCAGTTTAATGTGACTTAAGTTGTAATGACTTAAATATCCAAGTTGATTGTACTTAAAATGATAAAGCAGCAACTTTTTTTACAGTATAGTTTTAAAATAACCTGCTGCATTCCATTTTTTATTAAATCATGACAAACAGGGCAGGAAGTAATTACTCTTCAGCACACGGAGAAGCCTCTTACTGTTGGATCTGAACATATACATCTTTGTCCCGCTGTAGAGATAAATGTAACCTGGAAGAAAAAATCATTATCTTTATGAGGTCTAATCATTGTACTTTAATGCTTGTAGAAAATTTGTTAAAAACACCTACCTTTGGACAGGTGGGCTGCTGTAACCTTTCTGGTCATCCTTGGAAATCTATCTGCCATTCGTTTGGGATACCCTGTGTCCATCTTCTTCGCCCTCTCATCATAGCTATCCCAAAAAAGAGAAATGTAATATTCCAACAGTTTTTTTCAGAGCAAAATGCATTTTTGTTTTTGCTTTGGCACTTGACCAACCTGTAGTACATCTTGTCAACGAAGAGAAGTGTTTTTCCTGAGTTTTTGTCGTGGACGGCAGCATTAACTTTACTTATGGACAATGGCAGACCAAAGTGGCTGAGAAGCTTGGGATAGCCCGGCTCAACGTTGTTTCCATTAAAAGCCCAGACTTGTCTACCTGTAAACAAAGACCAGCTATCCTAAGAGGTTTTCTGAGCATGGATACAGTGTTAGTAAGTGTGATTGTGGTTAAAGCATTCTTGGATTGTTTGAGAAAATACCTTTGAAAAAGATCACTTTTCCTTGCACTGGACTTTCGCAAGCAGCATCTATATTGTCCGGAGAGTTGGGCCAGAAACTCTTGATCAGTTGTGCCACACCTCTGCTTCGAGAACTACGCCAGAAAAAGCTGTAGGAAGACACATGAAGTCAATTCATTTAAACATTTTAGGTCTATATAAAAATCCACAATTTTGTATTTGTTTTTGTGCATTACCTGTCCTTGAAGAACATTGTTTCTCCCCTAAAAGTTGTAATTGCATCAAAGATTAGGTTAGGGTCACAAGCATTAGGAGCCATTGGTAAGTTTGGATCAGGTTGGATGGGGGTTCTGTCTCTGTTTGGGCCTGAAGGAAATACCACATGGTAAACAAATGACTGAATATGTTTCACTCAAACATTATAGATGTACTCTTGAAGATCATATTACCATAGAGCGACTGAATCCCGCTGATGTCATCAGTGGGTAGAGAGAAACGACCCGGATCGCTGAAGCTGTATGTGGGAAACATCAGAGCGCCAGGAACTTCGGAATGAGAAAGACCCAAAGAGTGACCAAATTCATGGGCAGCCACCAAGAACAGGACAATACCTGCAAAGAAATTAGGTAAACAGATTAGAAAAATCACATTTAAACAAATCTTAGGGGTGCCAAGGTAACAATCTATAGTAATGAAGTCATTGCACTTTTTCAATCACTAAAATCAAAGAAAAAAAATCTAAAAACTAGCAAAACTTACCTCTTGATGAGTGGAAGCTGAATAACTCATCATCATCGAAATGTGCATCTCCACCAATTCCAGATGAGGGAGCGAAAGCATGAGCCAAAACACGTTGTGGTCCATCAAATGGGTAAGCATCACCATGATCTGTAGGAAAGATGTTTTACATTTAATGTTTAATAAAGAATTTAGGTCTTATTTTTAATAGAAAAATGTTTTTATAAAAAATGGGCTTCAGATAAGACATACTTCAAAGAAATATTGATGCGATTAATAATCCTGCTGATGCATCTATCTTCATATATGGCTGTTAAATCATGAATTTTAAGCTATTTAACCATTTGAAATGCCAAATTCAACTGAATTGGGATTCTTCAATTTGGTGTACAGTATTTAAAACCGACATATGAAGAGTTCAGATGCAAAAGCCTCTAAGTGCCATCTGAAATTTTCTTCTAGAAATTACGGAACTTAAATATACGAGCTTGATAATCATTCTAGAAGAAAATTTCAGATGGCACTTAGAGGCTTTTGCATCTGAACTCTTCATATATTCAATAAATAATTTTACAAGTGCAATTTAAATGGCGCCATTGTTTAGTGGCTTGTCGCACTTCACATGCTCGTGGCGTACCTGTTTTTTAGTTCCGCCTTTACTGTACGTTATCGCTCCCGCTTCCAAGTGGTGCTCAATGCAGAAATAACTGACATCCAGCTCCCCCTCTCTCGATGTAATAGGTGGAACTTGACCTAATTTAGGTTTAGGGATAGGGTTATAGGTAGGGTTGAGGTGTGGCTTGACCTTCAAACTCCACCCATACATCCAGAGAGGGGTTGAACGTCAAGTTCCACCCATTGGCTTTGCAGTGAGCAGCCTCTACACACACTCATTTCTCTTGGCAGCAATGTTTTCAGTCACGCAAGTACAGCTCTTATCTCTTTGAATGGGGAAACCTAACATTTTCCAAAGCTGTTCGCCAAGCAAGTTTACGATTAAATTGGACCAATTGGCCTGCACTAAATATCATCAATTAAAATTAATTACACTTGACGAGATGATAGATCGATAGATAGATGGACATAAAAGTAAAAAGGAGTAAAACTTACATTTTGTTCCAAAGGAGATCATGATGTCAGCTGTGCCTCTGTAGATACGGGTGAATCTCAGAGGAGTGACGTCTGCCCACACTTGCAGGGCTCTTTTGATGGAATCATCCACCTCTGCTACTGTCATGTCAGGGGTGTAGTTCTCAATCCTGAGGAAAAGGACCACAGTCGGTTTCTGCTTCTCTTTTTTCTGTGACACCAAGAGAACTATTATACACACCTGTATGTGAGCTTGTTGGTCTGCCATTTGGGACTGCCTCCAAACGTGGAGTACGCAGAAACATCTGGAACTCCACAGCGGGGCTTCTTCATCACCTGCAGTGTTTCTTTGTCCAGCGTTCCAGTGACCTCGATTCCAAAAAACCTTTGCATCTCTTTCATCTTCTCAGTCAGTGGACTGGCCCTTCGTTGGAAGACAGTTTTTACATCTGTTAGATTGTAAAAACTCTTCAGGTAATGCTAAAGAGAAAAAAAAAACAATGGAGTTATAGGAGAAATTATGAGTAATGACCTAACAAAATTATTAGGCATATATGAAAAAAAAAAAAATCATACCTCTGCAGTGGTTTCATCTTTGTCAGCCGGCTCTGTAATCGGTCCTGCGTGAATAACAAGCACCAGGCTTGCAAGAAAACCCAGCTGGCGGTGAATCCTCCTCATGTTGTGAGTTGCTTCTTACGATCTTGAGCTTCTCTTCTGATTGGAAGCGTCTGATGGAGGCTTATATACTCTTAAAACTGTGAGGTGTTGAGCAACAGGGGAAATTATCAGCCACAAGCTTCTGTGACTGTGAGTAAACCATTGAACTGACAGACTGTCAATAATTACAAGATTTTAAGCTTCTTTTAACACAACCTCTTTCTTCTTGAGTATTATTACATTTTTATTTATTATAAACACAAGGGCAATACTGTAAAATTTTTGGCTTAAATTTAAAGTAATAAACTGGAAGATTTCCTGGAAGAACTTTCCTGTTAAAAAATATTGTGATGATGTTAGAAGCATTACGTTATTATTCTATTATTATGTTTTACATTTACATACACTTTTTATGTCATAAAAAAAATTCTAATAAATTAAATGTTATAAAATCTAATGGTTCACAGAGGGATTACTGGGAATGACCATTCATATTTTTAAGTCACAAAAATGTATAAAGTAGCCTATATACATTGCCTTGATAAATGATATATAATAAATAATAAATTAACAATATAATATAATAATATAGACTTATTTTTTTTAAATAATATTCGAAAGTAAAAGTACATGTAGTTTTAGCTGTTGTTTTTTTTTAAATTTACAGATAACCAAATACATTTTTGACCATATTTAATTTCGTGTCTCATTAAAAGTATATTTTTAATAATAATATTTTTACATGAAGTATACATATTGCCTTTGTTAAATACTCAAATTATAATTTCACAAGAATTTCACAATACATTGCAATGTAATTTATGATTACATAATAAATATATACTTAAGATTTTATATATATATTTATATATATATATATATATATGTTTATATATATATATATATATATATATATATATATATATATATATATATATATATATATATATATATATATATATATACACTCACCGGCCATTTTATTAGGTAGCCTACACCTAATTAAAAAAAAATAGAAATATTTTTATTCAACAAGGATGCATTAAATTGATTCAAGTGACACCAAAGATATTTATAATGTTACAAAACATTTCTGTTTCAAATTAATGCTGTTCCTTTGAACTTACTATTCATCAAAGAATATATATATATACATATATGTATATATATATATATATATATATATTCTTTGATGAAATGTTGTATAAAACATTTATGTTATATGAAATGTTATTGTATATTACAATATTTGAAAATAAAATCTCACACCCGCTAACATTTTTATTGGTAAGTCTGATGATTTCAAGCATTCGCAATAAAAACTCAAATGCAGAAGTGAAACATGCAGTTAATATTTATTCTCATTCCACTAAAATAATGCAACCTTTGTTCCTTTATCAGAATGACAGCAGCAAGAAATCTATAGACATACAAGGACATGTCAGACATGGTCCAAGAGGAAGTTCCTCATTCATCCTCCTCTTTGGTTTTGATTCACTGCTGTGACATCAGTCATCCAATAATAGCTGCAGGGTAATAATAGCTCCACTGTTTGTGTGTGGGTGCAGGTTAGTGCTTATGGAGGATTGAAAAGCAGACACACAGCCAAAAATAAAAATAAAACACATTGGGATTTTTTAGCATTAGGCTTTTGGTTAAAGTGTTGGTCTGTACTAAATGTAATTTGTACAATTTTAGAAGAAATTAAGTCAAAGGGAAATCCCCAGTTTGTTAAGCAAGGCTGCATGCATGCCTATATATGCATCTTTGTGTGAGGTGTGCTTAATGTTATTGAAGATATACAGGTAAAGGAACCAAACTATCATGAAAGTGGTCCATACTCGTGCAGTATATTTAAATATATTACACCGTAAGCACATTAGGAGCCATTGGTAAGTTTGGATCAAGTTGGATGGGGGTTCTGTCTCTGTTTGGGCCTGAAGGAAATACCACATGGTAAACAAATGACTGAATATGTTTCACTCAAACATGATAGATGTACTCTTGAAGATCATATTACCATAGAGCGACTGAATCCCGCTGATGTCATCAGTGTGCAGAGAGAAACGACGCGGATCGCTGAAGCTGTATGTGGGAAACATCAGAGCGCCAGGAACGTTGGAATGAGAAAGACCCAAAGAGTGACCAAATTCATGGGCAGCCACCAAGAACAGGACATAACCTGCAGAGAAATTAGGTAAACAGAATAGGTACAAGTAAAAACACTTAATTGCCACTTTTGATTTTGAGAATTGATTTTTACTTAAAATCAAAGTGGGGATGAAGATGAATCTCTGAAAACTACATTTAGCAAAACTTAATGCACAAAACTTAAAAAAATAATAAATTACATTTAGCACGTGGTACGCGGAAAGTGAAAACCTCATCATCATCGAAATGTGCATCTCCACCAGTTCCAGATGAGGGAGCGAAAGCATGAGCCAAAACGCCTTGTGGTCCATCAAATGGGTAAGCATCACCATGATCTGTAGGAAAGAGTTTGGCTTTAAATTGAATTTTTAATATAATTAGATTTTAGAAATAAAAGGAACCTGGGCTTTATTTTGAAAGACATTTCGTTTGCAATTAACGATTCATTCGTTTTCTTATGACTTTTAAATCTTGAATCGTTTATGCTGGCCAATAATCGATCACGTATTTTTTGTTCCATATGATCATTCATTGAAACATTTTCCAGATTTCCGAAATAAAAATAAAAATACCTTAATTAAATGGAAATTTCGCCATTATTTAATCTAAGATAAAACTGTGTTATTTTGCTAGTATCGATGGTGAGCACAAAGCATGATTTTGGTTTTCTATACATGGCCTTCAGGTAAAATAAAAGGCAATCAGGTTATATTAGTTTTGATATTGTTACTTTTGTTGCAATAAACAGACCAAAATAGTTTGTCTAGTTCATACATTATGGCAAATGAGTATAGAATTCTATAAATATATTTTAAAAAACTGAATTGTGCATAGAATCGAATTGTTCAGAATTTTCAAAATTCTCTTTTGAATTTAATCAGAAACCCAGTGAATTGAACTGCCCAAAGATTCACAGCACTTATTTTCATTATTTTCACAAATATTTTCATGATTTGATATTTTCATGATGATCACAACTTTTTTCTTTTGTCAAATCATCTTAGAAAATATTTAACGTGTTTCAGATAACATAATATTTTTGTGTTTCTGTTGAATAAACCATCTTGTATTAACTCAAATGTTTTATTTCAATGAATTAAATATTTAATGCGAACAGGTAACTTACTTTTTTTAGTTGAAGCAACAATCATTTTACAGTGCACCAGCTGGAGTGCCCTTGATTTCCACCAGAGGGCACTCCTTCGGTATTTGCTAGGACTACTTTTCCCAGAAACCTTTGTCCGGACTCAACCTAAAGTCTCGGAGCAGATCATGACAACTTGCTGCCATAATTATTTTATTGAGCATTGTTCATAATGTTAATTTTTAATTAACAAAGTTTCATATACCGGTATTATTATTCTAACAGTAACTTAGGATCCTCAAGTTATTCATAAAATATCACCAAGTTTAAAAGAATTCATCAAAATGAGAAGCACATGGTTAATAAACAAAATATAAACATACATAAATGGATAGAGGAAACATACTTTGTGTGGCAAAGGAGATCATGATGTCAGCTGTGCCTCTGTAGATACGGGTGAATCTCAGAGGAGTGACGTCTGCCCACACTTGCAGGGCTCTTTTGATGGAATCATCCACCTCTGCTACTGTCATGTCAGGGGTGTAGTTCTCAATCCTGAGGAAAAGGACCACAGTCGGTTTCTGCTTCTCTTTTTTCTGTGACACCAAGAGAACTCATATTATACACACCTGTATGTGAGTTTGTTGGTCTTCCATTTGGGACTAAACGACTTAAACGACTTAAACGTGGAGTACGCAGCGACATCTGGAACTCCACAGCGGGGCTTCTTCATCACCTCCAGTGTTTCTTTGTCCAGCTTTCCAGTGACCTCAAGCCTAAAAAACTTCTGCATCTCTCTCAATTTATTAGGCAGTGGATCCGGCTCTTTGCCTGAAGGATTAGGAGCTTTAGTTTTATATTCCAAATTGTAGAAGCTCTTCAGGTAATTCTAAAGAATACAAAAACAGAATCATTGGAAGAATTAGGCCTATGATCAAAGACAAAACAAATATATATATACACACACACACATATATAAACCCCAAACCTCTGCAATTCCATAATCATCAACAGGCTGTGCAATCGGTCCTGCGTGAATAACAAGCACCAGGCTTGCAAGAAAACCCAGCTGGCGGTGAATCCTCCTCATGTTGTGAGTTGCTTCGTACGATCTTGAGCTTCTCTTCTGATTGGAAGCGTCTGATGGAGGCTTATATACTCTTAAAACTGTGAGGTGTTGAGCAACTGGGGAAATGATCAGCCACAAACTTCTGTGAGTAAGCCATCAAACTGACAGACTGACAATAATTACAGGAATTTCAACTTTCCTGACACAGCCTTTTCCTCCTCGCCCAGATATTTGTATTATTTCTTTTCATCATGGCTTTATTTAACGGCAACATTTCTAACCGTTTCTATGTATTATAAACAAAAACAAGGGCAACATGGTAATAATATTTGTTTACATTCATTTTTTTTTGTGCAATGCTTTACTGGACTGCTATTCAACTTAAAATAACTAAATAATATAAATAAATACATTTTACTCATTAAAAAAATATAGTTTTAAAATTGTTTTACCTTAAATTTATGCGTATTGTTAAATATAATATACAGTTGCAGCATAAATTATAAATTAGCTTATTTATACTCTCCTATCTAATATTAATTAAATGGTAATATAACTTACATTTAACCAATTAACTAAGTTGTACCACAGTAAAAAAAAAAAATTATATATATATATATATATATATATATATATATATATATATATATATATATATATAGCTGAAATACTCATACTTAAACCTAAAATTTCATTTACTTATAAGATAATAGTAGATAGGGGGCAGTTGTAACCTGAGGGTCACGGGTTCAAGTCTGAGTACCGGCAGGAAATGAAGGTGAGGGGAGTGAATGAACAGAACAGCGCTCTCTTCCACCCTCATTACCCACAACTGATGTGTCCTTAAGCATGGCACATAACCCCCAATTGCTCCCCGGGTGCCGCAGCAACAATTACTCCCAACTTTTCCGGGTGTGTGTTCAATACTCACTGCTGTGTGTGTGCACTTGGATGGATGAAATGCAGAGCACACATTCCGAGTATATGGGAATCGTCACTTTCACTTTTTATTTTTAGTAAAAGTTAGTTAGGGTTTCTGTTAGTTTGTACTAATTGCAATTTGCTTCATTTCAAATTAAATCAATTGGAAATCCCCAATTTTGAGAAGTAAGCTTGGCATGTATGTGTGTATGTGCAAAGAGAGAGCTAGCTATGCTTGGGGTGTTGTGAAAGATCTGCAGGTAATGGCAATCTTTGTCACTCTTTATTGTCAGACGAATGAGGAGTAATATTTTATAATGAAAGTGGTCCATATGACTCGTGCAGAATATTTCAATTCTTATGAAGACTTATGATACTTATGATAGAAAACGACTCAACGATGTGTTTTGCACAAGGGTCCTCAGATGGATATTAACAACGTCAAAGCGTGCCTAAAGGTCCTTAACGAGTGTGGGGATATTCCAAGATATCTGGACGAGCTTCCACCTGTTACATTCAGCAGTATTGATGTATCAGCACTCCTTGGCAGGATTGAACAACTAAATAAGGAAGTGTCCGACATGAAAAATATAATGGAAACTCAGGTAAGTATGTGAGGATCTATGAGCGGTTACTGCGGCTGTGGACCAGCGTGTGCCAAATTGGAGAGGCCTTGTGAACCAGTTCACGACCACTCCACCGGCACTGGTCAGGAGGAGGATGGACGATCTGCGACTTCCCTGGCTTTAGGCACCCCACCGGAAACTGCAGAACTGAATATACCACCACAAACACAATCAATGGAGCATGGTTGTGAAAGATGGTCGACGATTAAAACAGATGCAGAATAACGCGAATTCTGTTGTGGGGCATAAACAGCCAAAACCCTATAACACCCGTGAATCAGCAAGAAGGGAGAGAAAGCAGATCGGAATAGTTGGAACCGGTGATGGGGGTAATATTAAAGTGGTCAAAACCAAGCTGGTGAGTGTGTTTGCCACTAGATTTGCTCCTGATCTTGAAGCTGACACCTTATTAAGTAACTATCTGTCAAACTGGGCAGATCAGTCAAGTGTCGGAAGATTGTATCGTCAAGAAACAGGTTCAGCTCGTTTCATGCCTCGGCTGAATGCAATGAAGTAAAGGAAATGTACGATCCAGCAGGAGTTTATGTACGGCGTTACTATGAAGCTCGTCTGCCCCGCCTCTCATCAGCTGATGGTTCAAGGTAGTTTATTAGTTTATTCACCTAGACAAAAAGAATACGTATGTGAGAGTGCTGTTCATAGATTACAGCGCTGTATTCAATACCACTGCCTCTTAAGCTTACGGTGAAGCTCAGGGAACTGGGTCTTGACACCGCCCTGTGCGGATGGATCTTGGACTTTCTGACGGGTAGATCTCAGGTGGTGCGGATGGGCAACATAACCTCTACCTCACTTATCCTCAGCACTGGCTCCCCCCAGGGCTGCGTGCTAAGTCCCCTCCTTTACTCTCTTTTTACCCATGACTGTGTAGCTACACACTCCTCCAACACCATTGTTAAGTATGCAGATGATACCACTGTTATAGGCCTGATCTCTGATGATGACGAGTCGGCCTATAGAGACGAGATACGATCATTGTCTCTCTGGTGTCAGGAGAACAATCTACAACTCAACATCAGTAAGACAAAGGAGATAATTGTGGACTTCAGGAGGAAGCGGTGAGGAGAATATGCTCCCATTTTCCTCAATGGGTCTGTGGTTGAGAGAGTCAATAACATAAAGTTCCTTGGGGTTAACATTAGTGATGACCTGACTACTTGGTCCATCCACTCTAATATGGTGGTTAGGGAGGCCAGAAAACGGCTCTTTTTCCTCCGACGGCTGAGGAGATTCGGTATGGATGCAAGAATACTGTCCAATTTTTACAGATTTTACCATTTTTACTTTCTCAATTTTTCTATTGAGAGTATCCTGACCGGATGTGTCACTGCATGGCACGGCAGCTGTACCTCCCATGATCGTAAGGCATTGCAGAGGGTTATTAAAACAGCAGAGCGCATAACAGGGTTGGACCTGCCATCCATGCAGGATCTTTACAACGAGAGTTATCTGTTAACTATCTGCCTAACCCTCCTTTTGTTCTCACACCTTGCAGGAGGAGAACAAAAAGGATAATTTCTGATCCTAGTTACCCAGACCATCGATTGTTTAGCAAGCTGCCATCGGGCAGAAGGCTCAGAAGCATCCAGACCAAGACCAACAGGTTCAGGGACAGCTTCTTCCCCCTAGCCGTTAGACTATAACTCGTAATGCACTTCCTTCATTCTGTACCAGACATAGACTGTCCTTTATACTGTCTTTTTTTTTATTTTACAATTGCTACTTAGCTAAATGGATGTTAGCATATTATTTGTATATTATTTGTATGTATCTATGGCTATTATATTTATCTTTCTTACTGTCAGTATATTTATTTACCTATGGGGATATGATGATAAGATGTTTTTAATCGGCAATGTTGGGGGGTGGGGTCTAAGCATTTCATTACATAACCTGTTAATGTAATGACAAATAAACTACCTTGAACCTTGATGGAGGGCATGGAGCGGAGGGAGACACTGGAGGCCAGCGGCAAGAACAAGCAGCTGCGGTCCCTTCTGGTGGTCGCAATTTGGTGATTACTACGACTCAAGACAATGGGCAAGTGAGCACAGCGTGGTTATTATAAAAGGCCTAATATGAAGTTTCAGGTTGGGTCATATAATGCGCGTGGCCTGCGTCTCGGGCATAGTGCAGGGGATAAGTCACGTCGCTTTGTGGTTGATAAGCTTCTTTATTGTGATGTTGTGTGTATTCAAGAGACTTTTTTAGCTAAACAGGATCTGGAGGGTCTAAATACATTACATAATGGATATTATGGGGCTGGGGAATCTACCACTGATCTAAGTACTAAAATTGGTAAGGTAGGATATCTGGGGGCGTGGCTATCCTCTGGAATAAGAACTATGATTCACTAATATCAGTCGTAAGATTGGGTGTGGATTGGGCTGTTGGTATCGAGTTTAATTGTCATGATACAAAGTTTATTATCTTGAATATATACACTCCGTATGAGTGTTACCAAAATGAGGCAGAATATTTAAATAGATTAGCATTTTTTGGCTCTTTTATTCAGGATAATGCCTCAACCTGTATTTTCGTTGTAGGAGACATGAATGCTGATATTTTAGACGCAAACTCTCTGTTTCCTAATCACTTAATGCATTTTTGCACTGACACTGATTTAATACTGTCAAGCAAGGTCCTTTTGCCTAATAATAGTTATACTCACATCAGTGAGGCGTGGCATACCACCTCATGGTTAGATCATTGTGTATGTACAACTGATGCACACGCTTCTTTGGATTCTATGACGATTCATTATGATTTTGCCATTGCCGATCATATACCGTTTTCACTGTCTTTAAATGTTAAAAACTTACCAATGTTAACTACGGTGGCTAATAGCATTGACATAGGAAGACTAGACTGGTCTAAATTAACCATGGAAGATTTAGGACTGATGGGTTGCTGGGAAACATTGCATTGCCCAAAGACACCATAAGATGTGGTGATATTAATTGTAAGAATTCACAACATAGTAAAGAACTATGTTTTTTATATTACTTAATTGTGGAAACACTTAATATTGCCAGTAGGCATTTTTATAAACCTCAGCGAATGGCATATAGCATCAAGCCTGGTTGGAACGAGCATGTAGCAGAACTTCATGCCAAAGCTCGGTGTGCATTTAAAAACCGGATAGAGTCCGGTAGAGATAGACAGGTGTCACGATGTGGGTTTGTGTCCTGTCATGTTCTATGGTTCCCTGTCTTGTCTATTAGTTATCCCAGGTGTTTCTGATTTCTCACGCCCCCTTATTATCTTGTCTAGCTCGTTTGTCCCTGATTATTTAAGCCCTGTGTTTCAGCCTTGTCTTTGTGAGTTCTTGTTTAAGGTTTGACTGTTAACGTTGATGTTGGTTGTTCTTGTTCTCGTATCCTGTTCCTGAGTCCCGAGTTTAGTTTATAGTCTGTTAAATAAAGCGTGCATTTGGATCCTGCTTCACCTCTGCTTCAACCGCACCTCGTTACAGAGGAACTCACCGCATCGTGATCCAGCAGCCATGCCTTTCTGGAGTCCAGACGTCCAGATTCTTTGTCTCCGTCAACAGAATCGCACCATAGAGGAGTACGTCGCGGACTTCATTGAACTGGCACATCTCGCGCAATGAGAACCCAGTGCTTGAAGATCTTCTTCTGCGGGGGATTATCGGAACCACTCCGGTCTCTGATGCCCGAACCTGATCCGCACGGGTCTTTAGAGTGGTATATCGACCTGGCCCTGTTGTGGAGCGGCTCTTCATTGACTGTGGGCGTGGATGAGAAGAAGCTTCGTGAACCTGCACTTCACGTCAGGCCAGCTGAGCCCGCGCTTCACGTCTGCCCAGCCGATCCCGCACTTCTCGTCAGCCCAGCCGAGCCCGCAACTCATGTCAGCCCAGCCGAGCCCGCGCTTCTCGTCAGCCCAGCCGAGGCCGCGCTTCACGTGAGCCCCGACGAGCGTGCACTTCACGTGAGCCCAGTGAGCGAATCAGGCCCAGTGAGCGAATCAGGCCCAGTGAGCGAATCAGGCCCAGTGAGCGAATCAGGCCCAGTGAGCGAATCAGGCCCAGTGAGCGAATCAGGCCCAGTGAGCGAATCAGGCCCAGTGAGCGAATCAGGCCCAGTGAGCGAATCAGGCCCAGTGAGCGAATCAGGCCCAGTGAGCGAATCAGGCCCAGTGAGCGAATCAGGCCCAGTGAGCGAATCAAGCCCAGTGAGCGAATCAAGCCCAGTGAGCGAATCAAGCCCAGTGAGCGAATCAAGCCCAGTGAGCGAATCAAGCCCAGTGAGCGAATCAAGCCCAGTGAGCGAATCAAGCCCAGTGAGCGAATCAAGCCCAGTGAGCGAATCAAGCCCAGGGGGGGGGGGGGGGGGGGGGGGGTTGGGCAGTAGCCATGGAGGCGACGCTGACATGGACCTCGCCTCATCCTGCTCCGCCCTGGCCTTCGCCTCGTCCTGCTACGCCCTGGTCACCAGCCCAGTCTGGTCCGCCCACGCTCTGCGGCCTCCGTCCCTCCCCCAAGACTGCCTATGCTCCTCCGCCCTACTGCATTTTTGTTTTTTTTAATAGCGGTCAGGAGCCGCCCTTAAGGGGGGGGTGTTATGTCACGATGTGGGTTTGTGTCCTGTCATGTTCTATGGTTCCCTGTCTTGTCTTTTAGTTATCCCAGGTGTTTCTTATTTCTCATGCCCCCTTATTATCTTGTCTAGCTCGTTTGTCCCTGATTATTTAAGCCCTGTGTTTCAGCCTTGTCTTTGTGAGTTCTTGTTTAATGTTTGACTGTTAACGTTGATGTTGGTTGTTCTTGTTCTCGTATCCTGTTCCTGAGTCCCGAGTCCTGTATCCAAGTTTAGTTTATAGTCTGTTAAATAAAGCGTGTGTTGCATTTGGATCCTGCTTCACCTCTGCTTCAACCACACCTCGTTACAACAGGGCCCTTTATTTGAAGAGAAAAAACGGTCAAATGCAAATTTTAAATATGCACTAAGATTTATAAAAAAGAATGAGAACTCGATGAGGTCTGACTCTTACTTATAACAGAAGTTATGACTTTTGGAAAGAGGTTAGAGCCATGAACAGTATTAAAATGTCTTTACCCTCAAATATTGGGGGTGTCAGTGGCTCAGATGTAATTTGCCAGATGTGGCGGGGAACATTATCATGAGCTGTTAACTGTATTGGGAGGAATACTTTTGAGGTGGAACATATTGACAATGATGAAAATGTGGTTATTAATTCAGAAGAGGTACAATCTGCAGTATTGGGATTAGATGACAACAAAGTGTGTGGGTCTAATAAAATAACCGTTGAACATCTAAAATAAGCAAGCAAGACAATTTAATCTAAAACAATTTAATCTCATTCTGTTTTAAGTTATTCCACTGCTGCCATCAAGAATGAAATACCTACACTAACATGTACACTAACAATTATTCATTGTCATTTCTTGACTTGGCCCTCCAAGAGTACATCTTTAAAAAGTTATCAATTACACATGTTATATACATATTCAGCTCTTCTAAATCAGATATCATTTGGTGCTTTTCGGTGGTTTGTAAAGAAGTGGAAGAGCAGAGGTGCTGTGCCCGCATTTGGATGAAGAAGGAACTGAACGGTAGGAGGAAAATGGACACATTTTGTGGCCCAAAAGAAGAGCAAGAACACAAGAATAACATCTTATTACATTATGATATAAAGACAGTAAACCAATCCATAAAATAACCACATAAATAACCATCATCTGTGCTAACACTGATTTTAATATTGAAAATTGCATCTGTTAGTGTATAATGTTAGGTATTTCACTCTTGATGGCAGCACTGGAATCACTTAAAACAGAATGAGATTAAATTGTTGCATCATTGTGTGTTTAATGAGTAAGGTTAAATGTAAATATAGACATCTATTGTCATTCACTGATGTTTGTGACAGTTGCTGGTGTCAAATTTATGAACCATTTTACATTGTGCCCTTTTAGTACATCTTTCTTCTGATATAGAGCATGTTTGATTTAGGTTACTTCGAAATGTTAATTAATACATTAACAAGCATGTACTAACGTGTAGTTAAGATGGTATATTCATGCAGGAATTCATATGAATCATATCGTAGTTAAGGTTAGTTCCCCATTAGTATATGTCTTAACTCATCATTAGTTCATAGTAAAGTAATTATTAATTATTTCTTGCTGTACGTTATCCTGGGCCACGTCGTCATTTTATCCTCCCAGTTCTGTACTGAATTCGGGTGGGGGATAGTAACGCCATCTCCAGTCAAAGTAGTGGAACCGTGTTCCCAAGCTAGCATCTTAATCGCTGTGTTTACACCGGCAGACGCTGTGCAAACCACTTCCGGCGGAAATGAAGTGCATTTGTGTAGAGTTATGGCGGCGCCTGCGATTTGGCGCGTAAACTTGTGTATTCACACCAGTCAATCAATGCAGGTAAAATATGGGGGGGGGGGGGTTCCCTGTGTCTCACCCACTACAGCTGAGACTTTCCCGAGACCATATATCAACCTGCTGTTTATTTACTCAATTAACCAGTTTTACTTGCTATTGTCTCTTCTGTCCTCATTCCCGTGACAGTATCAGAACCATTTACTGTTTGTCACGGAACTGTTAAATAGTGAAGCAAGGATTCAAGTGCATGTAAGGATTTATTAAATAAATAAACAAAACAAAACAAAACTACAAACAAAACCTCCCCGTGGGGGTAAAACAGGACAGGCATCGGCAGGAACATAAAACAAAGAAAACATAGACAACGAACCAGCAGAGGACTGCAAACACAGGGAGACTAAATAGGGAAGAAAACAAAAGAGGGTAATGAGGAAAGCAGGTGGGGCAAATGAATCAATAATCAGGTAACAAGATGGGAGGGGCTAGACAATTGACAGGAGAGCACATGGCACAAGGAATACAAGACAAGCCATGTGCTCACAATGAACCAGACTAAAACACAGGACAAACTGGGAATGTCAGAGCTCTGTCACCAACCAGAATATAACCCAGACAGAAGTGACAGAACCCTGACACTGTTGGTAAAGGAGTTCGTCAGGGTGGTATTTTGTCACCTTTCCTTTTTAACGTGTACATGGATGACTTGTCACAACAATTAAATAAATGTAATACAGGATGTATGATAGGCAATAATCTCACTAATCACCTTATGTATGCAGATCATTTAGTAATAATTTGCCCATATAGTGCTGGCCCTGGGTTACAACAACTGTTGAAGGTTTGCTATTTTTGAAGGTTTGGGGGGGGGGGGGGGGGGGGGGGGGGGGGGGCTTGCTCAACCCATCTGTCTCGCATGCACGCTCGATCTAGATTACAGGATATTTTAACTAATTTGCGGTAAAACTAGTCGATCACGAGTGGCTCAACAGGTAGATCTATAGATAAACTTATGTTATGGAATTTTTCTTTTATTACTCTGATTTCAGTGATTCCTAATGATGGCCTCATCTGTTCTCACGAATGTAGTGAGAGGGGGCCTTTGGGTGATAATTTACTGTGGTTGGAGTCAGTGGAGGTAAGGAAAAGCAGGTGGTCAAGGGGTCATCTTGAGTGCATTTGTACGTTATAACCTAAAGGGTTAAGGGGCATTTACCTCTCAGGGCCAGGGAGAAATAGAAAAAAACAAAGTATATCTCTCCTGTGAGGGGAGGGCAGAAATAAGGCCTTGGAGGACACAAGATATAAAAAAGACAGACACTGCTTCTCTTTATCTCTCCTCACTGACTCACGAATGTGTATTGGTGACACATGGCTCCTTCCCTGGTTTCATCATCTGAAGCGAAAATCGCTCGTGGCGCGAGCACGGCCGGTTACGCAATACTCATTCCCTCTCTAGAGAGAGCCGAGGTTACGTTAGGTAACCGAGTACGTTCTCTTATGAGAGGTTCTCTCGTATTGCGTAAGTTTAGCTTACGCTACGGGAACCCTTTGTCAACGCCGTGCGCGCCAAGCATCCACTCTACAAGTCCCAGGGAGACCGGGGGAACACTGAAAAGTGGGAATTCAAGCGGCCAGCAAGCGGGCCGACACATGTATAAACATAAGCACCCATGGGGAATGCAGAGCGGTGTCGCCGGGCTGCATGTTACATAATAACCCATATAAGTGCAGCTCAACCAGGAGAGCTAGACAGTGAAAATAGCCTGCGCACAAGCATGTGGGCAGAACATACACATATTTAGACTGACAGAAGTCTAGCCTGCAAGGTGGGAACTTCCATGTTATAGAATCTCACAAATGTAGACGGGGAGGCCCAGCCCGCCGCCATACAGATGTCTTGAATGGAAATTCCACTGGACCATGCCCACGACGAGGCCATGCCTCTTGTGGAATGAGCCCTGATGCCCAGAGGGCATTGCAGACCTTTTGACTCATAAGCAGCAGCAATAGCGTCCACTATCCATCTGGATAGGGACTGTTTCGAGGCGGCGAGACCTCTGGCGCGCCCACCAAACGAAACGAAATGCTGTTCAGAGCATCTGAAAGGGGCGGAGTGCGTAACGTAAGCTCTCAGTGCCCTAACGGGACAGAGGAGGCTGTCGCTGCTCTCGCTGTCGGATGCTGGCAGAGCCGACAGAGAAATGACCTGTGCTCTGAAGGGAGTGCCAATCACCTTCGGGACATAGCCATGTCTTGGTTTGAGGATGACCTTAGAGTCATTTGGACCAAACTCAAGACACGCGACGCTAACGGATAGCGCGTATAAGTCCCCCACACATTTGACTGATGACAGGGCCAAAAGAAAAACGGTTTTGAGCGAGAGGTATTTTAGATTCACCGAATCTAATGGTTCAAAGGGATACATCTTTAGGGCCTCCAGGACCACGGAGAGATCACAAATAGGAACCGAAGGTGGGTGCGGCGGGTTCATCCTTCTGGCTTTTCTTTACAAAGAATAATTGAAATAAAAGATCTAATCCTGTTAACCTGAAATAAGCCTGCTCGCGAGCAGGTTCAAGTTTACACACCTGTTGCTATGACAGCAAGTCCAGGATGAGCGTCAAAGAACCAAACAATACAAGATCATGCCAAATCGCCAACAATCAAATCCTGCTAACTGAGTTAGCGACGAACGAAGAATGGGCCCCTGATTAACAATCTAACAGGCATCCTCCTACGATTCAGACAACATCCTATTGCTCTCAGTTTCATGTCCAGCGGTGCGACAGAGATTAACTGAGTTTTCTGTGGTGGAAAAACGGCAACACAGAGACACAGCCACGGGTATACAGATTGAAGGTAAATCTTTTCGGTGCGACATCATCCCCAGGGTGTGCAAATTACGGACTAAAATATTTAGCTAAAGAACATTATCACACACACCCTGTAGGATCTGAGTTCATGGAAAAGGACTTTTATGTGGACGACAAAGTCACAAGAACAGACACAGTTAAAAAGGCAATACAGCTTGCACAAGAGGCCACAGAGATATCCAAGCAAGGAGGGCTTCGTCTACACATATTTATCTCAAATAGCCCTGCTGTTCTACAAAGCATCCCACCATCTGAATGTACAGTAGAGACAAAAACAAAGGACTTAACATTCAAAGACATGCCACAAGAAAGGGCCTTAGGCATCCAATGGAACGTTGAAAGGGACTGTTTCAGATTTGACAACACTTTAAAAGACCAATCAGCAACACGTCGAGGCATCTTGTCTACTGTTGCATCCATCTACGACCCCCTTGGCTTCCTGGCGCCATATGTGCTTCACGGAAAAAGGATCCTGCAGGAAATGTGTCCCCATGGTATCAACTAGGACGACTCCCTGCCAGAAGCACTGAGGCCAAGGTTGGATAGCTGGCAACGTGACTTTGCCAACTTAGACAAGGTAAACCTGACTTGCTGTTACTTTCCTGCTAGTTTCGGAGAGCTTAAAGAAATAGAGTTGCTTTTTGGATACGAACACGAGTGGTTATGGACAATGCACCTATTCAAGAGCCAAAAACGTTAAAGAGGAGATTCACTGTTCATTGGTAATAGCCAAAGCCCGTGTTTCTCCTACCAAGCTGACTACAATTCCCAGACTTGAGCTAACTCCAGCTGTAGTTTCAGTCTCAGTTAGTAACATGCTGAGAGATGAACTCTGCTGTGCTCAAGTCAAAAAGTATTTCTGGACTGATTCAAAGGTAGTTTTGGGCTACATTAAAAATGAGGCACGTCGTTTCCATACTTTTGTTGTGAATAGAGTCCAAAAGATTCCCCAAAGTACAAACCCTCAGCAATGGTTTTATGTGCCAGCTGATAGTGCATCTAGGGGTAAATCGTTCTCGTCATGGTCCAAAGCAGTGAAAACTGTAGCACGTCTCATAAGAAGGGCCAAGAAAGTCATATCAGATGCGCCGGCTACAGTGAGTGAACAAGAAAGTGCAGTACATGTCATCATTCAGGATGTACAAAAACAAACATATGGAAATGAGATAAAACTATTAAACAAAGGCAACCAGCTCCCACATCACAACAAACTGTTCCACTTAGACATTTTCAGGGACACAGACAGTCTCATCAAGGTCTGAGGGAGACTTTCAGCTATCAAAGACTCTTTCAAACACCCTATTGTGATTCCAAAGGAACATCATGTGACCAAACTCATAATAGCTCACTATCACGACAAAGTAAAACACCAAGGAAAAGGATTCACCATAAACAAAATCAGATCCAGTGGCTACTGGATCCCAGGGATGAGCAGAACCGTTGCTACTTTCATCTGCCAGTGTCATCTGTCGCAGACTCCGCAAAGCCCCGGAGGGTCATAGAATGAGCGACCTACCTGCAGAACGCTTAGAGCCCTCTCCGCCCCTTCACATACTGCAGTATGGACTGTTTTGGCCCCTTTGTAACTACAGAAAGCCGAAAACAACATAAACGGTATACACTTTTATTCACTTGCTTTTGCTCCCGCGCCATTCACATTGAGCTATTAGAGGACTTATCCACTGACACATTCATTAATGCATTAAGGTGTTTCATTGCTATCAGAGGTGCAATTCGCCAAATCCAATGTGATCAGGGAACAAACTTTGAATGAGTTTAAAACTGCCTTAAGTGAACTGGACACCCAAAGACTGAGTACTTATCTGTCCCAAAAACAGTGCGACTTTGTTATGAATGCACCTCACTCCAGTCACACAGGTGGAGTGTGGGAACGCCAGATAAGAACTGTCAGAAGTGTATTGAATACTACTCTGTCACTTGCGCATTATAGACTTGATGATGCTTCATTAAGGACTTTATTCTATGAAGCTATGGCCATAGTCAATAGTCGCCCACTGACTGTAGACAACCTTAACAACCCTGACAGCTTGGACCACTTACCCCTAACCACCTGCTCCACATGAAATCCGGCACAATACTGCCCCCACCTGGTGCCTTCCCAAAGGAGGACCTCTATGAAGCAAAGAGATGGCATCGTGTGCAGTTTTTGACTGAGCAGTTCTGGTGCAGGTGGAGGCGTGAATATCTGCACAACATTATTGCTAGGCAGCACTGGCACTCACCAAAAAGAAATCTAAGAGAAGGTGATGTTGTGTTGGACATTGATGAACTCCGCCCTGGCCGCCTGCACAGTCTGCTCCGCCCTTGTCCCTCCTGCCTTCTGTCTGCCCTTCACCTGCTCTTCGTCCTCCTCCTGAACCCCCTTCATCCGCAGTTGGTCTTCCTTCGGTGCGAGGACGCGCCTACCGGGAGGGGGAAGTAATGGTACAGTTGTGTTACGTTTAGTTTGTTTTCATTGGACTTGTCTCATGTCACGTATCATTTTCATTATTAGTTCATCCGTCTCACCTGTCACCTCGTTAGTCTTGTCAGCTGTGTCTCGTTTCCCTGATCTGTTTCCCCATGTATTTAAGCCCTGTGTTTTGCCTTGTTCATTGTCCGTTCTACTTTGTATCGTGTGTGTGTTAAACCTTCTGCCCGTCATCCCTGTACCTGTGAGAGTGATATTAGTAAATGTTTATATTGGAGCTTTTTGCCTGTTCGCCTTTCTTCTACCTACACCACACCGTGACAATATATATATACATACTCACCAGCCATTTTATTAGGTACAACTAATTAATTACAACTTAATTAATAACTAATTAAGTAAAAATACAAATATTTATATTTATATTTTACAAGGATGCATTAAATTGGTTCAAGTGACAGTAAAGATATTTATAATGTTACAAAAGATTTCTGTTTCAAATAAATGCTATTCTTTCGAGTTTCCACAAAAAAGGATAAAGATTTTTTTTTTTACATTTTTTTTACATTTTTAAATAAACATGACAAGTAGTCAAATGTTTAAAGTCTATAGCCAGAAGCAAGCTTCTTTTTTTTAAGGCTTTGATTGTGTTTTTACATTTCTACCTAACTCCTGGGCACATTTACCATATTTTACAAACACATGGTAGTGACAAGAAACATAGTCATCCATTTCTCAGAAGCTCATACACTTTATCAATCGCAAAAAGTGCTGTGATTTGCTGATCTAGTCTTTTATAAAATGGTGTATTTATTGTTGGGTGTTTAGATGGTTTGATCTGTCAGTTTTTACCAAGTTTATTCATTTCACTGATAACATATTGGTTTTACTATTATCTGAGTCGGAAAGGCTCTGAGTTAATGTTAAAAATATTTCACTGCCAAAAACAATTCTTGCTTCCAAAATAATCATGTTCACATGCTCTTCAATTGAATTAGTCACTTTAGTTTATTTGAAAATAATCAACCTTAAACATTATTATATAAATAAACATTCTTTTAAAAGGTTAACAAGAGTAAAATAGAAGTCCAGTGACAATTTTGACCAGCAGATTGCAGAAATACAATGAACAATTCATTAGTTTGAACTGTTTCCTATGCAAATGCATTTAAGAAAGTACTGTAGTTACGCTCCATTCCTCGACTAACAGGACAGGAAGTTATTGTTCTTGAGCACACGGAGGAGCTTCCTGCTGCTGTTGCTGAACTCATACACATTTGTCCCACTGAAGAGATAAATGTTATCTGGAAGAAAATAAGTCAGTGAGTCTTTGTATTGTTACAGATCTGTAGAAAAGGAAGTTAGAATCACCTACCGTTGATCAGATGGGCTGCTGTAACCTCTCCAGTCACTGCTGGAAATCCATCTGCCAGTCGTTTGGGATTTCCATCCATCTTCTTCATCATCTCATTATAGCTACCAAAAAAGGGGAAATTATACATTCTTATGTCTTTTCAGAGCAAATTTTAAGGGCTTTTGTTTGTGATATAGCACTTGACCCACCTATAGTAATATATGTCAAAGAAGAGCAGTGTTTTTCCTGAGTTTTTGTCGTGGACGGCAGCACTGACTTTTGTCACAGATGGTGGCAGACCAAAGCTGCTGAGAGGCTTGGGATAGCCCGGCTCAACAATGTTGCTTTTAAAAGCCCAGACTTGTTTACCTATAAATAAATACAGGCCGTAAGTTTTTTTTGTTTTTGTTTTCTGAGGATTTGACAGAGATTTTAAATTGGAAAAAAGTGCAACACCCACTCTTGAAGAAATCCAACTTAATTGATTAAAACCGTGTGATGTTTCGGCCATTGTCAAGGCCTTCATCAGACATGATTTTAAAGAGATTGTAAGTGTGACTGTGGTTTCAGCATTCCCAGATTTATTGAGAAAATACCTTTGAATAGGAAAAGTATTTCTTCCACTGGATCCTCGTAAGCAGCATCTATATTATCCGGGGAGTTGGGCCACAAATTACTGATTAGATGTTTCGTCACACTTCCGCTCGGAGAACTACGCCAGACAAAGCTGCACAGAGGCACATGAAGTCAATCATTTAAGTATTTTATGTATATATAATGTACAGTGCCCTCCACTAATATCGGCACCCTTGGTAAATATGAGCAAAGGCGGCTGTGAAAAGAAATCTGCATTGTTTATCCTTTTGATCTTTCATTTAAAAAAAAAAAAAATCAAACCTTTCATTGAAGTAAAACAGTTGAAAGTGGGGGGAAAATTACATTATGAAATAAATGTTTTTTCTTCAGTGCATGTTGGCCACAATTATTGGCACCCCTAGAAATTCTTATGAGTAAAATATCTGGAACTTCAAAAGGGACCTGGTTCTATGGTGAGATGAAACTAAAGAAAGAGCTTTTCGGTAGCAAACCCACCAGATGGGTTTAGTGCAAACAAGGATAAAAAGTACCCCATGTCCTCGGTTTAAATATACTGCTGGATCTTTAATGTTGTGGGGCTGTTTTTTAGCTGGAGGTCCTGGACATATTGTTCAGATATATGGTATCATGGATTCTAGCAAATACCAACAGATAAAAAAAATAAAACCTGACAGCATCTACTAAAAATCTTATAATGGACCATAGTTGGATCTTCCATCAGGACAACGATCCATAACAAACATCAAAATCAACTCAAAAAGGTGTCACTTAAAATTAAGCTCCTGTCCCAGTCCCAGTCCCCTGACCTGAACCCTATAGAAAATGAGTGGAGTGAACTGAAAAGAAGAAGCACCAACATGGAGCTGGGAATCTGAAGGATCTGGAGAGATCTTGTATGGAGGAATGACCTCTGATCTCTCGTCAGGTGTTCTCTAAACTCATCAGACATTATAAGATAAGACTCATAGCTGTTATCTTGGCAAAATTATGTTGCAATAATTGGGTGCCAATAATTGTGGTAAACGTGAACTAGAGAAAAACATTTATTTCATAATCTGAGTTTCCCCCTACAATATTTCCCCCCAAAATGTGAGTTTTTTTTTTTTACTTCAATAAAAAAGGTTAGAATTGTATGATTTTTTAAATAAAAGATCAAAAGGATAAACAATGAAGATTTATTTTCACAGCCACCTTTGCTCACATTTACCAAGGGTGCCAATATAAGTGGACGGCACTGTATAAACAGGATTTTTATTTGTTTTTATGTATTACCTGTCCTTGAAGAACATTGTTTCTCCCCTAAAAGTTGTAACTGCATCAAAGATCAGGTTAGGGTCACAAGCATTAGGAGCCGTTGGTAAGTTTGGTTCAGGTTGGATGAGGATTCTGTTTCTGTTTGGGCCTGAAGGAAAGACCACATGGTAAACAAATGACTGAATATGTTTCACTTAAACATGATAGATGTACTCTTGAAGATCATATTACCATAGAGCGACTGAATCCCGCTGATGTCATCAGTGGGTAGAGAGAAACGACCCGGATCGCTGAAGCTATATGTGGGAAACATCAGAGCGCCAGGAACGTTGGAATGAGAAAGACCCAAAGAGTGACCAAATTCATGGGCAGCCACCAAGAACAGGACATAACCTGCAGAGAAATTAGGTAGAACAGATTAGGTACAAGTTAAAACACTTAATTGCCACTTTTGATTTTTACTTGAAAACAAAGTGGTGATGAAGATGAATTTCTGAAAACTACATTTAGCAAAACTTAATCCACAAAACTAAAAAAAATAATAAATTACATTTAGCACGTGGTAAGCGGAAAGTGAAAACCTCATCATCATCGAAATGTGCATCTCCACCAGTTCCAGATGAGGGAGCGAAAGCATGAGCCAAAACGCCTTGTGGTCCATCAAATTCCATACCATCACCATGATCTGTAGGAAAGAGTTTGGCTTTAAATGTAATTTTTAATATAATTAGATTTTAGAAATCAAAGGAACCTGGGCTTTATTTTGAAAGACATTTCGTTTGCAATTAACGATTCATTCGTTTTCTTATTACTTTTAAATCTTGAATCGTTTATGCTGGCCAATAATCGATCACGTTTTTTTGTTCCATTCATTGAAACATTTTCCAGATTTCCGAAATAAAAATGAAAATACCTTAATTAAATGGAAACTTCACCATTATTTAATCTAAGATAAAACTGCGTTATTTTGTTAGTATCGATGGTGAGCACAAAGCATGATTTTGGTTTTCTATATGTGCATACTTGGCCTTCAGGTAAAATAAAAGGCAATCAGGTTATATTAGTTTTGATATTGTTACTTTTTTGTTGCAATAAACAGACCAAAATAGTTTGTCTAGTTTATACATTATGGCAAATAAGTACAGAATTCTATAAATATATTTAAACAAAAAGGAATTGTGCATAGAATCGAATTGAACTCTTTTGAATTTGAATTTAATCAGAAACCCAGTGAATTGAACTGCCCAAAGATTCACAGCCCTAGTGCTACATCCACACTTTAAAAAATATTTTCATGATTTGTTATCACAAATTTTTTCTTTTGTCAAATCATCTCATTAATAATGAATATTAATTTGATAAGATAATTAACGTGGTAAAGATAACATAATATTTTTGTGTTTCTGTTGAATAAACCATCTTGTATTAACTCAAATTTTTTATTTCAATGAACTAAAATATTTAATGCGAACAGGTAACTTACTTTTTTTAGTTAAAGCAACAATCATTTTACAGTGCACCAGCTGGAGTGCCCTTGATTTCCACCAGAGGGCACTCCTTCGGTCTTTGCTAGGACTACTTTTCCCAGAAACCTTTGTCCGGACTCAACCTAAAGTCTCGGAGCAGATCATGACAACTTGCTGCCATAATTATTTTATTGAGCATTATTCATATAATGTTGATTTTCAATTAACAAAGTTTCATATATTATTATTCCAACAGTAACTTAGGATCCTCAAGTTAATCAAAAAATATCACCAAGTTTAAAAGAATTCATCAAAATGAAAAGCACATGGTTAATAAACAAAATATAAACATACATAAATGGATAGAGGAAACATACTTTTTGTGGCAAAGGAGATCATGATGTCAGCTGTGCCTCTGTAGATACGGGTGAATCTCAGAGGAGTGACGTCTGCCCACACTTGCAGGGCTCTTTTGATGGAATCATCCACCTCTGCTACTGTCATGTCAGGGGTGTAGTTCTCAATCCTGAGGAAAAGGACCACAGTCGGTTTCTGCTTCTCTTTTTTCTGTGACACCAAGGGAACTCATATTATACACACCTGTATGTGAGCTTGTTGGTCTGCCATTTGGGACTGCCTCCAAACGTGGAGTACGCAGAAACATCTGGAACTCCACAGCGGGGCTTCTTCATCACCTGCAGTGTTTCTTTGTCCAGCGTTCCAGTGACCTTAAGCCTAAAAAACTTCTGCATCTCTTTCAATTTATCAGGCAGTGGATCCGGCTCTCTGCCTGAAAGATTAGGACGAAAATATTCCAATTTGTAGAAGCTCTTCAGGTAATTCTAAAGAATACAAAAACAGAACCATCGGAAGAATTAGGCCTATGATTAAAGACAAAACAAATATATTTATATACACACACACATATATAAACCCCAAACCTCTGCAATTCCATAATCATCAACAGGCTGTGCAATCGGTCCTGCGTGAATAACAAGCACTAGGCTTGCAAGAAAACCCAGCTGGCGGTGAATCCTCCTCATGTTGTGAGTTGCTTCGTACGATCTTGAGCTTCTCTTCTGATTGGAAGCGTCTGATGGAGGCTTATATACTCTTAAAACTGTGAGGTGTTGAGCAACGGGTCAAATTATCAGCCACAAACTTCTGTGAGTAAGCCATCAAACTGACAATAATTACAGGAATTTCAACTTTCCTGACACAGCCTTTTCCTCCTCGCCCAGATATTTGTATTATTTATTTTCCTCATGGCTTTATTTAACGGCAACATTTAAAGCGTTTCCTATGTAATATAAACAAAAACAAGGGCAACATGGTAATAATATTTGGTTACATTTTTTTTTTTAATGCTTTACAAGCTTTACTGGACAGCTATTCAACTTAAAATAACTAAATAATATCAATAAATACATTAACATTAATACATAAATACATTCATTTTACTTAATGTAAAGTAAAACAGTAGTTTTAACAATTTTATTTTTCTTAAATGTATGCGTTTTGTTAAATATAATATACAGTTGCAGCATAAATGATAAATTAGCTAAGTTATACTTTTATCTCCTGGTAGGATAAAAAATAATATATAAATTAAATGGTAATATAACTTTCATGTAACCAATTAACTAAGTTGTACCACAGTAAAAATATATATATATATATAATTGCTGAAATACACAATTAAACCACCTCCTCTCATAAGGAAAATGGTGATTTCATTTACTTATAAGATAATAGTAGATAGGGGGCAGTTGTAACCTGAGGGTCACGGGTTCAAGTCTGAGTACCGGCAGGAAATGAAGGTGAGGGGAGTGAATGAACAGAACAGCGCTCTCTTCCACCCTCATTACCCACAACTGATGTGTCCTTAAGCATGGCACATAACCCCCAATTGCTCCCCGGGTGCCGCAGCAAAAATTACTCCCAACTTCTCTGGGTGTGTGTTCAATACTCACTGCTGTGTGTGTGCACTTGGATGGATGAAATGCAGCGCACAAATTCCGAGTATGGGAATCATCACTTTTGCTTTTTATTTTTAGTAAAAGTTTTTTTTTTTACGATTAGGGATTCTGTTGGAGTTTGTTTGTACTAATTGCAATTTGCTTCATTTTAGAACAAAATAAATCAATTGGAAATCCCCAATTTTGAGAAGTAAGCTTGGCATGTATGTGTGTATGTGCAAAGAGAGAGCTAGCTATGCTTGGGGTGTTGTGAAAGATCTGCAGGTAATGGCAATCATTGTCACACTTTATTGTCAGACGAATAAGTAATATTATATAATGAAAGTGGTCCATATGACTCGTGCAGAATATTTAAATTCTTATGAAGACTTATGAAGTTCTGTGTTGGGAACAGACTTAAACATATGCCAATCCCTAAACAAGCGGGACGCCAACTGTGAAGAATTGCAGAAACATGCCTTCAGAAGTTAACTTAACACTTTCCCTGACAGGTATAGTTTAGCCAAAAAGAAAAATTCTTTCATTATTTACTCAACCTCAAGTTGTTCCAAACCCGTATGAATTTCTTTCATATGTTGAGCACAAAAGAAGATATTTTCAAGAGTCCTGGTAACCAAACAGTTAACAGAACCTGCCATATTTCTTTTCATACAGGTTTAGGACAACTTGAGGGTGAGTAAATGATGACAGCATTTTCATTTTTGGGTGGACTTTCCCTTTAAGAATGAATTCTTATTTACAAAAACAGCCTGGCAGGAGGATAAAAATCTCTTGGATAGACATGAGCTACATAGAACATTATGGGGTGGAAATAGAACATGGAATAGGTGGAGGCTCAAATGAGTCAGTAGGACACCAAAGTGGAGATTCTTGATTTGAGTGAGATAGAAATAGGAAGAATGTTGCAGGAAACAATATAAACTCTCATTAAATTAATGTTACATTGACATTGCCCTTGAAAACAGTTGATATGCCATTTGTTCTAATCTCAAACGCAGGCATTTTTTTCTTTTTAGGTGTGTGGGAAATGCTTCCTCCTTTAAACATGTTAACAAATAACATGGGCATGACAAGATTTTGATTTTAAAAATGTGAATATATAAGGAACAGTGTATGTTGTATAGACATTTTGAATGTCACACACACACAACACAACACGCTACAGCACATAGGACACCCTTTTGAATGCTATGGTTTTGTGTATCAGGACAGGTTTTAAAATTACGTAACTACAAACTCAGATGAACAACAACACATGACATATTACACCGTGTCATTATTTAATTAATAAAAACTAGGCCAAAAGAGAAAAGCCATGGGTGACAAACTAAGTACACCCTTATTGCTTCTATAGGAATTAAGAGGAAAAGGAGCAGTCAGGCGCAGCTAATCAAATGCCTTTGATTAATTGATCATCAGCAAACGTGACCAACGTAAAAGCAAAATTTTTGGCAGTTTGCTGGTCGGGAGCCTTTAGGTGTGTGTTAACACAATGCCAAGGAGGAAAGACATCAGCAATGATCTTAGAGAAGCAATCGTTGCCATCAATCTGGTAAGAGTTATACGGCCATTTCCAAACAATTTGAAGGCCATTATTCTACAGTAAGGAAGATTATTCACAAGTGGAAAACATTTAAGACAGTTGCCAATCTTCCCAGAAATGGACGTCCCAGCAAATTCACCCCGAGGTCAGACGATGCTCAGAGAAATCGCAAAACACCCAAGAATTATACCTCAGACTCTACAGGCCTCAGTTAACATGTTAAATGTTAAAATTCATGGCAGTACAATTAGAAAAAGACAGGACAAGTATGGCATGTTTTGAAGGGTTGCCAGGAAAAAGCTTCTTCTCTCTAAAAAGAATATGGCAGCACGGCTTAGTTTGCAAAGTTGCATCTGAACAAACCACACGATTTCTGGAACGATGTCCTTTGGACAGACGAGACCAAAGTAGAGATGTTTGGCCATAATGCACAGTTAGGCGAAAACTAAACGCAGCATATCAGCACAAACACCTCATACCAACTGTTCATCATGCTAATGGAAGGGTTGATGATTTTTGGCTTGTTTTGCAGCCACAGGACCTGGGCACCTTGCAGTCATTGAGTCAAGTATTCTAGAATCAAATCAGAGGCCATTTGTCCGACAGCTAAAGCTTGGCCAAAATCGGGTCATGCAACAGGACAATGATCCCAAGCACACCAGCAAATCCACAACAGAATTGTTGAAAAAGAAAAGAATCAAAGTGTTGCAGTGCATGCCAAGTCAAAGCCCAGACCTCAACCTGACTCATAGATATAAACACTAGATGTCGCCTGGCTACGGCAGTTCATTGGAACGAATGCGTCAATAGAGCCGCCATCTTGAAACAGGGGAACCCCTCATCAGCGTCAATGTAGGAAATGCTCTAACGGAAATAAAATCACCATAAATCGTCATGAATGCGATTTTCTAGTTGTTTTGGTTCGTTCCAACGGTCAGACATGTATTTATCATTGAGTCCAGAGAAATTTAAAAAAAATTACAAAATTTCACAATCTTGTAAAATGTAATCCCTTGATGTCTGGTTTTTAGATTTCGTTCGTGTGGACATCCATATGCAGCACAAAAGTCCAGCATCATCCATGAATTCAGCGTTACCTAGCTACTTCCTATGACAAGACCCCTGTTCCAAGATGGCGGCGGTTTTGACGCATGTTTAGAACCCCAAGGCGACATCTAGTGTTTATATCTATGAACCTGACTGACATGCTGTGGCGGGACCTTAAAGGGATATTTTAACCAAAAATTTGAATTCTGTCATCATCATTTACTCACCCTCAAGTTGCTCCAAACCTGTATGATTGGGGGGGGGGGGGGGGGGGGGGGGGGTCCATGAGGTCCATCAACTGTTTGATTACCAACATTCTTCAAAACATATTATTTTGTGTTCAACAGAAGAAAGAAACTCATACAGGTTTGGAACAACTTGAGGGTGAGTAAATGATGACAGGATTTTCATTTTTGGGTGAACTATCCCTTGAAGAGAGCTGTGCATAAACAAATGCCCGCAAACCTCAATAAACTGAAGCAATGTTGTAAAGAATAGCAGGCCAAAATTCCTCCAGAACGATGCGAGAGACTGATACTGTCACACAGAAACGATTTCTTGTTGCTGCTAAAAGTGGCTCAACAAACAATTGAATCATAGGGTGTACTTTAGTTTGTCACCCATGGCATTTCCATTTTGGCCTAGTTTTTGTTAAATAAATAATGACCTGGTGTAATATGTCATGTGTTGTTGTTCATCTGAGGTTGTATTTGCCTAATTTTAAGACCTGCTAACGACCAGATGATTTTTTTCATGTTCTGATACGTAAACTATGGATAAAATAAAATATGTTTGTGTGTGTAAAACATTATTAAAAATATTTGAATAATATAAGTTTTATATTAGATGTTATATCTACGTGTTTAAGAGAGGAGAATCAGATTATTCAGATATGTTTTGTCATTTTAAGATGATCACAAATCAAATGAAAATAATTTTTTTAAACTGAATTTTGTTTGTCCCGTCATTTCCGTAAATTTTCACACTGTAGATCATTTTTAATTAGATAACCGATCCTGTGTTTCAGTCTCCCATACTTTACACTCCCACATTTGGTGTCAGGCAAGATTAATAAACAGGCAGATATTAATAAATAAAACAAGATTTGAATTGTTTATCAAACTGCTCATATCTTTATTTTGAAATTGCAAAACACAAGATTAACTTGTAGGACATACACTCTTTTATACAATACTAGACAACTTACAAATAACATCAACATATTTTTCAGTAAAATAAGTTAAAAGTGAATAATTTACTCAATAATTTTCTTTAAAATACTGATGGTTCAGATTTCCCTTCAGACAGGCTGATGAGTTTTGAAGAAAAACTCAACATTAACTGATTAACATGGCAGGAAATAATTGTTGTTCAGAACACGGAACAGCTTGTTGTTGTAGGAGCCAAACTCCAACATCTTTGATCCGCTGAAGAGATAGTTGAACCCTAAAAATGACCATGAAAGACAGTGTTAGATGGGATTTTATTGTAGATTTTCTCTTGTTACATTTTGTAAAACCCATACCTTTGTTCTGGAAGGCTGCGGTCACCTTCCCTGTCATTCCAGGGAAAACAACTTCCAACGGTTTAGGATAATCTTTCTCCATTCTGCGTGTTTGCTCATCATAACTGCACAAAATAAATTCTCGTTACTTGAAGATTCTTGAAAAAGACGAGCAGACTAACTCGATCAGACTGATTTACTGACCTATAAACCTGTCTGCCAACGAAAAACAGGATTTTGTAGCTGGTCTCATCGTAGAGGACTGCGTCGATTTTCTTCACTTTCTTGGGCAAATTGAACATGCTGAGACTCTTGGGATATCCCTGTGCCATTTCATAGCCATAGAGAGCCCAGACCTTCTCACCTGAGGTGTGACAACATTTTCAAATTATATTTCATTTGTCATATGACATCTTCATTCTAAAAAATAAAAGGTTCTTTATTGGCATCTATAGTTCCATGAAGAACCTTTAACTCTCAAGAAGCCTTTCCAATAGAGAAAAGGTTCTTTATAGTGGTTCTTATAGTGGTTCCTTTATAGTAGTTCTTTAGATCATTAAAATGGTTCTTTTCAGTGAAAAGTTCTTTGGGGAATCCAAAATTATTCTTCTATGGCATCGCTGTGAAAACCCCCTTTTGGAATCTTTATTTTTAAGAGTGTTTCGTTTTTTTATATTCATTTGGGTTTACCTTTGATAAGGAAGACTTTGTCCTGCAATGGACTCTCGAATGCTGCATCGATATGGTCTGGAATCTCAGGCCAGAAGCTTTTAATGAGATGTTGTTCAACGGTTGTGCTCAGGGAATAACTGCGCCAGAAGAAGCTGTAAATAAAGCCAGAGACACCAGCAGGTCAGATCCTGCTCGTCATAACTATCATAAGCTCAGAAAGAAAGCATTTCTATCTCGGTTTACCTGCCCTTGAAGAAGATAATCTCTCCACGGAACATGGTGACAGCGTCCAGGACCAGATTGGGATCGCATGTGTTTGGGGTAACTCCTGGTGTGGGTTTTGGATCACCAGGGTTGACATTAGGGTTTGGGCCTGTTCAATAAAAATGTCAAATCATTAGATACGTCACTTTCAGGGTCTTTTCATCACCAGTATATGTATTTGTAATATCTTACCATAAAGAGACTGGATTCCATTGACATCGTCTTGAGGGAGGGAGAAGGTATCGATTTCTCTGTAAACGTAGGTGGGATACATCAGTGCACCCGGATCCTGGGAATGTTCAAGCCCTAGAGAGTGTCCGAACTCATGGGCAGCAACCAGGAACAAATTGTAGCCTGAGGGATAAGTGGGAATGTGAATACAGTTGGTCTTTATTTTGTGCATTGGTAAAAAAACTGGAGACTTTTCCAAATGAAGCCTAACCTTGAGGAGATCTGTACAAGAACGCCTCATCATCGTCAAAATGAGCATCGCCACCGATGCCCTCGAATGGAGGGAAGGCGTGAGCCAGAAAACCATTTGGTCCGTCAAAGGGGTAACCATCCCGATGATCTGGAAAGAAGAGGAGATTTGTTTAAAAACCGAGCTTAAAAATGTATGCAAAAAATAAAACATTTATTTTGAGCAGCTGATAAAACATATTATATACAACATTCATTTACTGTACATCCTCATTTAGTCCATTATTTTTAGGCGTGTTTGCTACAAAAAAATCCCACTTTTTCTCATATAATATTTTTACTATCATCTTGCTAATGGTAAATGGACTGCATTTATAGCGCTTTCACAGACCCAATGGCCACCAAAGCGCTTTACATTTTGCCTCGCATTCACCCATTCACTCACTCTCTCATCACTCACTCATAATGATTCGTTTAAAAAACTGACCTCCAACAACAAAGGAGATCATGATGTCAGCTGTGCCACTGTAGATACGGGTGAATCTCAGAGGAGTGACGTCTGCCCACAATTGCAGGGCTCTTTTGATGGAATCATCCACCTCTGCTTCTGACATGTCAGGGGTGTAGTTCTCAATCCTGTGGGGAAAAAAGACAGCAAAATAAATGCTACAAGTCCTTTTTTAAACGGGCTTCTCTTAAACAAGTCTGTTAGCAGGTCTTACCTGTAGGTCAGATCATGTTTTTTCCACTTGTAGTCCCCTGCAAACGTGGAGTACGCCGCAACATCTGGAACCCCGCAGCGTGGCTTCTTCATCACTTTCATCGTCTCTTCATCCAGCGTCCCTGTTATTGAGAGTCCAAAAAACTGCTGCATCTCTTTCAACCTCAGACTCAAGGCATTGGAGCGTCTTTCAGTACCAGAAGAGGTCTGCTTTGGCAGGCCATACAATCTAGTCAGGTAATTCTGAAAAGAAAAAAAAAAGAATAAAAGTTAGTTCGCACACTGTATCTAATAGAGAAGCTAAACTAGTTAACAGTACTTTTAGTGTGCAAATTACCTCAGCAATACTCTCTCTGTCTTCATCAGCAGATGGAGCTATTGGGTTGGTGTAACCAGAAGCCACCAACGCGACGAGAACGCACAGCTTGTAGTAGCTCTTCATGTTGCTTCTTCTTCAAGAAACTGATGCAGTCTGTGTTTTTCTCCCCTCTTAAATACCCCACAGAAGGACTGATTGTGCAATATGAGATTGAGTCACATGTCGCACCTTCCACCACAGGAAAGGAAATCAGGGAATGACATACCACCAAACACAGGCCTTTTTTGTAATACATCTTCCTTAACACAAGACTGTAGGAAATATTGCAATGCCTTTAATTAAATCTCCTTGTGTCATTTATATAAAAAACATTTATACTAAGTGTATAGTCAACTCAGGACAACCCAGAGACCCCCTAATATATTACTGCATTTAGCAGCTGATAATGTATAATATGCAAGCCGATAATAATAATAATCACATTTTCTTATGTTTATGTTTAAAAAATATATGAGAATATAAAAATGCTAGATAAATATTATTTTTTTGTCAGAAACACTGTATAACTTTTATTAATGGCATTAATAATCATTGTGCCATTTTATTTGTGATTTATATGTTTTACATGGTAAAATATATATTTTATTTTTCATTTCATACTCTATGGAAGCACATTTATCTAATATTAATATATGAGGTTATTAGGAAAAAAATATTTTGAATTTATACAGAATTTTTTGTAATGTATTTTTTTAAAAGAAATTTCTGTTGTTTATTAAACGTTTTATGTAACAATCCACACCCCCTGCCTGGACTCCAAATCTACCCCGGATATACAATATTGATTTGCAAAGTCTATACAAAGTATTATCTTCATTAATTCTAAGAATTTGCAATTTCATAAAACTTACAGAGAAACAAAAAAAGACTGTAAATACAATTTCACACGATTGTGTAGCAATGGTTGTGAGGAGTCTTACAAACACGTACCATAACTCTTGCATAGTAACTGCAACTGCAATAACCGTGGTATTTGTGGTAAGAACATATGAACATAGTAAGCACAGATAAAACTATGTGTGGCTCCTCATTCCCATGGTTAGATCAATGTATTCATGCTTTCTATCAAATAAACAGTAAAATTTGTGATCTGATATTTAGAAACGATAATTGCCATATTTGTATCTTTAACTTTATTTAGGATTAATACAAATGTTCAGAGTTTGCACACATTTATTCTCACTAATTTACCATACATTAACAATAGGTCCATTCATTTTTTAGACGTGTTTGTTACAAAAAAAAATAATTCTCATGTATCATCTTGAATAGGGGAAGCCCACATGCGCTCAAAACATCCTCTTTTTCCTTTAGTGTTGTAATGAGATGTGCGACATGAGCAGATGGGTTATTATGACAGCTCTGTGTTAGTCATTTGTGAAGTGGGCCAGATTAGACTGGTTTGAAACTATTTCATGACAGTGTTTCTACCTATTAAGGCAACACTGAATGTATTGTGGGCTTATTTTATATAAAGATTATCATTGGTGATTTGAGTACCTTCTTCAGTTCATTATGGTGAAATATCAATATGTATGGTTTTTCTAGGCACATGCTTAAAATTAAATGGTCCATTTTTTTGTCTGAATCCCAAAAAAGATAAAGTGTTGTCTTTCTTTAATTAGTTATTCTAACTTCTTCTAATGCTTTAAAATAGAGTCCAATAGAACCAAACAAGTTCTAAACTTCCTAATGCAGTTTTTTTCATCAAGCTAATTTATTATTTTAGCTTAATTTTAGTACATTAGCATATTTTTGATCATTGTCAGTTTAGTACTGTGCTCTCTTTGCAGATTCATCATGTACTAAAACTAAGCTAAATTAATTAACTAGATTTATGTACAAAACTACGTCAGGCAGTTTAGAATGGTTTTGGTTCTAATGGACTATTTTAACGTTAGAAGTATGAATTCATTTACAAATTATAGAACAACATACAGCATGCACTAACTAAAGAAACACAACACTGTATATTTTGGTGAAGTTGGATTCAGACACGCGAAAAGCTACATTAGACCAAATGTGTACACATACACGCTTTTATCATCACTCAAACCACACCGTTGTGTGGTTCATATCCCGCTGAGGCAATTTATTTCAAAAGCATTTAAAGGAATAGTTCACACAAAAATGTAAATTATCCAATAATTTCTTCACCCTCAAGCCAGGTGTATATGACTTTCTTCTTTCAGCCAAACACAATCAGAGTTATATTGAATAATATCTTGGCTCTTCCCAGATTAGTAATGGCATTGAATAGTGCCCAAGCTTTTGAAGCTCCAAAAAACGCATCCATCCATCATAAAAGTAATCCATATGACTCCAGTGGGTTAATAAATGCCTTCTGAAGTGAAGTGATGGGTTTTTGTAAGAAAAATAACCATATTTAAAACTTAAACTGTAAACTATAATCACTGGCTTTCAGCAACGGCCGTAAGCGCGTTATGCAGAGTTCACACTGCACGGTTTTCTAAGTAGTCGGGTCACTGTTCTTTTCACACTGCACGACTATCTGGGGTAGCATTCATTTGCTGGTGTGTGCACACTGCACGGTGGATCGGCGACAATGGAGTCTTGCCCTCTCATTGGCTGTTGGTCATCGCCGTTCTAGTTTTCAGTCAGAACACATTCACACATTTTGAATCGGCGATTCTCTCAGATCGCGTCTTTGATAATTCACACTGCGTGATTGTCACTCGCGTGAATGAGCACCGATTTGCCTATGATTTCAGGCATTTAAATCGGGCCTAAAATCGTTCGGTGTGAACTCGGCATTAGGGTGACCTCTGACTGGACGTATGACGTAGGCGTAGCGTATAAGCTTAGGTGAGAATTGACCAACGCGGAAGTGCAGAGGATAGAGCGAAACAAAACGCAGGTCACGAAAAAGAAGTATTAAACAAGAAGTTTTAAAGAAAAATGTCAGAGGATTTCGATATAAGAAAAGACGAGCTTATATCAGACCAGAGGTCACCCTTCCCCTGGAACTCGACTCTCTCGTGAACGCGCGAACGGCTGTTGCCGGAAGCCAGTGGTTATAGCTTATAACGGTTTAAATATGATTTTTTCTTCTTTTTTTTTTTACAAAAACCAAAAACCCATCACTTCGTGTGGATTACTTTCATGATAGATGGATGCGCTTTTTGGAGCTTCAAAATACCGGGACACTATTCAATGCTAAACTATTCCTTTAATGAAAAACTTGAATAATGTGTTAACCATCAAGCCAGACAAGGTTGACGCAACAAAATAATTCACAATTTGGTTCGATCACCATAGATGGTGTGGTGCTGCTGATCAACTGCCTGTTATTTCTCAGCACTGAAGCCATGTGTTTGCGGCCATTCTCTTAGTTACTTGTCTGATTTCAGGGTCGAATTCCAGTTGATGAGGTCCTACGAAGAAATACACACGTCCTAGACAAAAATAAAGAAAAATATTGAAAGGTGTGAAAATATTGCCTCAGTTTGGCTTACAATTGCTGGTTAAAATGTAGAGATGCTAAATTTTGCCTCACTTTTTTTCTTTTAATTCTCATTGTTTTTCTCTGGAAAAAAAGGCACTATATATCATGACTTAAATTATTTGCAGATTTGGGTGACAGAATATTTTTTTTAAACAAAGTTTTACTCTCATGCAGTATCAAACATGGATTTGAAAAAAATCTATCTACTGTATATTGCAAAACAATTTTTATTTTTATAATTTTGCTGTTAAAATAACACAAAATTCTTATAACAAGATACATTTTATTTCATAAAGAAAAGATAGTAAGGGAAAAAAGACAATATGTAGCCAGACTTTTGCTGATTTGCTGATTTCGGTCACTGTGGATTTTTCTTGCATCGAATTTATATAGATGCAAACTCAGGATTGCGTCTGAATTGTGAAATATAAACCATTACATTTTTTTTTATTTTTTGGCAGAAACTCAGGGTCCGTTTGCACAACAACAATGTACTAAATATGGGAACGTTTTTCCTTTGTGTTTTTTTGCGTACAGACGACACCGTTGTCAAAACGATCCCTGTTCACACGGATCCGCAAAATATCCACGTAATACGTATGTGCACGAAGTCACCTTTTTCACAAATTGCTATTTCAGTCAGGACCATTTGAGTCAAAAATACCAAAAAAACTATTATTTTTCCAAAATATTTATTTGCATGATTGTTAAAGTTACTTTTGGCGGTATGGCTCTGTTCTGAATTACCCATCCTTTTCATGAGCTCTATGAAAGCTAGACAGGTAACAGCAGCAGCTTCTGGGGACAATCTCCCATTTAAAACTGGAAAAGCAGCAAACAAATCCCCAATTGAGAACAGAGCATGCATCAGTGAAAACAGAATGACACTGATTAAGTTAAACAGAGTTAAAGGAGGAGCTAGTGGAGGAGGTGGGTTGCAAGCATGCAGTGGAAGCAGCTAAGCAGACAGACTGAAAATGCCTTTAAATAAGGCCCTTGATTGAAAGAAACTAATTGAACGCGTATTAATCGGATCAGCTGATAGACTGGGTATCAGCTGATAGCTGAGCTTGACTACGAAGCCTGCCTGAACTGACGCTGAACGCTAGATTTTTTTAGTTTACACGGAGACGGTCACGGTATTGAAGCTCATTCTCAGTTTGCCTTTTCAGGCCCCCAAAACGCTGTTGTCATGTAAATGAACGGCCAAAAATGTGTAGAAACGGTCACCTAGAAAAGGTTTTTTAAATTGCTAATTAAATTTGTCAAGGTGAGTTTGTGTGGGATTGGTTCCACAGGTGATACCAACCATTATGGGCCACTGCAGCATCTACAGGAGAGTCAATTCCTGGCCATTCATGAGCGATAGGCTTGGGAAAGCCTTCCATCATCTGTCCTGCATCTTCATTAAACCTTCACAAAGCAGAAAACACAAACACATCCTTCAAATAGAGATTTAAGTGCTTGGCAAAAGCCATTGTTAATTATCAATAGCTGTTAGAGAGAATTTGTTCAATTTCTTGTACCTCCAGCATTCTCCTCCAATGAAGAAATCAGTGAGACGTGTTTCTCGGAAATACAAGGCCGCATCGATGCTCCCAACAGTGGATGGGAATGTAAATTCTGAGATGTTTCTTGGATAGCCATGCTTTACTTTGAGAGAGCTAACCTCCCAGTATAGAGAGCCTGTGTGAGACACAACATGGAATGGAACTACTAGTTTTAGGTGAAACAGTTCTTTATGATGATGTTGAGCTATGATTATGAACACCTCACCTTTGAAAACGAGCATGCTGTTGTGGTTTGTGTTCTCATAAGCAGCATCTATGTAAGCTGGAAGTTCAGGCCACAAACTTGTGATTAGTGTGATTCCTATTTTCTCAAAGCTGGGATGTACCCGCCAAATAAACCTGCAACAGGCATATTAGTCAAGTTAGACACAGTAGTAGTGCAACGATTAACGAGTGATTTTTTTTAATATGAGAACATTTTTTTACACATATGGAGCCAAACTAACGTTACCTGTTTTTAAAGAAAACTAGCTCCTGTTGCATGCCTGTCACAGCGTCGAATGACAGCATAGGATCACATTTATCTGGTGTTTTCGGAGGAAGTCTGTCCAAACTTAATGCCCTCTTACCTTTGGAAGTAAAGAAAAGGTAAACATACAAAGCGTTTTTTTCCATTCCAGTGCGCTACTTTTTATTTACGCAGTAGATTGACTTCCTTGACCGTTGCGCTGGCGTATTCTGCAGCAGCATCTCTCGCGCATGACAGGGTTCTAAAAATGCGGCGCTAAATTGAAAAAAAGTTCAACATTTAAAAAGCGCATCTCTAGGCCTTGCATTTTTTCATCCCACTAATAATCTGTGCCTCACAGCGCAAAGAAAGCGCATTCTCTGTGAATGGCCTCTCTCTAACTAACTAAAAGTAGCAACTCTAGGCTACTAACCGAACTACTTTTTTATGTCGGCTATTTTCAAAGTAATGTGACTTTCCTAGTAACAAGCTAACACTACATTACATCGCTGCAACTTATGAGCCAAACAGTGGAATTTTTATTTTCGTTTGTGAATTAAGATTAAGCGAACTAATCGTTCCCTTTCGTTGTCACTCCGAGTTCCGTCGGATGACGACGAATGGGGGTTTCGCTTAGAAGCCTATCCACTTCGAGTAATACAAAACGAGCCAATGGCAAAGAAATGCCATGGGTCTGCAGAATTTGCATGGAGCAGCTCCGCCCCACCTCGTGGGTATAAAGGGCGGAAATTCCAGCAAAGCAGTATGTTTTCGCTTCGGAGCCAAGTTCATCCTTCGTTCCACAAGCCATTCCTGATACTGTCAGTTCTACAGACGAGCGAGATTCTCTGGTGTTGGTGTGACGGCGATCTCCGGCGAGCGCGCGCTTCCTGCCTATCTGTCTGTGATTCGACAGCGAGTGTGTGTCTCCCCGGGCGCTTCAACACAGTCAGAGTTTCTTTCCTCTCACAAAAGAGCTTGCACGTGGCACGTCTTTTTAAAGATGCATCGCCCGTGCACTTCTGGTTGCGGTAGACTCGTTGACATCTCTGATGGGCACGAGCGTTGCATAGTGTGCTTGGGCATTGATCACGCTAGAGCAGCGCTCGTGGATGACTCATGTTCTCTCTGTGGGAACATGACCACCGCAACATTACGGTCGAGACTCAGTGATCTCGCAAGAGTGAGAGTCCCCTCATCCACCCCCGTTCTACTGGTTCTAGAATTAGAGCTGGTACTTCGGCTGGTGGCCAGGGTGATCTGAGGGTGACGGTTTGGAACAAAGCGCCGACTATCAATCCGTGCCCAGCCGCACCCTCTCCAAAGTTGCAACCCGCGAGTGTTCAGGGGATTCCCGCGGGACCATCTTCGGATGCCCCGCGAGTTTCCTTTGGCGCTCCAGAGGAGGACGCGATGTCTATCGCAGCATCACAAGGTGGGTCTGAATCTTCTGGAAGTGAAGACTCAGCGCAGCTGCCACCTGCCGGTGTGCATACGGTTGTGCCTGAGTCGGATCCGGAGATGACGGCCATGCTTGCCCGAGCCGCCGCGAGCATCGGGTTAGAGTGGTCCCCGCCACCCTGTCCCGAGCGCTCGCGGCTGGATGATTGGTACTTGGGTAAGGCCGCCGCGGACCCCCGTCCGCGTCAAACCCGAATACCTTTCTTCCCGGACGTGCATGATGAGATCTCGAAGTCCTGGAAGACCCCCAGCTCTTCCCGTGACCGCTCGTTGGTCTCATCCGCCTTTCCTCCCCTCGATGAGGCGGCTGCCCGTGGGTACACTGGGCTCCCCCCGGTTGAACACTCTGTTGTGATGCAACTGTGTCCTCAGAGCGCTTCTTCTCGTGGTGAGCCTAAGCACCCATCCAAAGCCTGTAGGTACTCATCTACGCTTGTGGCGAAGTCCTACAGAGCGGCGGGACAGGCGGCCACCTCTTTGCATGCCATGGCCATTCTGCAGGTCTACCAGGCCCAGATGCTCAGGGACATGCACGAGGGTAGGACAGACCCAGGGCTCTTCAATGAGCTGCGCGCCGCCACCGACCTTGCTCTCCGAGCGACGAAGGTGACCGCACGCTCCCTGGGTTTGGTGATGTCCACAGCCGTGGTCCAGGAGAGACACCTGTGGCTGAATCTTGCTGATATGCGGGATGCCGAGCGGTCTCGGCTGCTCGACACCCCCATATCACAAGACGGCCTCTTCGGCGGAGCAGTCGAGGACTTTGCCCAACAGTTCTCGACTGCGCAGAAACAGACTGAGGCGATTAAGCACATTCTGCCCCGACGGCCCGCTGCTGCCTCCACCCAGCCGACCAGGCAGAATACTCAGTCTGTTCGCCACCGAGGGCGCCCTCCTGCGGCTCCCGCCCCTCCCGCCCGGCCCAAGCAGCAGCCTTCACCCGGGCCCGGTCGTGGAGGAAGCCGCAAGAAGGCACCCCAGCCCTCTCCTGCCCCGCCCCCCGCTAAACGCCGGGCCAAGCGGCGCTCCTGAGACGGGCTGCTCAGGGATGATGTGCACTTCTCAGGAGATGGTAGCAGGACCACTCCTTCCCCCGGTGGAGGGCCGGGGGAGAATCTTTTGTTCCACCGCTGCTCACCCATGGGTGAGCAGCACCCTAATGTGGTTAAAGAAAGAAGTGACACAATTATCCCTGACCACACAGAGTTCTCGGACGACACGGTGCGCCGCCCCCGGGCCGTGCACCCCTCGTCCTCCTCTGTCCCAGAGCCGGATGACAGTGCGCGCCGTCCCCGGACCGTGCCGCTCTCATCCTCCTCTGACGCCAGACCCCTGGCAGAGCAGACCACCGCGGAACGTTCGTCCTTCCCTGGTCTGCTCTGTCAGGACGCGGTCAATGACTGTGCCCCCACACCAGGCCGCTATGCCTTCCACGTCTGGGCCAGTCATTCCGCCTCGCTGCACCACCGGTGGGAAGTCTGTAGTTCGTTTGATCCCGCTGGTACAGTCGTTGGGAGCTTGACAAGAGCTTCCCAACCTGTCCCGCTGGGTCGCTCGAACAGTCAGGCTCGGCTACGCGATTCAGTTCGCGCGGTCTCCTCCCCGCTTCAGGGGAGTCCGCTCCACTATGGTCGGTGGCAATGCCCCTATCATGAGAGCGGAGGTTGCTACCCTGCTGGCGAAGGGTGCGATCGAGACTGTCCCTCCAGCCGAAATGAGGTCCGGCTTCTACAGCCCGTACTTCATTGTCCCCAAGAAAACTGGTGGGTTACGGCCAATCCTGGATCTGCGCGTGCTGAACCGCTCCCTTCACAGGCTGCCGTTCAAGATGCTCACCGCCAAACGCGTTTTCGAATGTGTGCGGCACCAGGATTGGTTTGCAGCGATCGACCTGAAGGACGCCTACTTTCATGTCTCCATTCTCCCTCGACACAGACCGTTTCTTCGGTTTGCTTTCGAGGGGCAGGCATATCAGTACGCAGTTCTCCCTTTCAGGCTAGCCCTGTCTCCTCGCGTCTTCACGAAGGTCGTCGAGGCAGCCCTTGTTCCCCTCCGGGAACACGGGGTTCGCATCCTGAACTATATCGACGACTGGCTGATCCTAGCTCACTCTCGAGATCAGCTCTGCGAACACAGGGACTTGGTGCTCCGCCATGTAGCCCGTCTGGGCCTTCGGGTCAACTGGGAGAAGAGCAAACTTTGCCCCGTGCAGAGGATCTCTTTTCTCGGTATGGAGATCGACTCGGTCGCCATGTCCGCGCAGCTTACGAGCGAGCGCGCACAATCACTGCTGACTTGCCTGATACAGTTCGAGGGCAAGAGTGCGGTTCCACTGAAACTTTTTCAGAGGCTCCTGGGGTATATGGCATCTGCAGCCGTGGCAACGCCGCTCGGATTGCTTCATATGAGACCGCTTCAGCTGTGGCTTCGCGACCGTGTCCCGAGGTGGGCATGGCATCACGGCACCTTCCGAGTACCAGTTACTCCGACCTGCCGTCAGACCTTCACCCCGTGGTCGAACCTCAGTTTTCTACGGGCCGGAGTGCCTCTGGAACGAGCTTCGTGGCATGTTGTTGTAACGACAGATGCCTCTGCCACGGGCTGGGGCGCCATGTGCAACGAACGTGCTGCCGCAGGCTCCTGGACAGGACCCCACCGCTTATGGCACGTCAATTGCCTCGAGTTGCTGGCTGTACAGCTCGCCCTGCGCCGCTTCCGGGCCGTGCTCAGGGGCCAGCATGTACTAGTCCGTTCAGACAATACCGCGACTGTAGCGTACATCGACCATCAGGGTGGTCTGCGCTCCCGCCGTATGTCGTAACTCGCCCGCCACCTCCTCTTATGGAGTCAGAAGCATCTGAGGTCGCTTCGTGCCATTTATATCTCCGGAGCTCTGAACTGTGCAGCCGACGAGCTCTCACGGCTTCAGCCCCTCCCTGGAGAATGGCGACTCCATCCCCAGTCGGTTCAGCTAATTTGGGACCAGTTCGGGGACGCACAGATAGATCTGTTTGCCTCTCACGACTCGACCCATTGCGCCCAGTTTTATTCCCTGACCGAGGGCACGCTCGGCACGGATGCTCTGGCGCACAGCTGGCCGCAGGGCCGCAAATATGCGTTTCCCCCAGTGAGCCTTCTTGCGCAGACCCTGCGCAAGGTCAGGGAGGACGAGGAGCAGGTCATTTTGGTCGCGCCTTACTGGCCCGCCAGGACCTGGTTCCCCGAACTTGTACTCCTCGCGACAGCACCTCCTTGGCCGATCCCTCTGAGGAAGGACCTCCTTTCTCAGGGACGGGCACCCTATGGCACCCTCGTCCCGATCTTTGGAACCTCCACGTGTGGCTCCTGGACGGGACGAGGTAGGTTTGAGTACCCTACCACCAGCGGTGGTGGCTACCATCAATTCCGCTACAGCTTCGTCCACGAGACACCTCTACGCGTTGAAGTGGAACCTTTTCGTCAGCTGGTGTTCTTCTCACCGAGAAGACCCGCGGAGATGTTCGATTGGTGTTGTGCTTTCCTTTCTTCAAGATGGGTTGGAGCGAAGGCTGTCTCCCTCCACCCTCAAGGTCTATGTCGCCGCAATTGCAGCACAGCACGACCTTATAGAAGGTAAGTCTGTAGGGAAGCACGACCTGATCGTCAGGTTCCTGAGAGGAGCGAGGAGACTGAATCCTCCTCGCTCTCCTCTCGTACCCTCTTGGGACCTCGCAGTGGTGCTAACTGCCCTGCGGAGTGATCCCTTCGAGCCTTTGCAGTCGGTTGAGCTTAACTTCCTGTCAATGAAGACAGCGCTTCTTGGCCTTCAAGAGGGTAGGGGACCTGCACGCATTCTCCGTTGACGAAGCGTGCCTGGAGTTCGGGCCGGCTTACTCTCACGTGATCCTGAGACCCCGGCCTGGATATGTGCCCAAGGTTCCTACCACTCCCTTTCGGGACCAGGTGGTGAACCTGCAAGCGCTGCCCCCGGAGGAGGCAGACCCAGCCTTGGCACTGCTCTGTCCATTACGTGCTTTCCGCATCTATGTAGACAGAACGCAGTGTTTCAGGACCTCAGACCAGCTCTTTGTCTGTTATGGTGGGAGACTGAAGGGAAAGGCTCTCTCCAAGCAAAGGTTGTCTCACTGGATAGTGGACGCCATTGCTTTGGCTTACCAACAGCAAGGTCGACCGTGCCCCCTTGGTGTGACTGCCCACTCCACCCAGAGTGTGGCGTCCTCTTGGGCTCTAGCGCATGGCGCCTCGCTAACAGACATCTGCAGAGCTGCAGGCTGGGCGACACCTAACACATTCGCCAGATTTTACAATCTCCGAGTGGAGCCAGTCTCCTCCCATGTACTGTCTTTTTCAAGCTAACATGGGACCCGTTAGGTGTCTTTGCTTGCTCGCCATTCCACTCCACGGACTGGATACGTGCGATATTCTCCTCAGGTGAGCTTCCCCGAAAGCCCTGAGTTCCTCCAGCACTCCTGATGCTGGCGCCAGTGTCTCTTGCCTGCGCGTCGGCTAGGTGCCTCCCGTGTGCATGGTACCTCCTCTGAGCTACCCCCACATGTGTATTCCCACTGTAAGCCTCTTTGAGCATGTGTCTTTCCCTTGGCAAGCCACCTTGCCACCCCTGGGGTTGAAATATTCCACCTGCGGCTGGACACCCCAGTGATTCCCCATATGCATCCCTCGGGTCATATGTGTATTCTCTAAGTCCCCCCCTTCTTTTGGATGAATCAAAATCCCATCAAATGTGTCTTTGGAAATTTGATTCATTCTAGAGAATGGATTTGTTCAGACGGTTCATGGCTCGATTTAATAAATTAGTTTTGATTTGACTTTAGCATACATTTTCTGTACTCATTACAGTCATTGTTTTTGGACAATATATATATATTTTCATTTTATATAATTATAAATAATATAATATAATAATATTAATAATATTACGGACTTATTATCCAACAATTGCAATAATTGGAACTGGACTTTGCAGCTCTATAAGTGATTCCACTTGATATCCCTTTTTGTTGGTTGTTGTCTGTTGCGGTGCCCTGTAAACAAACTGTTTTTATTGGTGATCTTTTGCACTGTATGAAAAACCAATGTCGATTGTTTGCTCTGATGTAATTTCGTTGTACTTGCAATGACAATAAATAAATAATAATAATAATAATAAGCAAATTGAATAATTTTTTAGTGTACATTTTCCGAACAATATAGCTAGTCTCTAATTTAACGACTGTCTACACATACATACTACATCTTAAAGGGTTAGTTCACCCCAAAATGAAAATTATCTCATAATGACTCACCCTCATGTCCGTAAGACCATCTTCGGAACACAGTTTAAGATATTTTAGATTTAGTCCGAGAGCTTTCTGTCCCTCCATTGAAAATGTATGTACGGTATACTGTCCTTGTCCAGAAAGGAAATAAAGACATCATCAAAGTAGTCCATGTGACATCAGTGGGTTAGTTAGAATGTTTTGTAGCATCGAAAATACATTTTGGTCCAAAAATAACAAAAACTACGACTTTATTCAGCATTGTGTTCTCTTCCGGTTCTGTTGTCGAGCCGCGTTCAGTGACGCTGCTGACGTAAGACGCTGCTGACGTGTTATCTGGTGCGCCCGAGCTTCGTTTACAGTCTGAGGGAGACGCACGCTGTAAACAAAACAATCTTCGCAAACATGTCTAAGGATTTCGACACAGAGGAAGACTTGCATTTTTTTGCCCAGCGATATTTATTTGAACCCGAATACACGGACGCACCAGATAACACGTCAGCAGCGTCTTACGTCATCAGCGTCACTGCGGACTCGTGAACGCGGATTGACAACAGAACCGGAAGAGAATACAATGCTGAATAAAGTCGTAGTTTTTGTTATTTTTGGACCAAAATGTATTTTCGATGCTTCAAAACATTCTAACTAACCCACTGATGTCACATGGACTACTTTGATGATGTCTTCATTTCCTTTCTGGACAAGGACAGGTCTTACGGGTTTGGAACGACATGAGGGTGAGTCATTAATGACATAATTTTCATTTTTGGGTGAACTAACCCTTTAACTTAACAGTTTCCCACTGAAAATAGAGATGCGTGTTCTTGCATTTCTTTTTGAATATCTCAAGTGTGACAATATTCCCAGACATACCATACCATACAGTTCCTGTATATCTTTGACGTCCTGGAAAGACAGCTGCAAAACAGAGTGCAAGCCAAAATTATAGGCCGGGAACATGATGGCTCCAGGATCTGATGAATGTGGAAGGCCGAGAGCATGTCCAAACTCATGCACCGCCACAGCGAGGAGGTTACAGCCTTAAGGAGATGCACAGGTTTCATCACCCATCATGTAAACACAGAAAACATTTTGAGTATACATTAACAAAGCAGAAACCTGTCAATTGTGGACTCTTAGTGTATAGCTCAAATCTGCAATTTACTAAGCAAATACATTAACATGATTGTGTCAGGGCTTCAAACGTACACGTTACATTGACATGAGTCATGTGAAAGGACATTCCACCTTTACTTCTATCAGTGAATAAAATATGTTGCAACTGTCTTCTTCCTTTATTACCAGTGGCATTTGTTGTCCAGGCCTCTTCATCATCGAAGTGCACATCACCACCAATGCCAGGCCCAGGGAAGAAGGCATGCGCCAGGATGCCTCCCTCACCATCAAATGGTGACCCATCTTCATGATCTACCATAAGTGCCACACGTTAGTGTTCTGAGTTCCCATTTTATATATACGGTATATATATATATATATACAGTATATGCGTATATGTACATATACACAGACACGCACACACATATATATACACACACACATATATTATGTAAACACAAACTGGTATGTTAGATGCGATTAATCGATTTGACAGCACTAGTTTTTATTAATATTCTTTAAAATTTCACCTCTTAATATTATGTATGTGTAAATGTATTTTATATTTTAAAGATATGCATCGTTATCTTCAGACAATTTTACACGTGGTTTCAGTTTTCAAATACATTTTGTAGCCAGAGTATAACTCCTTAATAGCGCCACCATTTTTACTGTTGTAAAATTGTGTTAATATGCGAGTCCATTGTAACTAAATGACACAAATATTCTGAGAGCCTTATTCACATTTGAAGGAGATCCCATAATGATTTTACAGTAGTACTATTAACTTTATCAACTACTTTATTTGAAAACACACACACATATACACACACACGTTGGGTTTCCATGTTTTATGGGGACTTTTTCCACAGACATAATGATTTTTATACTGTACTACAAACTGTATACTCTATCCCCTAACCCTACCCATCACAGAAAACTTTCTGCATTTTTACATTTTCAAAAAACTTTGCTTGGTATGATTTATAAGCTGTTTTCTTCATGGGGGCAAAGAAAAATCCACAATAGGGACAAGGATTTAGGATATTTGTCCCCAAAACAAAGAGTTTATCAGAACCACACCCACACACACACACACACACATACATATGACTCAGCTCCATAATTTTGAAGTTCAGCTTTTCTCCCCCACCTTTGTTATTGAAGGAAATGACGATGTCAGCATCACTCCTTTTCTTTTGTCGGAATTTCAAGGGCACTGCTTGAGCCCAAAGTTTCCATGCCTGTCTGAATGCTGTCCTGACCTGGGCAGCTGTGATCTTTGAGCTGTACTTGGAGATTCTGAGCACAGACAATATGAAATTATGAGCCAATTAATTATCACGCTGTGGGTTCTGCTGGGAGAGTATACTGAACCTCACCTGTATGTTAGGGTCCTGTTTGTCCATCGCATCGTCTTTCTGAACTGCTCAGCATCAGATAGACCACAGCGAGCTCTTCTCATGGCTCCTACGGTCTGTGGATCCACATCTCCACTCTCTTCCAAGCCAAAGAAGTGTTGCATCTCCCTCAGTTTGGCCTGGAACGGGTCAGGCCCTGCTGCACGCCTCCGTCGGCCAGTTACAGGTTTATAGTTGTAGAATTTTCCCAGATAAACCTGTTTCATCCAAACCCATTTAAATAAACAGACACTGCAGACATTGCATAAATCCAAGACAACAAACAAGCCAACTTTAAATCATTTAAGTAAACAAATCGCTCTCATTACTATTTTTGATTAAATAAATGCAGACTTGAGCATAAGAGACTTCTTTCAAAAACTTTTGGCAGGTACTGTAATACATTTACTATAAAATACAGTGTTATTGTGTATTAATACAATATATTATTTTTTTCATGTGGGGTTTTGGTTGTAGCAACCACCACCCAGAACACCCTAGAAACGCCCAGCAACATATAAGAGCATATATTTAAGCTAGTCATAATGTTTAACCACAAAGTCACCATCATAGGTTAATCGTTCTAGTTGAGATACATTTGGCTTTCGTGGATTGCCCAAATTCAAGCTGAAAGTATGTAAAAACTGTTTGAATTACGTAATATCACTCACAAAGAGTCTGTTGCCCAAAGGGCTGTTTACTGTAATCGTTTCAAGAGTTCCACCACTGTGCAGGAAAGGACATCGCCACATATAAATACCGCTTCTATTTTATGCTGAGAAAACATACCCTTTAGCCAAACTATACTGTAAATATATAGACTTGAAAATAATTTTAAGGCAAGCAAGCACAGATACTTTGGTAGTCTGCCCCTTCATGTGCACTGTACTACTACATCAGTGTGTTTTGAATCATGCTCTTTCTTTATGCAATTATACACCTATAAAAAGTCACCATCTTCGACAGCTCAATGTGTTTACGCAAATCCCCACATTCGAATTTTCACACAGCGACACAGCTGTTGTTGATAGACTCGAATAGTGGAAATTGCCATGATTGCACACTATGACTTCCCTTAGTTTGTAAGGATACTGTGGTGAAACGTGAAGTCACAAATGAATTGTTCTGAAACATCATGTGACATCTTGCTGCATTACAAAGCAAAAGATCAAGACTTTATGAATGAGACTAATGGAAATATTCAGTAAAGCTTAATCTGAAAAATTCAAAATTCAGCTAATTCATTAACATTTAGCAGTTTTTTCTGTTATCATATCCGAATGAACGAATTAGAAGCTTTCCAAACATTTAGAGAAATAACATTTACTGTAGTTGCATAATATGTTTTGCAATTTTACTTAATTATTCAGACCAAGCGGAAAATGGCCAAACACTAAGCTTTAAATTGTCTTAACCACAAATTATTGGTCAGGGAATTAGCTAAATGTAAGCAAATGCACTACTTAAAAAGCCATTGCTGTCTAACATCAAAGACAGAATGAAGTTTTTTGGTAGAATATGGGAAGTTGTGTGTGGAGTAATGAATCACAATGAAACATGAGTAAATGCTGATGCCCCAGAGCGGTCTTAGAGAATCTGCTGAGAAATATAATAATAAATGCATCTCTAGCACAGTGAAGCATGGAAGAAGAGTATCATTGTGTGGGGAGACTTTTTAGCTGCTGGTATTGGTGCGCTACTTCACTGTGAAAAGGCATTTAATGATTTTGACTACAGGAGAAAATTGCAGAATGGCTTGCTTCTACAGAAATGATCAGATGTTATTTATCAACAAGACAATGCTCGTGCTCAAATTGCAAAGATAACCAAGAAGTGGCTTGAGAACAAGTCCATCGGGCTCATGTTTTGGCCTGGTCAGAGTCCAGATTTGAACCCTATAGTGAATATTTGGTCTTACATTAAACTTAAACGACAAGCCATTTAGATGCTTTTATCTATATAACTTTTAGGAAAGGCCTGCAAACACCTGGAACACCCTAGTATCCAAATAGCAACACTCACAACAAAGCATTGTGCTGGTGCAGTTTTGCACAGGCAAGCACCATTCAGAGTTTCTTCTTAAAACTGCATTTGAATATTTTATATATAGGTGTTTTTTCCTTAATTACCTCTGCAAACTCCAGGTGGCCATGGCTGGACAGTCCTACAGTCTGCACCGGGGAGGCGTACAGGACAGCAGGCTGCAGCAGAGTGAAGAGACCCAGCCAGAGATTCCCCATGTCTGCTGTGCACTCAACACTCTCAGAGAGAGCTTTATATATGACTGTCCTGACATCCAAACATTAAACAGACTACCTTCATTAAATGCACGCTCAAGTCAAAACAAGCAGCACACTGTGGTTTCTAGCACTGATTATATGGTATAGGAACTATGCAAAAGTTTAAGCCAAAATGTTCATAGGCTATAAAGATTTGGCGCTGCGGTGTTGTGGGGGAGGTTTCGTTTTTTTTTTTTTTTGGTTTTTTTTTTAAGTTGTTTCAAGCACAGAGTGAGGAATCTCTCAACACACTGTGCAGGAACATTACAGGTGTTTTGCTTTTCACTAAAGTTAGGTAATGTGCTTTATTAAAGGCACACTATGCAGGAATTCCGTTTTTGTCAAACAGCGACCCCTAGAGTCGCTGTGGATAACTTGTATTTAACGTTACTGTCATTAATACCACTCACGCAGAGCGTCTCTGCACTCACGGCCTGATACCACTTCGAAGCTGTTATATTAAGGGACAAATCTTGCATTGTGTGCCTTTAAATAAGAGATGTGTTTTTGAGCTCAACCTGAGCGCTCGTGTCCGCTGCTATCAGTGTCATGGATACATAGTGTCTCTTGTGGCCGTGCGCACGCAGTCTTCACTCGGACGCACTCTTCAATCTATTGCCGTTGCGGAGACTCTATTCATTCCGGTGAAATCACAAAATAAAATGCACACAAACTTAGAAAGATTTACTTACTAGTCCATCAACAAGATCGCCAGATCAGCATAACTGTTGCATCCGTTGGTGCTTTTTAGCTCGCGCCAACAAAAAGCCCGACCGAGTGGGACTCTTGTCCGGTTCTTCACGCGGTCAGATTCTCTTTTTCTTTTCCTAGTCTCTTCCGACCGCGTTTTCTTTGCTTTTTCCATCGTCGAGCATCACGTCTGAAATGCGCGCAAGTGTCTTCGTGCTTCATATGTTGTTGTTGATGTGTGTGACGTCGTTGCCATAAAGCATGTCGTGATTCTCGCGAGATTTGTCGGGGGCGCTCCTCTCAAACTTGCATTGCTGGTTTTTCCAGCGGCGTCCCCCCCAAGCTTTACTACCAGGATGATTCGCCCCACTATGAGTTTGTTTACCACCGAAATGACTTTGAAGCTGTTATATTAGGGTACAATTCTTGCATAGTGTGCCTTTAAATAAATGATCAGAATGAGATATGAGAACATACAAGTTTATAATACCATAAATCAGCGCCATAAAAGCATCTAGTATGTCTGTAAATAGGGCAGAGGTGTAAGGTAATTTTTGTAAGGCACTTTCCTTATACTATAGTATTATTTTGGAGAATTTGTACTAAATAATTTACACTCAAATAAAGGTTTTAAGGCTTTATTGGCATTGGTTCCATGTATAAACTTTAGCATCCATAGAACCTTTCCATGCCACAAAGGTTCTTTATAGTGGAAAAAGATTCTTTAGATTACTCAAATGTAAGAAAAAAAGTTAATTGTTCACCAAAAGCTACTTTGAGGTTCCAAACATTGTTATTCTATTGCATTGCTGAAAAAAACAACAACTGTATTTTAGTGGAATAGTGGAACTTGTATGCTCAATTACATAAGCTGCGTTTCCACCGGAATTACAGGGAATGATTTGTCCCAGGAACTTTTTTCCCAGGAGCTTTTTCCCCCCACCTGTTGCTGTCTGCGTTTCCATCGAGGTCTAAAGTAGGCTACCGTGAAGATTAGGCAAATTAGTCCGGTGACGTAGGACTGCGTGCTAATTTACAGTTCCCGCTGGATTTCACCTTCTGAATTTAAGCTTAATAAAGCCTGAACCTCGTCGTCGTTCCATTTGTCATATTTTTTTAAACTCCATTGTTGATTCGAATAGCAAACAACTCTTACTGCACGCAACGCAACAGATTTTTAAAAATGGTGGACGAAATAAAATGAACTCAATGAACTCAACCAATCAGCATGTTCAGCGCCCAAGTCCCACCAGCAAAAGTTCCTGAACTTGGAAAAAGTACTAACTCGCAAGCAGGGACTATCTGGGAGAAATCTTTACCCGGAACTTCATTTAGACCCTGGTTCCTGCGGTGGAAACACACAGAGTACCACCCCAAAGTCCCTAGTTCCTGGGGACATTATGCATTGTGCGCGTTAATTATGAACCTGTATACAGTAGTTCTTAGTAGTCCTCAGGGAGGAACGAAAAAAGTAGTAGTTACTGATTAGCTAATAGTGAACAACCAATTTAATCTGTGCACTACTACTTACTAATTCATTATCCAGAGTTTCTTGTTAGTTAAAGCTACAGTGTGTGTTTTTTACCCCCATCTAGCGGTGAAAAGGTATATGACCATCCAGTGAATATTAGTTTCTGTTCCTCTCAATTTCGATTTCGTTTTAACTCCTACGGTGGCCAATGAAGTCCAAGATTAACATGGCTTCCAGTACGACCTCCTCGACACGGTGCCATCGAGTGTTAAAACGCGAAATGCGAAGCTTGATGTCCCTCTTTGGCTAAAGTACTTTCAAGATGGAGGGGCAACATGGCGACCGACATTAGAACCCCTCACCCGTATGTATTTTCAATGGCATATTATACACTCACGAGAATACTTTATTACTTAAACGAAGTAAATATACATTAATGAGCACATATATTTTTGAAAGAACAAAGTGTTTTTAGCTAAGAATAAACTAAAAAAGTTACACAGTGTAGCTTTAATAGTAGTTACTAGAGTGTTAATAATGCGTTACTCATTTGTTCCTGTGTAGTTATTCGTTAATGACGGAACAGTCATTAACGAACACACATTTGCTAAAGTGTTACCAAATGTGTGTTTTTTTTCATCTATGACTGTGACTGTTATCGCCATGTTTAACTTTGTCTTTTTGGTTCCTCCAGGATGCAAACCAACAACGTTGTCAGAGTGAATTTCAAAGATTTGAAGAACACCTTTTACATTTCAGACGATTTTGTAATGTGGTGAGAGATAACAAACTTTAACATTGTTAATACCATTAATACTTTTCCCTCTGAAAGTTATTTTTGATAGTAATATAATAAGTGTATGTTTGTATCTTATGGGGTATAAAAATAACTGTTTTAGATCCTTTGTCATTGCTGGCCTTTGTCAATTTGCCAATGGTTTCTGGTTTGTCTTCCTTCAGTTGCCAAGAAATTTGATCGTCAAATTGGATGTTAAAGTCTATGATGACTCGAAGACAGAGGTTGATGAGGAAGCATTCGAATATCTGCTGACACGACAAGACGTTGAGTCCTAGAAATCTTCATCCCAGACACAGCAAGCCTTGATGGTAAATTGTTTGACATGCTTATCAAGTTTTGTTTATTATCAGCAATATTCACCAATTTGCATATGCTAATTTGTCTATTGGACTAATTCACAATAGACCCCAGGAGCAGGCATGGTTATGTAGTAGCTGTTGCCTCTCAATCCTTTTGATTTACAGCAGGAGGATATACTCTGTATATTGCAGAGTAAAGATTATCTACATTATAATTGATATAGCATTTATTTCCTTGGTAGTGTAATGTATAACTACTAGGTCTGTGTATTGTTCTGGTCATACGAGCATTATTATAATGCAGAATATGGACGTGGATATTTGGCATGGAGAATCAAAACTCTTCAGAAAGAAGCATCAGAGGGATGGATGAAACGCCAACAGCAACCACAAACAGGTGCGAGATTTGATGTTTATGATGTTATGGGTGAACTATACACAATACAGACTGTCACTATCCATGATACATATTGTTGCATTTTTGTATAGCGATACATTGTGACACAATATATTGGAATATATGTGACACAATGCGTAATTCTTTGTGTATATGTGACAATGTATTGGACCCCTATTAGAAATGTTTGAACAACTCAGTGGA